>JAKSZT010054416.1:15736233-15922341 GCA_026826555.1 Tolypeutes matacus
TATCTATCTATCTATCTATCTATCTATCTATCTATCTATCTATCTATCTATCTATCCCTATCTATCTTTTAACTGAAAGGTAACAGAGGGTACTTGGAAAACTTAAATTGGGGCAGGATAGCTTGCATATTGTTTCAACAAGAGAATAATGTCTGCAGACATTTTAATAAAATTTGATGAAAAAAAAGAGATTAGTTTTATATCTTCCATTAAAGAAGTCAGAGAATATCTATTTTCAAATCCAGTTCTGAGTTAGAGGAACTTTTGGGGAAAGTGATTCATGGTAGCTGAGTTGGGTTAAGGATATATGTGACAGGGCTCTGCAAAGGCAGCCTTCAAATGGCATGAAGCCACCAAACCAGTTGGTAGTCAGGAAAAATGCATTTATTTTAGCCATTATATTGAAAGCTTCTCTTCCTTGGAAGCCAGCTCCATGTTGTAGTCATATTCATATCCCTCCATTTTCATTGATAAAAGCTACTCCAACAGCTGTAAACTTCCATCCCAGGCCCATATGTGACTTAAATATATGGCAGGTTATTATATTATATTCTTACTTTCCCCTTTCTAAAAAGAATGTTCATATAGTTATATTTCTCCTTCAAAAGGTGAGGTTTTTATTTATCAGCTATTTGGGAGGGGAGCATTTTCTGAGCATTATACCAAATTATTGTTATAATTTCATGTCCTTCAAGATATTGCATAGAGGTGGCACAGCAGCTCAAAAAAATTACTTTGAGATATGTCATAGATTTAGAGGAAGCAAAATGCATCCTCATCACTCATGAAATCCATAGTTTCTTCATATGTCATGCTTCCATATCTGTGCCTTACTTTCTACTTTTCTACTTCTATAATTACCTCTCCATCCTTACTTTCTATTCACTTTTTAATCTACTCCAATCTGGTTTGCATCTCTATGCCTTCTCTAAGACTGCTCCCATTAAAGACATCATTGATTTTCATGTGGCCAAAGCCAATGGACACCATTATAACCTCATTTATTCAAACACTTGTAAGCATTGTATACTGTTGTTCCCATCCCCTCTCCTCCTCTTTTTGTTTTTTTAACAACCTTAAATTTTTAACATATTGTTGTTTAACATATGTTTGAAAGGTTTAAAAGTACCAAAGGGCCCATCAGTAAATACAACAATACCTGCAGTTGCTAGATTTAGCAAATAAAAATACAGGACACCCAGTATATTATTCAGGTATCTCTAGAGAAACAGAACTGACAGAAGATATTTGTAAATATTATGAGATTTTTATAAAAATTGTCTCATGCAACTATAGGGATGCATAAGTTCAACTTCTGTAGGGCAGGCTGCAAGCTGGGAAATCTGATGGAAATTTTCAATGAATTCTTTAGGAGAAGCTGGTTGGCTAAAGTAGGGATAGAAATTCTCTCTTCTGATTGCTGAAATCATCACTTCTTCTTTTAAAGCCTTCCACTGATTGGATGAGACTTCTCTACATTGTTGAAAACAATCTCAGTTGATTTTAGGTGTATACAGCCATAGAAGCAATCAACTTACTCATGATTTAAGACCAGGAAATGTCTTCACAGTTTAACAATCAGGCCAGTGCTTGCTTGATCTAACAACTGGACACCAAACGTGGCCAAGTAGACATATGAACTTGATCATCACAGGCCACATACACATCTCATTAAACCATAATTAATCTCAGAATAAAAATAATAACAGCTATATTTTCACCTAACTATACTCAATAGTCCTACGTAAACTGGACACACACTAACTCTCACCAGAATAGGGTGCAAGTTCTTGGATAATATTCATGATTAAACTTGATATCTTTAGCTTAAATACTACAACGTGAAGCTAATACAACTTATATCATATTATAAGGGAACAAGATAGGGAAAGAAACAAAGATATTTGCTTTATGTACATATAAAAAGATATACATAACAAAACAAGGAAGAAATATTCATAACTATTACAGTCCTCATTTCTGTAACTGGTCACATGATCATAGCTTGTATTGATATAATTCCATATTATATAATATAATTATATATTATATAATTATATATAATTATATAATTCCAAATTCCCTTTACCTTCAGCAAGCACCTCAGCTGACCATGGTTCTTTGCCTGGTGGGGTGAGCCAAACCTTTATTCCTGAAGTTCTGGACCATTAGTAGTCATGCCTGGATTGGGTTGTGGCAATTTTCCAGGGCTTGATAGTACTAAGAGACAGGCTAGGGGATCTCTTGTAGTCTTCTTTACCTCCATTGTGTACTTGTAGTCCTATTTCCCCATGATAATCAGGATCAACCACCTCAACCAGTATAGTAATTCCCTTTTTTGCCTGTTGATTCAGAGGCATAAGGAGCCTAAAGTGCCCATGTGGCAGTCTTAACTTCCAATTTAATGGAATCATTGTGTTTCCTGGTGGAAGCACTCCTCCTTTTGGAACAAAGACTGGTAGTTCAGTAGAGCTTAAGGTTGCAGGAAGAGGAAGCAAAAAGTATTCTAGTAGATCATTAGGGGTAATAGTGAGGGGTGCCACTCCCATTTCCACCCTTGAATCCTGGACCCATGAATCCTGGCTTTTCAAGAAACAGCACCATGTAGTGGATGCTGATTTAGAGCACAAAAAACTCCTGGAGATCATTGCCCCAGACCTGCAAGGTATTGCCACCTAGTTGGCACCATAATTGAGTATTCAAAAGGTTATTCCACAATTCTTTCAATCCAGGTGCTTCAGGATGATGAGTAATATGATAAGACCAGTGAATTCTCGTGCCTCATTTGCTGTGAAGTGGGTTACTTGATCAGAAGCAATGCTGTGTGAAATATCATGACGGCTGGTAAGACATTATGTAAGTCCATGGATGGTAGTTTTGGCAGAAGCATTGAATACCAGGAATGCAAACTCATATCTAGAATAGGTGTTTATTCCAGCTAGAACAAAACACTGCCCCTTTCACGATGGAAGTGGTCCAACATAATCAACTTGCTACCAGGTAGCAGGCTGATTGCCTTGGGAATGGTGCCATTTCCAGGACTGTCAGTCTCTGCTGCTGGCAGATTGGGCACTCAGCAGTGCCTATAGCCAGGTCAGCCTTGGTGAGTGGAAATCCAGGTTGCTGAGCCCATGTATAACCTCCATCCCTATCACCATGGTCACTTTGTCCATGAGTCCATTGGACAATGATAGGAATGGCTGAGGAAAGAGTCTGACTGGTGTCCACAGAATGGTTCATCTTATTCACTTGATTATTAAAATTTTCCTCTACTGTAATCACCTTCTGATGAGCATTCATGTAGATTGCAAATATCTCCATGTTTCTTTGCCCACTCAGAAAGCTCTATCCACATAACTTTTCCTCAGACCTCTTTGTCACCAATTTTCCAATAATGTTCCTTCCAAGTCCCTGACCATCCAGCCAAACCATTGGCAACAGCCCACAAAGAAGTATACAAATACACCTCCAGCCATTTCTTCCTCCAAGCAAAATGAACAACCAGGCGCACTGCTCGAAGTGGGAGGATTTCCCTTCACCATTTTCCTTCAGGAATGTCCCAGAAAGGTGCTGTAGTGCTACAGATGTCCACTTTTGGGTGGTACCTGTATATTGTTCAGAACCATCTGTAACCAGGCCCGAGTTTTCTCTTTCTTAACTGATTGTAAGTAAATCCCCAAGAGGCCATAGCTGTGGGCAAAAAGAACGTAATGTGGCAGAAGTGGGGGTCATGGGCATTTGGGCCACATCGATTTTATAAAGGAGTGCTGCAGTGCATACCCAACTTTATGGCTTGGTGGGTCAGACAACACCCAGCTCATGATAGGCAACTCAGGTCTCATGGTAACTTGGTGGCCCATGGTTAAACATTCAGTCTCTTTTAAGGTCCAGTTGCAGTCCAAAATCTGTTTCTCAAAAGGCGTAGCTATCTGCAGAGTATGGCAAGGCTTTGCTCCCAAATCCTAAGTGTGTGCATTGTGATTCTCCTGTAGGGGCCTGCCAAAGACTCCAGACAGCATTTCTATTTTCCACTGACACTTAAAGCACCATTGGATCTGCTGGATCATATGGCCCAAGTGGCAGAGGCGCCTGCACAGCAGCCTGGACCTGTCATAGAGTCTCCAGATTTTCTGATCCTCACAGCTAGCAGATTTTTGGGTCTTGTGGGAAATGGGCTAGCATAGCATACCCAAATGAAGAATATATTGTCTCCAAAATCTATAGAGGCCAACTAGGGATTATGCCTTTTATTTGGTTGTAGAACTGACCAGATGCAACCTCTTATCCTTCACTTTAGAAGGGATGTCTTGACATGCCCCACACCACTGAACACCTAGAAATTTCACTGGGTTGGAAGGCCTTTTATTTTTGTTGGATTTATCTTCCATTGTCTGACACATAAGTGCTTTACCAATAAGTCTACATTAGTTGCTACTTCTTGCTTACTAGTTCCAGTCATCATGATATCATCAATAATCATGGACTAGTGTGATGTCTTGTGTGAGCAAGAAATGATCACAGTCCCTGTGGACTAGACTATGACATAGGGCTGGAGAATTTATATAACACTGAGGTAAGACCGTGGCTTTGCCAGATGAAAGCAAACTGTTTCGGGTGGTCCTTACTAACAGCAATTGAGAAAAAAGCAATAGCTGCATACTAGGTGCCAGGGAACATGTTAATTTGCTCAAGCAATGTTACTATATCTGAGACAGCAGCTGCAATTGGAGTCACTACCTAGTTAAGTTTATGATAATCCACTGTCATCCTCCAAGATCCATCTTTTTTTCTGCACAGGCCAAATAGGATAGTTGAATGGTGATGTGGTGGGAATTACCACCCCTGCATCCTTCAAGTCCTTGGTGGATGCTCTAATCTCTGCAACCCCTTCAGGAATCTGGTACTCTTTTTTATTTACTACTTTGCTAGGTATGGGTAGTTCTAGTGGCTTCCACCTGGCCTTTTCTATCACAATAGCCCTCACTTCACAAGTCAAGGAACCAATGTGGGGATTCTGCCAGTTTCATAAGTATGTCTATTCCAATCATGCATTCCAGAGCTAGGGAAATAACCACAGAATGGGTCCAGGGAACCACTGGGACATAGCTAAAACTCTATTCATCACCCGATCTCCATATTTTGGGTCTCCTGGAATTAATGTCACTTCTGAACCAGTGTCTAATAATCCCCCAAATATCTGATCATTTCTTTTTCCTCATTGTACTGTTACCCTGGCAAAAGGCCTTAGGTCTCTTGGGGAAGGCTGGGAGGAAGATTAACAGTATACATTTTTGGTAGTGTAACAGGGTCCTTTTCCAAGGGAACCTGGCCTTCCCTTCATTCAAGGGGCTCTGGGTCTGTAAACTGTCTCAAGTCTGGAAATTGATTAAGGGGATGTGACTCTCTGTTTTTGTAATTCTTATTAGACTTTTGTTCACTTGACCTAGAACTCTTCTGCTTATACAAATCAAGTAAGAATTTAGTAGACCACACATCTATTTTACTTCTAGGTACCCTATGATATACTAGCCAATGCCATAGATCTCTGCGAGTCAGATTATTTTGATTGCTGTTTTGAGTCTGCTATCCGTTATCATAACAATGTCTGTTAGCTGAAGGCTCTGGGTTCTGGGCTTCTAGGTTCTTGGTTTATGTCACATAAAAGAATTTAAGGACATACCATAGGGTAGGCAAGGGAGTAAAGAGTTTATTAAGAAACAAGAAAAGAACACACAATCCAAGACATGGACTACATGTGTGCTGCAGGGTGAGTTGCACACGTGGGGGCCCCAGGTTAGGTCTTTTAATAATGTTGGGGAGGGGACCCAGCTGTTTATCTTACTATCCCTGCCTGTTAGCTCTCAGGGACCCAATGAGGAGGCCTGTTTGGTGTTATCTGGGGCTTCTGGACCGTAGAAAGAGTTCCAAATGGGATCTCGTGGCCAGGGTCTCGTGGGATCTTTCCCTTAGGAGGTTTCCAGGTGGGGTCTCACAGCCATGTGGTCCACCAGCCATGTGGTCTGCCAGACATGTTGTCTGCTGGGCATGTTGTCTGCCAGGTCTTCAGCTGTGACCCAAGTCTTCCATTTCCCTATACTAATCTGCCTCAATGCCCATCTTGTTTTGGTGATTAAGCACTGTCACTTGGCTTCTGCCAACCCAGGATCTGATCATCCCCATTGTGTTTAAGGATCCAAGTTCAGTGATAGCAGTTCCCACAGTAATATATGACCTACAGAGAAAAACAACCACAGAGCTCTTCAGGGAAGATGAAATTAGTCTCCCAAATTTGTTTCTCACAGTCCTGTTGAAAGGTGTGTCCCCTGGACATTCCTTGGGGTAGGTGAGCAGGTCACCCTAACATCCAATCTCTCTAAGCCTTTGGTTCCCCTCATATACATTATATCAGCGTATTTCTGGCACTTTGACCTCAGGTAATGTAAGACACCTTTAGGCTCCTATTTCAGCAAACCACCCAAACAAACAGAGCCCTTTCTAACCTCTTGAGCTATAACACTGAATCCAGAATCTCTGCTTAATGGGCCAATATCAGTACATTCAGCCTGATCCAACTTTATATTCCTTCCACTATTACCCTACACCCTTAATATTGATTCCCACACATATTCCCTTGATTTCTGTCCATATAAATTAGAAAATTCATGCCATTCTTTTGAACTGTAGTGCATGTCATCATGGGTCACACATTGTACCTCACCTTTACGGACCTATTGGGATTTCAGTCTAGTTATAGGATTGGAAGAAAAGAGGGATGGTGGGGGTGGGTCACTAGAAGAATTAGAAGTGTCTTGCAAGCCCATTACCTCAGGGCATTCCACTGCAGTTTCATGTGGTGAAACAGGATTAACCTCTTTGCTCAAGGGAGGTGGTTACAGGTTTATCAGACACACCAGGGCTATCTCTCCAGGTGGAGGTTGGATGGCAGATTCCTCAGGGCAGACTGGAGGTCTGGAAGCTGGTTCATCAGGGCAGACTGGAGGTTCCACAGCTGGTTCCTCAGGACAGAACACTACAGGTTTATTCAGAATCTAGGGTTTCAATATTCCCACCATCACCATTATTAGCCCATATGTCCCACCAAAGTCAGTTGCCAAGTGTTGAAGCAAGATGGTCACTGATCTCTGAGAGGGTTCAGCTTCCTCTCCAGGCTTCATCTCTCTCTAAGCTGTAGGCTGGTATAAGTCTTGTCTCTCAGGGCTTCCTCTCTCTCCTGGTATTGGGCTTATTTATTTCTGGGTCTTCTGTATCACTCTCAGCTGTTCTGTTCTCTTCCCAAGGTCAGATGCAAACCATCAGGTGAAAGGTTCATCTCTCCCCTGGTCCCCAGGATCAAAATGTGACAGCTCTCTCTTCCCATGTGTCTATCTCAAGTGAGTTTCTGTTTTATATCAGACCCGCCAAAGGAGTGGGGACTCAACCTGAGTCATGCCTTACTGACCTGTTCGAATTAAAGAAAGCCCTCAAAGCAATTTTAACAAGTAATCTAATCAAAGCCCCCTCAACTGAATCCAACATAATCAAAGGGCATCACACTCAGAATAGATTCGATTACAAACATAATCTTTCTCTTTTTGGGATTCACAAAATAATATCAAATTGTCATAACCTGCATCAGAGTTCCCACTTTGCAACCCATACTACAGAATTTGGACATGTGCATTCCCACAGCCGTGAGACAATTTTTATAAAAATCTCGAAATATTGGGAGTCGATGTGGCTCAGTGGTTGAGCATCGGCTTCCCACATGTGAGGTCCCAGGTTCAATCCCTGGCCCCAGTACCTCAGGAAAAAAAAAATTTACAGATATCTTCTGTTGGTTCTGTTTCGCCCTAATACAGCTTTGGTACCAGCAGTGGTTCTTGAGAAACAGAATCTTAAGGATGATATTTCTGAATTGGTTCTGGGGCTTTGTAATTGGTTCTCTAATATGATTAGATTCAAAGGCACTAAGACTCTATTTCCAACAATCAATATGGCACTGATTGCCGTCTATTGAGTTGGCAATAGAGATGTGCAATATATCACTGCCGGATATAGTTACTCGAATGCTTATAAGAGGCAAGGCTCTGTATGAGAGTGTTTTTGACACCTTAAGAGAGTTTTCTGGAGTTAAAAGGTGTAATGATGTTGGCTGGTTGTTCCTAAATATGCTGGGTACAGTTATAAAAGACAGGAATGAGCTCAAGGCTTCAAATTTAAAACTTAAGTGTTACGTGAAGGACATGAAAGTTTCTATGTGTGCCTTTCAAAGCTGTTTCTTCTGGTAGTTTACCTCCATATTTCTAAATAATATAACAAAATTTCCTTATTTTTTATATATATTTGCTTTTTTTGTGATAAATAAGAATTTAGTTTCCTTACATTATTCTCATTCTTCTCTCCCCATCTCTTAATAGAATTATACTTGCTATGTTAATTGTTATTACCTTATAATATTAATATTTAGTAAAATACTGACATGTTCAAATTC
The DNA here is from genome assembly GCA_026826555.1 of Tolypeutes matacus. Classification (NCBI taxonomy): domain Eukaryota; kingdom Metazoa; phylum Chordata; class Mammalia; order Cingulata; family Chlamyphoridae; genus Tolypeutes; species Tolypeutes matacus. Next base: position 15,744,725 of record JAKSZT010054416.1, read on the forward strand.
TTATTCCATCAACTAAAGGTAATATCTTTTGACTTTCTGAAAAGTGAGGGATTTAGCACTCCTGTTCTACTCTTCTTCTCTTCTGACTTCTGCCTCCCACTCTCTGCCTTTTGTACTTGCTCTATTGCATTAACATGGTGGATACTATTTACCACATGTTCTGTAACAATAGGTAGGTCTAATAAATTAATGCTAAAAATTGAAAAAAACAAAAAAGTTCTTTCATTACTGTGACTTTATATTGTTCACTGAAGAGTCAGTAATGCCTCTGATCACATTTTCTTTCTTTTTATTTTTCCTGTAAATTCTAATGCCTTTTTTTGTCAAGCACTATTTGCAGAAAGTATGTCTTAAAAGTTTTTCAACTCTCCATTCATCTAGTTTAACTGTTCCCAACTTTTTGGTCCCAGGACCCCTTTACATACTTAAAAATTATTGAGGACACTAAAGATATATTTTTTGCATGTGTAATAGCTATGGTATTTACCAGATAAAAATTAAAACTGAGAAAGAATTTAAATATTTATTAATTTATTTTAAAACAATAATAATAACACAATTACATGTTAAAATACCTAATATATTTTGTAAAAAGTACTTATATTTTTCAAAGTCACAAATAATTTATTGAGAAGAATGGTATTAGTTTACATTTTTGCAAATCTCCTTAATATCTGGACAGCTGGACTTTCTTTTCTGCTTCTGCATTGAATCTTCTGAGATTTGCTGTTTTGGTTGAAATCTGGCATCATGCAGATATATAGCTGAAAAAAAGAGGAGTGTTTCAATAGAATTTTCAGATAATTGTGAATATTTTTCTTTTATACTTCAGAAAAACTGGACAAATAGCAGTTTCTCAAAGATTAATTGCAATGGGGAATCTGAAATCATATCATTGAAGATTTCATACTTAGCTATATTAAAATCTATTAATCTATTAATATATTAAAATATATTAATATCTATTAACTTTGGCTAGATCTTTTGCCCATGTATGATTTTATAAATCATGCATTGGTTATTTACAAAATGTTGATTCAATGAGTTATGTAGATCCTCCAAATGTTGACACATTTCATTTTACAATATCAAAAGAAAACATTTGTTAATATTACCACTGATCTCTTGAGAAAAGTCTTTAACTATTGAGAATCTGTCATGATCATAGTAGTGAATACAAGTTTTCCGAAGTTCTAATTTTTGCTTGAAAGTTTGTAAATTATTATTGGCAATAATCACTATTAGTTATTTTCCATGGTGCGACAGCCTCATTTTGTTTACTATTTTTTTAATTAGAGAAGTTGCAGGTTTACAGAAAAATCATGCACAAAATACAGAGTTCTTATACACCACCCTATTATTAACAGCTTGCATTAGCGTAGTACATTTGCTACCATTAGTATAAGGACATTTTTGTAAACCTTAGTCCAAGGTTTACATTAGAATTTACTGTCTGTGTTGTAGTCTTATATTGTTGTTGTTGTTTTCCATTTTTATCTTAAAATTTCCCCTTTTAACCAAATATATATATTTATATATATATATCAAATATATGATTCAGTGATGTTAATTACATTCACAATATTGTGTTACCATCACCACCATCCATTACTAAAATTTTTCCAGTGTCCCAAAGAGAAATCTTGCACATTTTAAGCCTTAACTTCCTATTCCCTAACTCCATTCCATCCCCTGGCAACCTGTATTTTAGATTCTGACTCTGAGTTTACTTATTGTTTCATATCATTGAGATAAAATATTTGTCATTTTGTGCCTGGCTTATTTCACTCAACTTGATGTCTTCAAAGTTCATCCAAGTTGTCACATGTATCAGAACTTCATTCTTTTTTATGGCTGAATAATATTCCATTGTGTGTATACATCACATTTTGTTTATCTATTCATCCACACTTAGGTTGCTTCCATCTTTTGGCAATTGTGAAGAATGCTGCTATGAACATCAGTATGAAAATATCTGTTCATGTTCCTGCTTTCATTTCTTTTTGGGTATATACCTAGAAGTGGGATTGTCAGGTCATGCAGAAATTCTATACTTAACTTTCTGAGGAAACTGTCTTCCATAGCAGTTGCACCATTCTATACTCCCAGCAGCATTGAATGAGTGTTCCTATATCTCCAAATTCTTTTCAACACTTGTAATTTTCCATTAAAAAAAAAAAAATAGTAGCCATTCTAGTGAGTGTGAAATGGTATCTCATTGTGTTTTTTTATGTTACCTCTTTTTTATTAGAGAAATTGTGGGTTTACAGAACAATCATGCATAAAATACAGGATTCCCATATATCACCCAATTATTAGTACTCTGCATTGGTGTGATACATTTGTTAAAATGAGTGTAAGTACATTTTTATAATTATATTATTAACCATAGTCCTTAGTTTTACTTAGGGTTCACTGTTTATATTGTGCAGATCCACAGATTTTTAAAAAGTTTCTAATTTAGTACCATATATACAAACTATCATTTCTGTTCTGTTAATTACACTCTCAGTGTTGTGCTGCCATCACCATTATTCATTACTTAAACATTTTCATCATTCCAAATACAAAATTTTACATTTTAGGTCTTAAATTCCTATTCCCTTTCCTTACCACATCCCATGGTAACCTATATTCTAGATTTGACTCTGAGTTTGCTTACTTTAATAACTTCATATCAGTGAGATCATACAATAATTGTCCTTTTGCATCTGGCTTATTTTATTCAACAGGACTGCAAGTTTCATCCAGAAACTTTTGCATTTATCAGAACTTCATTCATTTTTTAGAGATGAATAATATTCCATTGCATGTATGTACCACATTTTGTTTATTTATTCATCAGTTGATGAACACTTGGGTTGTTAATTGTAAATAATGTTGCTATGAACATTGGTGTGCAAATACCTGAGACTCATTATGGTTTTGATTTGCTTTTCCTTAATGGGTAATGGTGTTGAGCATCTTTTTTGTGTGCTTTTTTAGCCATTTGTATATCTTGTTTGAAGAAATGTCTGTTCAAGTCTTTTTCCCAATTTTTAATTGGATTGTTTCTTTTTGTTGTTGTTGAGGTATAGGATTTCTTTATATATTCTGGATATGAAACCCTTATTGGATATGTGGTTTCCAAACTTTTTCTCCTCTTCCATAGATTGTCTTTTTGCTTTCATGATAAAGTTCTTTGATGCCCAAAGTTTTTTTAGTTTTGATGAGATCTCATTTATCTATTTTTTTCTTTTGTTTCTCAATCTTTAAGCATAAAGTCAAAGAAACCATGACCTAACACAATGCTTCCCTGTGTTTCTTCTAAGAGTTTTGTATTTTTAAAAAAATATTTAGGTCTTTGACCCATTTTAAGTTGATTTGTGTATGTGGTGTGAGGTAGAGGTCCACCTTCATTCTTTTGCATATGGACAAAAGATTTATCCCACCAAAAAATGGTGCCAGTTTTCCTAGCACCATTTGTTGAAGAGACTATTCTTTCCCAATAGAGTGGACTTCTGAGGAAATGTCAGCCCAAACTGCAAGTTTGAATAACCATATTTTGTCTATCTGTTGTTTTTTTCAAGTAAAAATGGTGTTTCATGACAAAAGCAGCTAGTTCAACTCAGTCCAGATAAATGGACAAGTGGCTATACCTTAGAACATCATTATACTGAGTAAACAGAGGAAGTGTTTTATGGGTCATCACACAAAATATTAAAAATGTGCACTCAAGCATCAAGATTAATAAAATTAATCATTTTTATTGTTTTGTCAAGGACATTCTTAAATGAAAATGACATTTTAGTTTTTAATGGAGTGCACAGCATTGAAGAATTCAGGGCCTAGTATTACATTTTGGTGCCACTACACCCATGGATGCTGAAACACCAGCAATTTTACCTACCATTGCTTATTCATGATCAGTGCAAATGTTAAAACAGTGAAAAATCCATATTATGCCTTAGTATTATTTTGAAAATAGTTTTGATCTCATGAACTCTCTGAACAGGTCTCTGTGGAGCACAATTTGAGAGCCAGTTATGTAATTTGTTCCTGGAGATGACTTTCTTCCTAGGACCCTCTAGCTTCCTTCTCTCTGGGCTATATTCCTGAGACTTCCATTCATTGCGTCCCTAGGTTAGAGCTGCTCTTTTCCAGAGCCAATGCCATCGTATGTTGTTGCATACTTCCTTGTTTTATTATAGTATGAAGAAAGTTGTATGGGAAGCAAAACTTTGACTCCTTACATATATAAAAGTGCATTAAATCTATCTTTACAAATGATGATTTTGCTAGATATGGAATTATAGTTTAAAAATCACTTTTCCTCAAAACTTCACGTTGCTCCATTGTTGTATTCTAGCACTCAGTGTTACTATTGCAAAGTCTGAGGAAAAGGCCATTCTTGTTTCTTTATTCATTGTTTCCTTCACATCCCCATTGTGGAAGAATTTTAGATCTTGTTTGTATCCTTGGCCATTCTAAATTTCAAAAAGATGTGCTTATGTGCGGGCCTTTTATTTATTCATCATGCTAAGCACTCAGTAGACCCTTTCCCCTCCGTTGTTTGCAACATTCTTGTATTATTTCTTTGATAATTTATTCTCCTCTATCATCTGTTTTCTCTTTCTGGAACTTCTATTAGTTGTTGGAATTCCTGGATATAGTCTTTAGTTTCTTTCTACCTTTCTAATGTTATATTTAAATAATATTTTCTATCTGTTTGACTTTTAGTTCTACTTTCTGAGGAATACTTCCATTTTGACTTGTAATCCTCTTTTGAATTTTTTACTTTGGCAGTCATATTTTTAATATCCAAGCCCTCTTTCTTGTGTTTTGATCTTTCCGTTTCTCATAGCACACTTTTCTTGTGTTACAATATGACAGTGTCTCTAATTTCTCTGAAACTGTGAATTAAAGGTTTTTGAAGTTTTTTCTACCCTATATATTGAATTTTTACTTTTTCCAGTGTTATCTTTACCTATTGATTTATCTTCATTTCTTTCTTTCATGTTAGAGGATTTCCTAAAAATAATCTAGTGATCATTGTCTATTCATATTTAAGAATGAAGCAATAAAATGTTTTCTAGGAACTCTGGGTTCATGGGTAGGCCTTGTCAACTCACATGTTTTACATTAAAGTATTTGGTTAGGGAAGCAGATGTTATACTAGGTAATATCTAGGAACTAGAATGTGGAGGCCTTCAATTTCTATAGAGGGGGCATTTTTTTGGGTGAGGATTCAAAGGGAGGGGTGAGTATGGAGGGGTGTCAACAGCTATGTATACTTCCTTTTAATTTATTACCCTGTTTGCAGCTCCAAGTCTTGCTCCTATTATCCATCATACTTGATATTTCCTGGGCTGTTTCAGGATTTATCAGGGAAGATTGTGTCTGTCCTTAGCTTTATCTCCTCTCCACATTTGCTGAGCTGTGGCCTTCCCCTGTCACACTCAGTGCCTGCTTTCTACACTCCAGAAATTTTTGAAAGCCCTTGGCTACTGATAGCTCTTCTCCTAGGCTCTCTGTTGTTGAAAGTTTACATCTTTAAAAAAATGTATTTGCTATCATTTACTAGGGTCTTGGTATAGAAGGGGAGAAATATTTGTGCTCATCATTCCACTGCCTTTAACCAGTAACTGTCTCTCCTTCTTAGGCTTCTCTGATAAACCAATCTCCCAGTTTTCCTTCTCCTAACCTGATGACTTTGCTGGCTCTTTCTTCTTACCAACAGCTCAGTATTAGTTTCTCTCCTCTCTAGACTTTCTTCCTAGGCTCTTCTCCACTGTATTGTTTTTAAATGTTTATCTATAAACTGAGAGTTACCTACTTTGCATCTCACTCCCTGACCTCACTTTTTAAAAAAAAAATACTTAAAAAATTTTAAAAAAGATACTTATATTACATAAATGTTACATAAAAAATGGAGGGGATTCCCTTATGCCCCACTCCCTACCCCTCCCACACTTTCCCACCTTAACAACATCCTTCATTAGTGTAGTACATTTATTACAACTGATGAATACATATTGGAGCATTGTCACTAAGTGTGGATTATAGTTTACATTATAGTTTAAACTCTCTTCCACACAATTTTGTACATTATGACAAAATATAGAATAGGCTGTAGCTGTCATTGCAATGTCATTCAGGACAATTCCAACATCCTGAAAATGCCTGCATATTATACCTATTTTTTCCCTCTCCCTCCCCTCAGAACCTCCAGTGGCCACTGCCTCCATCCACATCAATGATAAAAGTTCTTTTATTGTTAGAATAACAATAGGTCTATAGTAGAATAACAGTATGTCTGCTCTAGTCCATCGTTCATTCCCCAGTCCTGAGGATTCTGGGATGGTGATGCCTACTCCTCCTCTAATTGAGAGGAGGCTTAGATCCCATGGGGCAGATGAATGGGACTATCTTGCTTGCAGTTGTAGACTCTCTCTATTCCTTGGGATGGTCATTGTCCATCATCATTTCCTTGTTGGTTATCCTGGGTGAGTCTGATGAACTGGAGAGTAGGTGTTGCAACACTGCTGAGATTCAGGGCTCAACTGGCACATGGAAAGCCCAAAGATTTAAGTCTCTTGGACACAAACCTATCAACTCTAGTACTAACTATAGGTTCAAATGGGACAGAAGAGCCATGTGTACAGAAACAACAATGGAATCCAACTCTGTCACACTGGGGAGAATAAATTCCAAATTTGGGCCCTATGGCAAGGTGCCAAACTCATGAGCTCTTAGCCCTGTCTGGATATCTCCAGAGCCCTCAGGAGCCCCACTATTTGAGGCAATATTTACCATGACATTCAATGAGATCCTGCTGAGATGTGCATAAGTGTAACCTCTGTGACGACCTCCCGATTCACTTTGAAGTCTCTTAGCCATATAAACTCATTTGTCTTTACCCTTTCCCCCTTTTGGTCAGGGTCTTTTTCCAGTTGCATTGCAAGTTGGTTCTTGGTAGTTATCCCTTGGTGTCAAGGAGGCTCATCCCTGGGAGTCATGCCCCACGCTGGGGGGAAGGTAATGAATTTATATGCTGAGTTCAACTTATAGAAAGTCCACATTTGAGCAACAAGGAGACTTTCAGGAGGTAAGTCTTAGGCAACCTATAATATTAGGCTAAGTTTTAATTTCAAAAGAAAACCTGACCTCACTTTTTTTTTTTTTTTAAAGATTTATTTATTTACTTTATCCATTTTAAACCCCCCCCTTCCCCATTTGCTGTTTTGTGTCCATTCACTGGGCAATTCTCTGTGTCTGTTTCCTGCCATCTCTTCTCATCCTTCTCCTCCTGTCTTCACCTGGATTCGATCCTGGAGACTTCCGATGTAGGAGAGAGGTGTTCTACCAACTGCGCCACCTTGGTTCCTGGTTTTCAGAGCTTTTGGAGCATCTCGTCTTGTCTCTCCCCTGCGTCTCTCTCCTGTTATGTCATCATCTTGCTGCATGGCTCCCAGGGCCTGGCGGCTCACCGGTACACAGAGCCTGGCAGCCCATGCACCTTCTATATATATATATTTTATTTTACCAGGAGGTCCCAGGGATCGAACCCAGGTCCCTCCATATGGCAGACAGATGCCCAACCATTTGAGCCACATTCACCCCCCTGACCTCACTTTTGGACTCCACACTTTTTATACAATTTCCTGCTGGAAATCTCCAGTTCAATGTTTCGAAGATAATTCAAATGTTTTCCAGTATCCAAACACCCCTCCAACTAATTTTCTACTTAGGCTCCCCATCTCAGGAAAGGGCTCTTTCTTTCTGCAAGGCTTTTTCACACCATGCTTCCTCTTCCTGGAATTCTGTTTTTTTTCTTATTTATGTCCTCCTCAGAGATACTTTCCATAATTACTCTACATAAGTTTGCTCAATTCCTCCCACATTTTTAAATTATCTTGGAACACTATTATTGATCCTTATGGAAGTTTTCAAAGTTAAAATTATTTAGCTTACTTTTTTCCTCCTGTCTTTATTATTAGTTTGTGAGGCCACTGCAGGCAGGAACTGTGCTGTCATGATTATCACTGTTTTCCAGCACAAGTACACATCCAGCTTGACACAAGGATGGACTTAATAAACATGTGTGGAATAGATAAATACTTTTAAATTCATTTAAAATGAATGCTGAAATCTTAAAATTTTTCTAATATTTAATCATCTGAAAATTGCCTTAAATGACCTCAAAAATATTTGGAAAACTCATCTTATTGCTTAATTTTTTCAACTTACTTAAAATCCAGAAACTTGCCTCAATTGAAACTTAAGACTTTAAAGCGGAAGAACACAGTTTTTTTACCAGGATACTCTACAAGTACTTTTATTTATTCATTTGTTTGTTTTAGGAGGCACCAGGGATTGAACCCATGACCTTGTACATGGGAAGCAGGTACTCAAGCACTGACTCCCCTCTATGAGTCCTTTATTTTTATTTTTATTTTTTTGAGGTACCAGGACTGGGGATTGAACCCAGGACCTTGTATGTGTGAGGCTGGCACTCAACCACTGAGCCACATTGGCTCCCTTGGGTTGGTTTTTTTGTTTGCTTGTTTGTTGTTGTTGTTGTTTTTTTAGGAGGCACCGGGAACTGAACCTGGGACCTCCCGTGTGGGAGGTGGGTACTTAACTTCTTGAGCTACATCTGCTCCCTACTAGTACTTTTTAGCTGGCATAAATCATTATCTGAAGACTCTTCACCATCGACAGCCTTATAACTCTCATTCTTTTCCTTTTATCCTTACTTGACCCAACTTCATGAAATTAACATGGTTTGCTTGATGAGGGTCATGAATATTCCATTCAAAATGAATCATGGCACCACCTGAGGACATAGCAATAATAGAGGCAAGACTTTCTTGCAAAACCCAGACATCTCTGTATATTTCACTCCTTTAAACCTGCCAAATAAAATGTCACACAATAGATCAGACAATCTAGAGGATTTCATTGTCAGTAGAAGCTATATTCACCAGGTATATTTCAATTGTCCTGCTGCAGATTCTTGGCTGATTCCCAACACCCAATTCTTTGGGGGAGGAAATAGAAATATAAAACCAGTTATGCAGAGATCTAAGCCCCAAGAACTGACAGGTGGAATAAGATATTATTAATGACTATGAATGTGATATTTTGCCCAGTTAGGTCATCATCACAAGACCCTTCTATAATCACTTGGTACTAAAAATAAGCATTTGGACTAATCTTATGGATGCTATCAAACTGTCACAGGAAAAGAATATCATATATTCCATAATCCTTAGTTTTAATGTAAAAAATCTTAGAAATTATTATTTTACTTAATTTTTTGAAGTAGCATACATATTTGGGTTGAAATGGTTAGACTTCTATTTCTGTGTAGTAATAAGAGGGGGTCTGGCCCATCCAAGGGAAACTGATGTCTTTTAACACATTGAAGCATTGTCACTATTCTTCTGCAGGCTGTTCCTAATCTATAGGGATGTTGTTCACAGGAAATGACATTCACCTGTGTTCCCTTCCTCTGTTCAGGGGAGGTGTAAATGACAGTAGGAGCAGCCCAGCGGAGAAGGTCAATTGTTGCTAGGAGGTGACTATTGACAGAACCATAGGTGGAAAGGAAGTTGTGCTAATTAACTGGATCTGGCTCAACTGCTTCTTTGGTCTCCTTGGTCCAGATGATAACTCCCTGGATGTGCTCTGGCTAAGCTTAGAAATGCTTTCATATGAGACTAAATAAGTTTGAATTTTGAAGTTAAGTCACTTAGATTTGAATAACAGTTTTGCCACTTTCTAGCTATGTGGCTCTATCGAGTTACTTAGCCTCTCAGAGCTTTAACTTTCTCAACTGAAAGTGTGCTTAAAATTGGAATCTTTTTGTTTTTGTGTGTATGTGAGGATTAAATGATAAAGTTCTTAGAACTGTGGTGATGTAAAATGAGTGCTACAAAACTGTTATTAGCTGCTATGGACGCTGTGGCTCTCTTCCCATTACTCATTCCCCTTCTCTCAGGAGCCATCCCATTCTTGCTTGAGTTTGCACACCCAACCCCATATGGCCTTCATACTTTGTATGAAACTCTACACATCTCTGGCTAAATATACCTCTGGCTCTAGATGTGGGGCAACTGGGTCAGACCTAAATTAATCAGCATAGTCCCACCTCTTGGCCATTGGCTATTGGTTCCAGGGTGGATTTGTGAACTAATTTGGTTCTATGAGACTTGAGATGATTGCTGGGGACTTCTGGGAAAGAGGCTTCCTTGATTTTCTGAGAGAGTTTCCAGGACAGAATTGGCATTTGTTATTAAATTATTATTACTATTGCTGTTACTATTATTATTATCTAATTAGTATGACTATTCTAGTTTTTTGTTTGTTTGGTTTTTTAAAAAGATTTATTTATTTCTCCCCCCGTCCCCCCCCCCCCCCCCCCCGGTGTTTTGTGCTCGCTATCTGCTGTCTGTGTGTTGTTCTGTGCTTGTCTTCTCTTTAGGTGGTACTGGGAACCAATCCTGGAACCTTCCGGAGTGGGAGAGAGGCACTCAATCTCCTGTGCCACCTCGGCTCCCTGGTCTGCTGCATCTCTTATTGTCTCTCCTTTGTATCTCTTTTTGTTGCATCGTCTTGCTAGGCCAGCACTCCTGCATGGGCCAGCACTCCACACAGTCCAGCATTCCGCATGGATAGGCTCTCCGCTCAGGCCATCTCACCGTGTAGGCCAGATTGCCTTCACCAGGAGGCCCTGGGAATAGAACCCTGGACCTCCTATATGGTAGATGGGAGCCCAAATGCTTGAGCCACATCCGCTTCCCCAGTTTTTTTTTTTTTTTTTGAGGGTCCTAACACTTGCCTTTTATCAATGAGCCTGTAGTAAGGGAGGGATAAAAACTGCAATGAGAAATTCAATTAAGCACACTGAAGGGATTTACTGAACTTCTCCATGAGCACTGGGAACATGATCAGGGTTAGAATCCCCACAAGAGTCCCCACAGGTTAGACCCTTTGAGATCGGGTTTGAAGAACCTGCAAAAGGGAAACAAGATTTGTGACATTAACAATCCTGAATAAACGAGTTCTCCAAAGTCTCTGCCTTTCTTCCAATAACATGGGCAACAGAGAAGGAAATGTTCTGATGGTGTTTTACAAGTTTCAGATAGCAAAAGCAATGGCATCTCTGAGAATACTGTAGTTCCAAAACTTGTTATTTGAAAAATCCAGCTTTGAGGTATCAGTGCAGTCATTAGTAACCTATGGTTTATGGGCTAATTATGAGACACAGACCAATTGTCATTGTCACAGGGTCAACTGCCATCCCCCCCCACTACCACAGTTCCCTTGGGTTGAGAGAGTGATCACTGGGAAGAAGCAGCAGAAGCTGACAAATATCTCCAGCCCTGTTTTGGCAGTTAGATAGATTCATCAGCCTTTGGAAGACAACCTAGGAATGCCAACTTTTAAAGCTTGCCAACCTCTGTACCAAGCATAGGAGTTAACTGGCATTTATACTTTATTTTGTTGCTTGGTTCCCTATAATGCATATAGTTTCTTTTTTTTTTTTAGCTTGACTGAGAGGTAACTAGTCCAAACATTTATTCTTAATTAACGAAAAACACCAGATTATGATTCATTGATAAAGTTAAGATGGCCAAAGGCATTTAAGCATGCAGGTGATGTTTGGGTAGGGAAAGGGAAATCATGTAGCCAAGCCTGAATCTCAACAGCCTTTTGAAAATGCTTCATGAATTTTTAACTGCAGGAGGGCAGGAACTTGTCTTTATGACTCAGCTGAAAGATGGTTCCTCATAACCCACTGGTTTCATTTGAAATTCAGCAAAAAGAACATTATCTCCTAAATCACTGATATCACTGACTGTAACACCAGTGGTTTTCCCTTGGAGACTTGGTTCTGGCATATAAATTGTAATAAGCCCCAGATACCGTGAAAGAATCACAGTGAGTACCAATAAAAAATAATCCCACCCCTGCCCACAGCTTTAACAAGGGGGAGCTCCTCCATGGGTCTGATTTCTTAGCAGTCCAGTTCAAACAGAAAAATCCTGGCTAATGACTCTCAGGCTGTCTGAGTAGCATAATGTAATTCTGGGTCCATGTCATAGAATAAACCACCCCCGTAGGAGTTTATAGCCTAAAAAGTAATTAAGCCAACTCTTAGTGGAATGCTCTGGGTTTCTAGGCGCTTGGCTACATCACATAAAGGAATTTAAGGACACTCCATAGGGTAGGCAAGGGAGTAAAGAGTTTATTAAGAAACAAGAAAAGAGTTAGTACACACCTAAGACACGAATGCACGCATGCTGCAGGGTGAGATGCATGTGTGGGGCCCCAGGGTAGGCCTTTTTAAGGCCTTTCCTCTCCCCCCTCTCCCTATATTAAGGTGGAATCTCAGCTATTTGCTGTCCTGATTGGTTGCCTTTCCACCTTCACCTGTCAGGTTTCAGGAAACCAATGGGGAGGACTTTCTGTTTGGAGTTATCCAGGGCTTCTTTTAAGCCCGGGAGTTTTAAATGGGACCTCATGACCAGGGTGCTGGCGGGCTTTTCGGCTGTAATGGTTACAGCTGTGTTCTCAGGCAGCTGCCTTCCCTAAGGGGGTTTCTGGGCGGGGTCTCGTGGCTTCCCTGTTTCCATACTAACCTGCCTCACAACTACACAGCTGAACAGAATAAGTGATGAGACAGGAAGCAAGATGAAGAATTAAGATGAATCACACCCAGTGATCAATATCATTCCCACTTATTGAAGACTAACTTCTATCCTGGGCCCTCGAAGACAGCAAAGCTACACAAGAAAATCACAAGGTTGACATTCGGGAGGCATGATCTCTACCTATTTCTAGCTCTGCCCTTCAAAGCAGGAATAAATTATAACCAACAATATGTGGATTTAAAAACACTGCCTTATGATGGTAAATAAGAAGATTCACCCCAAGCTTACATCTGCCTGTGGTGGTGGGAAATTCCATCTCGGTCTTATTTTGAGGTGCCATCTTCACTTCTCTAGGGTGAATGATAGCCTCATATACAAGTCTTATAGTTGATTTGTAAGACCAGAATACAGGGAAAAGGTGCATTAGTGTTCAGATCCCCTGGGCCATGCTCTCTGGAAAATGGGCAGTTTGGGCATATGTACACTTTCCCACGATTGGGAGAAGTTTCAGGACCCACACTCAGTTGCCTGCCCTGCAGCACATGGCCATTCTCATCTAGGATGCCATGAGCAAGTCCCTGTAAGACTGTTAAAGCCCTGGCCCCTTCCAGCCCCCCAGAAGGCTTTAAAGTCTCTCTTCTCAAATTGATCCCATTCTGCTTTCCCCAGACTCTGGAGCTTATTCCCTGTTTAGAAACTTCTTTGTGATTGCTTTTACCTTGAAAACAAAAGCTGCTAAATGGCAACTTTTTTCATCCCTACCACGCAGAGCCTGATAGGCTGAGGAAGAAAAGGCTCAGCTCTACCTTTTCAGGGTAGGGAACTGAAATGTATCAACAGCAGTTAGAATAGGACTCAAACTACGTTCTCAATAGGTTGTCCTATCGTACAATGCTGTGGGTGGCACAAGCAATTCAATGATCTGCTCCTGTTCCATGTACCAGGTTTTAAATCCATATAAAAGAGAAGACAAAAGAAATCCCACCCAATTTCCCATATCTTTGTCGTAGAGACTCCCAGCTCGTCTCAAATATATGTTCTTGACTTCTTCCTTTGTAGTACAACTGCTGATTCTTAGCTAGAAACCTGTATATTTGTAATAAAGACTACATTTCCCAACTGCTTTTGTAGCTAAATATGGTGCTGTGTCCAAGTTCTGGCCAATGGGAGGTAAGTGGTAAAGGTGCATATCAATTCTAGAAAGTATCTTCAAGTGGAAGAGGCACAATCTTCCTTTTCCTTAATTTTCAGTGCCTGAAGCTCTAGTAGTGGTCCTGGGCCATCGGGTGTGTATTACTTGTTGAGACTGGAAAAGAAGAAAGATGGAAAGAGTCTGGACCCTCATAGCCTCAGAGAGCTTCACCAGCAGCTCTGGACTGTCTACCTTCAGACTTCTTCCACCTGAGAAAGAAATACATTTCTATCTTTAAAAAATAACTATTACCTGGGGCTATCCCAGTTGTTATATTCTTCAAGATAAATGAAGTAATGCCAGGTTTTATCTTTTCAGAAAAAAAATGATACAATTCCACGATGCCAGAGGAAATGTGTAAGTTTTGTGCTGTCTCTGATATTTTCAATAACTATATTTATGTGTGTTATGTGTTTACATATTTTTGTAAGAGGGAAGCTAGTTTAAGCTCTAGAATGGAGCTGTAGGTTGGACTGAGCATGTCTATATGCACAAGTGACTGAGGAATCTCCTGAGATTGAAATCATCCTAAGCAAAGAGATAGTCATTGTGAGTCTGAGGGTATTGAATAGGTAAAACCTAGCTGGTTTCCAAAACCTGACTTGCTTGGATTTATACCAAAGCCATAAGGTGAGAAGGGTCTGAAAGTCAAACTGATATAACTGTGCTCCTTAAAATATTTGGAGAGATTGGGGACACATTCCGTGCAGCTTTGGGGCTTGCATTGTATAACCATGGGCATCAAGAGGAGACAGTGCTGGTGGTGGGAGCAACGTTGACCAGCAGCAGGGTGGTGAGCAGGCAGACATGGCAGCATCTCACAGCATCAATAACTCTCTCATGTGAGGTTGACTTCAAGAGCAGCATGATTTAGTGCCAAAGATTGGAGGATTTCCAGTGGCATTGGGAGCAGTGGGAAGGGGGTGTGGCTGCCCACTGATCAATAACCTGGACAGCAGGAGCCAAGCATATTCAGCAGCAGATCCTGCATGCATGAGGAGAAGAGATGAAGAGAAGCATGATGGAAGCATGTGGAGGCTGAGAGAACTTATTTTGAGATATTTCAAACATATCTGAGGGTACAAGAGAAGGTTTTGCAAAAGGTTTGTGTCCCTACAATATTGAAAAGGAGTCAGTGCCAGAGGAACACTGTTTAGTACTATTAATGTGACCCCCATTTTACCCTGAGCTTTGTGTAACTTGGGGGAAAAAGGTTGTATTTTCTAAAAGGCCCTTTACAGATGACAACTGCTATTTTTCACTGTACTACATCCAGTTTACCAATATATGGGCTTGAGATGGGCTAAAATTGTCATTTCCAACAAGCAGATAAAGGCATTATAAATTGGATATTTAATTTGCTTCATAAACAGTCCTTTTCCAAAGTAATGGAATAATTTTACTTTAAAAATAACAATGCAGCATAAATATAGTTGTGTTTCTTATTCCAAAGAATTTAACCTATACCATTTCCATTGGTATGGGTCTAGATGAACTCCTGAGAAATAAAGTCCTCAATGTCTTTTTGTATGTTAAGATAATTGTTTCCTTCTGTAGCTTTTCCACAATAAAGAAAAATATAAGAAATTTAATATTAAATTTAATTTTTTTTCATCATATACAACCATTTTGAAAATCTTTACTAAAAAACTCCAGTTTGCTGCTATGTTATAGCCCAATGACATAGAAACAACAATGTAAACTATTAAGTAAGTATATTGTGGCCCCTGAGTGATATTAGATTTTTGTGTATTTGTTTGTTTTTTTGTTAAATTAGAGAAGTTGTTGGTTTACAGAACAATCATTTATAAAATACAGGATTCTCATATACCACCCTATTATTAACACCTTACAATAGTGTGGAACATTTGCTATAGTTGATGAAAGCACATTTTTATAATTATATGATTAACTATAGTCTATGGTTTAATTCAGGATTCATTATTTGTGTTGTGCAGTTCCACGGATTTAAAAAAAAAATTATTCTAGTACCATATATCCAACCTAAAATTTTCCTTTTTAACCACATTCAAATATATAATTCAGTCCTGTTAATTATGCTCATAATGTTGTGCTACCATCACCACCATTCTTAACTCCCTATTCCCTATGCCCACCCCATCCCCTGGTAACCTGTATTCAAGATTCTGACTCTATGAGTTTGCTTATTCTAATTATTTTGATTCAGTGAGATCATACATTTGCCCTTTTGTGGCTGGCTTATTTCACTGAACATGATGTCTTCAAGGTTCATCCAGGTTGTTGCATGAATCAGGACTTCATTTCTTTTTCAGCTGAATAATATTCCATTGTATGTATATATTACAATTTTGTTTATCCATTCACCGACTGATGGACATTTGAATTGCTTCCATCTTTTGGTAGTTGTGAATAATGTCATGATGAACATTGGTGTGCAAATATCTATTAGAGTCCCTGCTTTCAATTCTTTTGGGTATGTACCTAGAAGTGAGATTGCTGGATCATATGGTAATTTTATACTTAACTTTCTGAGGAACTGCCAAACTGTCTTCCACAGTTGCTGCAAAATTTACATTCCCACCAGCAATGAATGAGTGTTCCTATTACTTCACTTCCTCTCTAACAGTTCTAATTTTCCATTTTTTAAATAGTAGACATTCTAGTGGGTGTGAAATGGTATCTCATTGTGGTTTTATTTGCATTTTCCTACTGGCTGAATGTGTTGAGCATCTTCTCATTTGCTTTTTAGTCATTTTTACATCTTGTTTGGAGAAATGTCTATTTAAATCTTTTCCCCAGTTTTTAATTGAACTCTGTCTTTTTCATCAAAAGGTTTTAAGCAGCAAAGTGACAGTGACATGATAAAATTTATTTAGTTTGGACGATGTTCAATCATCATTTACTGAGTTCTTAGGTGTCTAACAATGTACTAGGGAGAAAAGTAAGAGCACACCCTCAAGGAACTTACAGTTCCATGGCAGAGACATAAATATGCTGGGAAAATCGGTATATACAATATATTGAGCTGAGCTCAGCCTGGGGCATTCAGGAGAGGTTACAAAAAGTGGACCCATGCGAGTCTTGAAGGACTCATGGAGCCAGTGTTTTATACTTGTTTATTATTTGTCTCCTATTAGAATGGAATCTCATGGACTTTTTGAAGGACACCTGGCACATAATAAACATTGTTTTGTATGTTAAATTAAATACATTTTTTAAAAATGTCTTTTAAAGACTGTATCTCCTCTTTTCCAGTCTGGAATAATGCCTGCCCATAGATATTTATTGAGGAATGACAACAAGAAGGAAAAAGGGTGGGTGGAGGTGGGGAAAGAGCAGTCAAGTAGAAGGTAGAAGGAATGAAAGCATGGAGGCAGGAGAGAACAAAGGCTGTATGGTTTAACACAAAGTTTGAATATTGAGAAATAGTGAGTATTGAGGCAAGTGAGGTAGTTTATGGTAGATTATTGTAGGGCAGTTGTTTGTTAGTTATGCAAAATAGTTAAGATTACCCTGTATGCCATGGAAAGCAAGAAGCGTTTTTAGAAAGGTGGTGCTTTTTAGGTACACTCACTTGGATACATTTTGGAGATTGGGCTGAAGGGATGCAAACTCATTCTGTTATGTAATAGCAATGAAAAGATGGTAAGGAAGGGTTGAATTTGAGTATTTATGATGTGCAGTAGCCAGAAGCTGGAATATTTATTGGGTGAGAGAGTAATGTAAAAAGGAGAAGAGCCAGTTTATGTGAGTTTTACTATAAATAGGAAACACACAAACACACACATGCACACTGAGGTTTCGTTGAGATGAAGAGTTCATTCTGGACATTATGAATTGACACTCCTGTAGGACATCTGAGTTTCACGTTCCGAGGACTGTTAGAAATAGCGGTCTGGACTAAAGGAGTAAAAGAGATGGTAGGAAGATGGTAGACTGAGCACATCCTCCATTCTCCCTTTCCCACATCTAGAATTGTCAGAAGAGAATAAAATATAAAATAAATCCAAAACAGAGCTGAGAATACGATGGAATACACATAGGGACTAGAAATTTAGAGAAATCTCTGAACAATAAAAGCAGATGGATTGGATTGAAGAAAATCACAGCCAGCTTAAAACTCACGTAGGAGGTGACCAAGTCAAAAGGTGGGAATGGTTTTGAGGAGCCTCAAATACAAAGCCTGCAAATATAGAGACAAGGAAGGGCCTCTGGGACAGCGAACAGGGTGATTTGTTAGGATTTATCAGGGTAGTCAAATGGTTGGGGTACTTTGTTCAAAAAAGAAAAATTAAAGCAAAAAAAAATGCATATAATGTAGTGAGATAAGATACAAATAAATACATTTTAAAAAGAGAGGGAGAAAAGGAGAATGAGGATTAGAAAGCAAGATGAAACGAGGTATGTCGTATATTAAAAATCATGCTGTGAAATCCTATGTTCTTGATAGAGGTGGGTTGGCTACAAACTTTCAGTCAATGGAAAAGCATCCAAAGGAATAAAATCAAATTGGCTGTTTTAAATCTGATTTATACCAGCCTAAAGTTCGGTTCATGTTCAGAGGAGCCATGAGGCCAGGAGTGGTGGGTGGCTGCTCAGTGCCAGGTGCTACACCTGTATTTTCCAATTTACTATTCAAACCAGCTTGGGCCTGACTCCAAATCCAGTGGGCTTTACAATGGCCTTTGCTACCCGGCGGCCCCTTATACAGTGTTATTTGCTGAGCACTCATTAGTGCGAGGTGGAGTTGACTATGATTGTATGCAACAATAATTTGTAAAGCAATCTTTCACAAATTTGAACCAATGCATTTTATCCAAGATTATTGAGGATTATTGCTCTCCTTTAAGATAGAAAAAAATTCCATTGATGTTGTTCAAAGGAGTTAGGCAATATTCAACTCTGCTCCTTCTCATGGCGGGTTGTTTGTCCCAGTACAAAGTGATTCACTAGGGCCATTTTTTTCCAAAATTTTGTCACCGTTAGGACAGCTTGTCCATGAGAAGCTATCCACAGATGTTTTGTGTGAAACTAGAAATTATAGGGAGGAGCTAGTGTTATTCCAACCGAGTCCAACCCTCAAGGCAAGTCACATGAAGGTGTAAATGAACATTTTAAGGAAAATTTTATTCAAATGTCTATCAACAGTCCGGTGTATATTTGGTTAAGAAGATGGTGTAATTTGGGTTCTATAGCTTTCAAGAACTCCCAGATAGCCCATGACCTAACTGATACCCTTTAATACATTCCTTTTCTATTTTAGAGAGCTAATGTGGATTCTGCTCTCTGCAACTAAGAACCACAGTGATATAATATCTGTGCCTGAGAAAGAGGTAAGGGTGTGGGGCTCATGTTGGACATTAACAAATAATTAAATGCTAGCTAAAATGTGTATAAGTACTAGAAATACATATTTTTGCCCTAGTGTTAATCTTCATTATACTATTTTTAGTTCCTTTTTAGAGTTGAAGCCCCTCAAAGATAAGGACCTCATTCTCCCACTAGAATGTAACTAAGAATGTGAGTTCTGCCATGGGACTGCCTGGTTTGAAATCTGGCTTCATCACTTCTAACCATGTGACTTTGTGCAAGATACTTAAGCTCTCTGTGCCTCAATTTCTTCATTGCTAAAATAGGGATAGTGCTTGCATTTCCTTATAGGTGTTGCTCAGATCCAATGAGATCATATCTATAAATGACATCACAGTGCCTTCAATGTGATCAGCACTTAATAAAGACTAGCTGGCATTATTACATAATAACTCCATAGAACATGTTATAATAACAGTGTCAAATGGTCAGTGTGAGCAAAGGAATGAAAAATGGATAGTAATCACCGCCAATTCCATAGCATTAGTAGCCCTTTGAACTTTGGGATTTCCCCTGAAGATTATTTCAAGCTCATTGATGGTGAACACAGAAACATTTCAGACTAACAACTTACTTTAGCATCCCCCTTCTTTCTCACACAGCTCATCTCCAACCACAGTGATTGCTAGCTCCATTATATATTCTCCTTCATGAATCTCTTCCATATTGGATTTCACTTGGAAGTAATTACAGGCAGTGTTTATGCAAGTCTCCATGGTGACAATCCATTCTCTGGTCTCCAGGGTGACACTTGCAAACACTTATAACCTCTCAAATTAGTTTTTGTTTGTTTATTTGAAATATCTCCCTATTTGATTTATCAGGCTAAACCATGCATAACACCACAAATCAATTTTTTTTCCAGGAATAAAAAGAAAGGAGAGAAAGGAGAAAGAATGAAGAGAAATAATAATTAGCACATGTCTTATATGGGAATGATCCTCGAAAAATTTTATTGGGAAATGAAAATGAAAAATTTTATTCCATCACTTAAATATATAAGGAATGCCTAATTAGCACTTAACTTATTTAGGAATTGTCATTAAGGCTAGAACAACTAGATTCTCAGTACAAACAAAGATTTGTGTGGCAAAAACCCATAAGTTATTAATCAGAAGACCTGAAATCTTGACTTAATTTTAAAATGACCAACCATACCAGGACTGGGGGTTTCCTGGCACATGAGATTTTCAATGCTAAAACAAGGACAGTCCTGAGCAAACCAGGATGGTCGGCCACCTTCGGGAGTAAGCTTAAAGCAATTACTTGGAGTCTGCCCTGCGTTTCCACCTTTCATTGAGGGGTTGGAGGAAATCATTGCAGTGGTTCCTTCCAGGTAGAATGTTTTGCAATTCCATTAAGTAGAGTTGCGTGTTTTCCCCAAGACCACCCCTGTGTCACACTTCATTCCCGCCATATAAATGCATATTGGAAGTAAAAGTGCATTTCTTTTAGAGTTACTAGGCTTACATGTGATAGAGAATCAAGCAACTGGTCAAGTAGTGAACTTTAGCCAGCTGACTTAAAATGTACCAGTTCTTTTTGCTGATGGGTTGTTCTCCAAGATTTTGGCCAAATAAGGAAAATCTCTTGGGGGCATTAAGAGTGAGTTGCATTTATTTTTAAAGTAACTGTGGGGGACGGATGTGGCTCAAATGGTTGGGCCTCCATCCCCATATGGAGGGACCTGGGTTCGATCCCCAGGACCTCCTGGTAAAATAATAATAATAATAAAAAATTTAAAAAAATTAATTAATTAAAAATAAAATAAAATAAAATAAAATAAAGTAACTGTGACCTTTAAGGCCCATCATCCTGCCTTTGCAAAATACTTCTAACCACCATTTAGAAACTTGCTGGTGTACAGAATTTTGCACCCTGCCAGTGCTACAAAAGAAATGAGAATGGGTGTTAAAAGATGCCAGGTCAACATACCACTTTGTTCCATAGCAAGAGAAAAAACAACATGCCAGAAATATAAGGAATTATTCAAAACAAGTTTCAGCTTTTATTTTCACATACCTGGAAGGTTCGTCATGTTATTTGGGAGTGTGGGAGATCTGTGAGCTGGGAGGAGATGTTTTGAACAGAAGCAGAGTATTGGTTTTTCCATTTCAGTTCACAACATTTTTATGTCCTTTGCAACATTTTCTACTTGAAGAAAAAGAATTGTTTTTGTAGAATGAATATATACTGATATTTTTTTGGTCCCTGGAATGCGTGTTCACAATCTGAGGAGATGCTTCTTTCTTCATAGACAATTCTTTTGTAACTTGGTGACTGATGTAGTCACTCTTCATTGGCTGAAGTTTCATTATAGGTATGCTTGAGTATATGTTGCAGATTTATTTATCTCTTTGTCTATCCTTATCTATGAATCTGTTTATTTTTATAGAAGCACCTTTTTAAAAAATATATTTTTATCAGAGAGGTTGTGAGCTTACGAAACAATCCTGAACGTATGTGGAGTTCCCATACAGCACCCCTCCACCAACACACTACATTGCTGTAGATCATTTGTTACAGACTGTGAGATAATATCATCAGACTGTTATCACTAACTATGGATTGTAGCATACCTTTGGTATATTTTTCCATACCCCCTGTGACAGTTTGAGATTATTTATGAACCCCAAAAAAGAGAAGGGTTATGTTCATAAAGTGGTTTGTTCCTCTGGGTGTGATACTCTTTGATTGTATTAAATTCAAAGGTTTTAAGTGTACTAGATTAAATCAATTTGGGGCTTTTGATTTGATCACATCAGTAGGGTGTGACTCAGAGTTGAGTCCCTGTCCCTTGGTGGGCTGATATAAATGGCCACTCACTGAAGAAGACACACAGGAAAAGAGAGAGCTCCATGGATACCAGAGGAGAGAACTTTGTCAGCTTTGATCCTGCGGCTCCTGGAAGAGAGATGAGCCATTCGCCTGATAGTTTACAGCTAACCTTGTGAAGGGACCAAAGTAGCTGAGAAGGCCCAGAAAGAAACAAGCCCTATGCTAGCCTGTCGTTGAGAGAGAGGAAGTCTGAACCCTCACAGAGGTCGGCAACCATCTTACTTCAACGTGTACTAACTGACTTTGGCGAGAAAGCAACCTTGGGTTGGACTCTTTAGGGCCTTGTAAGCTTTTACCCCAAATAAATACTCTTTATAAAAGCCAACAGAGTTCTGGTACTTTGCATCAGCACTCCTTTGGCTGACTAATACACCCCCAATTATAAACACAGTACATCTTTGGCATTAATGTAAGAATATTCCAGTATTGCTGTTAACTATAGTCCATAGGTTACACTAATTGTACTTTTCCCTTGCTTCTCCACATTCTTACCACCTTGCAACAGTGATGTACATTTGTTCTAGTTCATAGAAGGACATTCTTGTATTTGTACTAGAAGCACTTTTAAAAACATCTGGGCAAAACAGCCTTAAAGAATATTATTTATAAAACAACAATTATATAGAAGAAGATTAAAGGAAAAAACCCTTAATTATCATTAAGGTTCTTTCTTAGAAATCCTTTGGATGTATTCATCATGTTTATTCCAATTCTATTTTCCCTAATAGTTTTTTAAAAAATTAATTTTACAGGTTTTTCTTCATTATTATAATGATGTAGCAGGACAGAGAATTCTGTCACTTCAGTTTCTTTATTCCTTCCCATTCTTGACCTTGATTGGGAACTGATATATTCTTGAACAAGCATACACTGAAGTTATGTTATGAGAAGTGATCAATATTAATAAAAGAGAGGTTTATTTGTCTTACAGGTGCTATACTCTAAAGAATTTAATGATTTGTGTTCTCTTGGGCTAGAGGCAGGGACGGGTTTGCTGGCCTTGATCACAAGGGGAAGCACAGGGTGGATCCAAGATCCTGCAGAAAGGGCAGAGAGTGGCAAAGGGACAAAGAACTTTCTGGTGTAATCCCTAGTTACACCTAGTTAGTTCTCTATGGTCTGAAAGGCAAAGTCCAAGGGAATAATAAATAAATATGTTGAACCATACCCTGAACCCCATGCATCTTTGTGATCACCTGTGAATATATTTAAATTTATTCTTGTGATGGATTATAACTGCCAAATATGGGGGGAGGGGACAGAATTGTTGAACTTCAGTACAGGAACAGGCAATATCAGATCACTCCACCACTGCAGACAAATTACATGCAGACTCAGCCTGAGCTGTCGAGGCACTTGATGTGTCCTCTTATAAAAAGAGAAATATCAAGGGACAGATGTGACTAAGCTCTGAAATTTGTTGTGTGGGCTATAAAAATGATAAAATGGATAATGTCTCTGTAGAAATCTGGAACTATGGTTTAATGTGAGAGCTTATCAGTATGATCCTCACAGGAAATTTTCTATAGAAGAAATTGGAGGAATGGGGACTGTGGACCCTTGTGTGGTCCAACATAGAATTGAAAGGAAGGTTGAATTTGTCCTGTGTCAGGATGGAAAATGTATGACTGGAATGCTGGAATTGGTGGGAGGTCCCTATTGCCATCAAATATGACTTCCCCTCTCCAGCATACATACGTGCCAGGACCCTGGACTGGCAGCATTGTACAAGAAGTAGGAAAGCAATGAAGCTTGTGCTTGAGAGTGTGAGTGCCAGATAGCACAAGCTGGTGATATTTGTGGAGGCTGTATGTACATCAGGGGCCAGAGGAAGAATTTGAACTGTTGATTGAGTACATTCAAGATATGTTCTAAGAATGGAATGTCTGAGAGTTGAAAACATTGGAAGATTATGGTGAGCTCTGAGGGTCCCACCCTCTATTTGGTAGTGGGGTAAATGCTGAGAAGAGGTAGGTATGCATACCATTGTTTGCTGGTCCCAGAGGAGTCTGGCAGAGCTGTGATTGTCACAGAAGCATACACTGGGCACTTGACCAGCAAAGAGAAAATGAACCTTTTTCTCTTTGAAAATGAAAAAGACCTTTCAGTTTTACTTTCTGAAAGTAGTTCAGAAGATCCAGGGAAAGCTTAAGTTAGTCAGGTGGAAGCTACATATGGCCTGGATCTGCTAGCCTACCTGGGATATCAAGAGGCTTATTATCATCAGAGATTTCTCTTTGTTGTCTCCACGAATTCTGAAGAAAGATGTAATAGTCAGATATTGTGTTCCACTGAGAGGAACAAAGATTCCCTCCCTCCCCCAAATTCCAGTGGCCATTGTCACACATGGTCCAGTTAGAAAACAGAAACCAGTCTACATATTTCAAACAAAGGGCATCATGCCATTTCGTACCTATGGACATCAGCATGCAGGTCAAAAAAATGTAGACATTTTCTTACATTACCAAAATACTAATATCACACCTTAAAAAATCAACAATTATTTCATGGATTATCTAATATGTAGTTCTGAAGAATATCAAAAGTTTCTTTTAGCAACTTCCATCACAGCTTCTGACACTACCTGCACATACTGCAGTAACACTATCCCATTCAATTCTGACTCTTAACCTGGAGTTAGGTCAGACTCCACAGATTAAGGGCAATCCTCTAAAAGGTTGCCCTTCAGGCCCCAGTTGAAAGTTTGGAGGTCCTGGCAACCCTCCTGGCTTGCTACAAATTCAGGGGTCCCTAACACCTCCTCAGATTCGATAATCTGCTAGAATGACTCACAGAACTCACTGAAAGTGCTATACCTACAAGAGTTTTAGTCTAGTAAAAGGGTACAAATAAGAAAACAAAAGAAGAGACAAAAAGAGGTAAGTCTGGGAGGGTCTCAAAAGAAAGCTTTCAAGTCCTCTCCACGTGGTCAGAATGTGTCACCTTCCAGGCACAGGAGCTTCCAGAGCTTCCAGTGTCCCCAAGTTTACATGGGATCTCATTATGTAGGCATGATTGATGAAATCAATGCCCATGTGGATGAGCTCAATCAGCAGCCTCCCTTCTCCTCTCAAAGTTTGGGGAGGTGGGTCCATATGACTTGGCTTAAAGCCCTAAGTCCCTAATTAGTGGTTGGTTGACCACCCCCCCCAAGACTGTAGGTGTAGGTGTGGCTGGCCCTCCCTGTTGTCTAATTAACATACGAACTATCAGGTGTGCTCCTGGGCCCACTATGAAGAACAAAAGACACTCCTATAACAGGAAATTCCAAAGATTCAGTGGTAGAGTCCCCAGGAACTGTGGGTAAAGACCAACCAGGTTTTTCATTATACTACAGCAGTCCATGTTAAATGTGTCCAGCTGTCTCAAAATGCTTTTTTGCAGCTGGTTTGTTAGAATCAGAATTTAATCAAGGTCAACATGTGGCATTTGGTTTTGTCTCTTAAGTGTCTTTTAATCTAGAGTAGTCTCCCTATAAACATCACTTAAAAAGAAAATAAGATCAGCTGGAGAAAAAAACACAAGTTATCTTATTTTGCTCAAATGAGTTTGTGTGTCTATGTTTTGACCACACTACAAAGAAAAGAAACATTAAGAGTCATGGAGAATCTCATCCTACCGTAAAGCAACTTTAGGAAATTTTCCTGGGTGAAGTATATTTACTGGAAAGCAGCTAGAACCTCCTAGAGCAAAGGCTATATTCAGGTTATATTTTTAGGCACTATTTTCAAAGACCACTGGATGAACGCACATCTCAATTTCTCACTTGCCTTCCTATAAATCCTGCAAGACTCATTATCAGCAGCACCTACTCTGACTCACAGACTATTAAAGCTTATTGAGAAATAACTTTGGCTTCCCAGAAGACTAATTTACGTCAGCAAGCAAAAGCATAATCACAGCCATAAATCTTAAAACCTATCCATGAGTAGAGCTAGGTAAAAAAAATTCAATAGTATTTTGTTATTTTCAATCAAAATGGGACTTTAAATATATATATATATTTTAATAATCCACAGTATTTTAAAAGTCATCCAGCTTTATTGCTCCTCCTTTCCTGCTACTACACAGGGCAATATCATGTCATTATAATGGAAGGACCAAAGTTCATTGTTAGCTTCCTTTTGATCTGTTTTATAGGTTGTTGGGAAACCTGAGAATAAATATTCCAGAGGAAAACAACAGAATTTAGATAATGGAACAATAAGTATAGGGACATTTTTCACACAAAATAAGCATTATTAGTCTTCATTTATGTTAATTACCATTTTTAGAAATTGACTTCATCCTCTTCTTATTGGTTTCTCAGTAAATTGCTACAAAAGTGCCTCTGGATATAACTCCTAAAAAATGGTGATTAAAATAATCTCCTAAAATTCAGACTCCCCCAGTAGCCAGCCTAGCTCATTCCCCTCCATGCTCACTTTATATTTCTTTGGCCGGCTATAAATAATCAGATGGATTATTTATAGCAGAAGCGCCAGAGCTCAAAGCATCCTGCTTACCTTTTGTTGTCAAGGTAACAACATAGATCTCCCCACCCCCACTCCATTGAAAGGTCAGATTTCTGATGATATGAGTCACAGGGCTCAGGGGGATTTTAAAAATTGAGACAGCGTTTTTCAGAGACAAATTAAAAACCAAGGCTTTGCAAACATCCAGACCATTTTAAATTGGATGTAAGACACAAGGTGGTTTACAACAATTAACCCTGATGCTTCCATGGTTGTGCTGTAAGGAAATGTGGACCAGTCATCTCTCTACCACTTGCAGGGATGTATTCTGGGGATTACAGCCTTCCAAGCTTTTTACAAGCTCTGCTAGTTACCAACAATAATTACTATTTCTCTTTTGTATAAAGTGTGATAGAGATTCTCTAAAACATTTTTTTAAATTGAGATTTAGAAACATTTAAAGCTACCATAGGGAAGGATATTTGGGAATCACTTTGAAGGGGAATTTTATATCAATTTTAATAATATCACTCATCGGTGACAGCACAATTCTAAGCACATACATTAACAAATTTAATTCTCAAAACAATCCTATGTGGTAGTGAATAATCATCCCAAATCTTTTTTTTACAAATAAGGAAGATGAGACACAGACTGGATAAGTAATTTAACAAAGGACACAGGGCTAGTAAGTAGGAAAAGGCAGAAGTTGATTCTGGACAGTTTAGTTAATAAATCTGCAATCTTCACCACTCTACCATGCTTTCTCTTTACTAGATTAGGGCTCTAAAATACAGGAAGACCCTAAATTGACGTTTTTCTAAGGGGGGAGGGAAGGGGAACAGTGCTGCTTCTGCTTTCCTTGTGAGGCAGGTTAGTATAGGAAAGGAGGAAAGGCCGCTGGTCAGAACAAAGCCATAAGCTGAGACCCAGCAAAGAGCAAGGCCACGAGACCCCGCCCCCCCCCCCACGAGACCGCCCCAAGCCCCCAACCCCCCCCTGAGGGAAGACAGCTGCTTGAAATCAAAGCTGTAACCATTACAGCCCAAAAGCCCGCCAAGACCCTGGTCACAAGGTCCCATTAGAAACTCCCGGGCTCAAAAGAAGCCCTGATAACTCCAAAGAGAAGGGCCTCCCCATTGGTTCCCTGAAGGCGGACAGGTGAAGGTAGAAAGGGAACCAATCAGGACAGCAAATAGCTGCGGTCCTTCCTTAATGGGGAGGGGGAGGAGGAAAGGCCTGCCCTGGGGCACCACCTCTAGCCCTGCAGCACGACCGCACCCATGTCTCAGGTGTGCACTTTTCCTTTTTCTCGTTTCTCAATAAACCCTTTTACTTGTCTCATTAAACTGGCACAGCTCTGAATTCTTTGTTGCGATGGAGCCAAGAACATTTAGAAACCCCAGAGCTTCCTGGCAACACTTGGAGGTTGCAACTCCCACAACACCCTCTCTCTTATATAGTCCCCACTCTTGACACCATAACACACACACACACACACACACACACAACACCAATAAGGGCATCTATAGACCTTGAAGAAAATCTTTCCTTTTCAAGCTGTATCCTCCCAGTCACATGTGGGAGGGGAGGAGAGCTCCAGAAATTCATCTGCTGGACTCTACAAAAATCAACTTGGAGTCTCAAATTTTAAAGTGTGGTGGATGCAGTATGCCTTGAGTCCCAGGCATGGCACTCAACAAGGTACTTTATTGGTAATAATTTCTACCATTTATTAGGCACCCACTATATGCCAGAGACTGAGTGAACTATCTTTCATCCTAACAGCATCCCTTGTGAGGTAACCAATCCAATTATGAAGGAAATGAGGGTCCAGGTGGCAAAGAACTTGCCCAAAGTCACACAGCTGGGAAGCGGGAAAGGGTCAAGTCAGGATTGGAACTCACATCTGCCCTGGTCCAAAATTGATTCCCCTTTCACAGCACAATTCTCTCTCTCTCTCACTCTCTCCCACTCTCTCCCTTTCCCTCTCTCCCACTATCTTTCTTTCTTTCTCTCTCTAACAAATAATAAATCTGGAACATAAATAGTTCACTACTTTAGTACAACCTTGTTCAAAGAGAGCTCCAAAACTATGACATTTTGAAAATTTAGGCACAAGATGTGAAACAACTTGGCTCCTCTGAATTGACTGTAAGCAATGATGATGAAAGGGAGTGGATTTTTAAAAAGATATTCTTAGACCATAGAACAGATTTACAATAACTGCTAGTTTTGTTTTGTTTTGTTTTGTTTTACTATGTGTGAGATGGTTTTTCATAAATGCTGGAAGGCCCAGCTCATTCTTGGGTAATTTCCAGGTGAAAAAAATAATGATGGACCCATCCTTCCTTCCTCAAGTCAAAAGTAACAACTAATTTCTGCAATTTCTCCAGTATCTTATATTCAGAAAGAGGTCAAGAATACTAACAAGTTTTAGCTAAACCTGTTCTTTTGGTTCTCTCCATATAGCTAACCAATTTGAGTTTGTTCTAATTTATAAAAGATTGTTTAGATCCTGGCAACTTCTGACTCATATGTGTTTGAAATCTGTATAACCACAGATAAGATTCAACTGGATGCGCTAATTTTGTATATCAAAGAAAAATTGTTATAAAATGGTGGGTTATCACACAGATTTGGATGAGATGCTGCATAAATCACATTGCCCCCTCAAGCATAGCATCTATAATTAGTGAAAGCCTGATGTTACAAGGAGGGGAATGAATTAACAGCTCGTGTGCTTGCCCTCTCCCTTCTCCTCCCCCTGCTCTTAGTGTGGCTAGCTCCTACTCATCGGCATCTCAGACGTCCTCCCTGAGGGGCCGCGCTTAGTCTGGCTAATGAAGGAACACTCTGTTATTTTTGCTGCCTGGGCTCTGTTTGTTTTTTGTCGTCCCCCCCCCCCCCGCCCTTTAGTGTCCTCTTCATAATTTTCAATTATGTATTCATTTATTTGGTTACTTATTTATGGTCTTACAACTTAGTAGCTTGTACATGCTTGTAAGGGCAGAGGCCATGTTCACACTTCATTTTTTTAAAAATTGTGGTAACATATATACAAAAAAATTTGTAAATTTCCCATTTTAACCACTTTCCTATGTATAATCAGTGATATTAATTGCAAATTAAATATTTTGCTACCAACATCACCATCCATTGACAAAACTTTTGCATCACCTCAAACAGAAGCTCTGCACCCATTAAGCAATAAT
This sequence comes from Tolypeutes matacus, assembly GCA_026826555.1. Taxonomy (NCBI): domain Eukaryota; kingdom Metazoa; phylum Chordata; class Mammalia; order Cingulata; family Chlamyphoridae; genus Tolypeutes; species Tolypeutes matacus. The sequence goes on from JAKSZT010054416.1 coordinate 15,774,417, forward strand.
TCCCTTTTCCTCCCTCTTCCCAGCACCTGTAATCTATTTTCTGTCTCTATGAATTTGCTTATTCTAGTTATTTCATGTACATGGTACCACACGGTATTTTTCTTTTGCATCTGGCTCATTTCACTCAACATCATGTCTTCAAGTTTCATCCATGCTGCAGCATGTACCAGAATTTCATTCCTTTTTATGGTTGAATAATATTGCATTTTATGCATATCCCACATTTTGTTTATCTATTCATCTGTTGATGGATACTTGGGTTGCTTCCACTTTTTGGCTACTGTGAATAATGCTGTTACAAACATTGGTGTACAAATATCTGCTGAGTGCCCGCTTTCAATTCTTTTGATATATTCCTAGAAATGGGATGGCTGGGCCACACAGCAAACCTATGTTTAACTTTCTAAGGAACTGCCAAACCATCTTCTACAGTGGCTGCACCATTTTACATTCCCACCAACAACACGTGAGGGTTCCTATTTCTCCACATCCTCATCAACCCTTGTTATTTCCCATTTTAAAAATAATAGTCATCTTAGTAGATGTGAAGTGGTATCTCACTGTAATGATATGTATTTCCCTAATGGCTAATATGTTGAGCATATTTCATGCAATTATTGGCCATTCTTCTTTGGAGAAATATCTATTCGAGTTCTTTGCCCATTTTGAAATTGATTTGTTTTTCTTTTGTTTGTTGAATTGTAGGAGTTCTTTATATATTGGGGATATTAAACCCTTATTGGATATATGCTTTCCAAATATTTTCTTCCATTCTGTGGTTTGAATTTTCACTTTCTTGATAATGTTCTCTGAGACACAAAAATTTTAAATTTTGATGAAGTCCAAGTTATCTATTTTTGTTGTTGTTGCTCATGCTTTTGTTGTCATATTTAAGAATCCATTACCTAACATAAGTTTCTGAAGATTTCCCCTATGCTTCCTTCTAAGAGTTTTATGGTTTTAGCTCTTATATTTAGTTTGTTGACCCATTTTGACTTAATTTTTGTATATAGTGTAAGTGTCCACTTTTATTATCTTGCCTGTGGATATTCAGTTTTCCTAGAACTATTTGTTGAAGAGACTTTTCTTTCCCTATTGAGTGAACTTGGCATCATTGTCAAAAATCAGTTGGCCATAGTCACATGGTTTTAGTTCTGAATTCTCAGTTCTATTCCGTTGGTCTTTTTGCCTGTCCTTATGCGAGTACCACACTGTTTTGATTACTGTAGCTTTGTAATGCTTTGAAATTGGGAAATATGAGTCCTTCAACTTTGTTCTTCTTTTTTCAAGATGGTTTTGACTTTTCAGGACCCTGTGCATTTCCATATGAATTTTATGATTGGCTTTTCCATTTCTGCAAGAAAGGTTGTTGGAATTTTGGTCAGAATTGCACTGGTTCTGTAAATTGCTTTGGGTAGTATTGACATCTTAACAATATTTAGTCTTCTAACCCATGAATACAGGGTGTCTTTCAATTTATTTAGGTCTTCTTTAATTTCATATCCCTTCTTACAGAGAAGGTCCTCAATAAATATTGAACAAATATTGAATAAATGAATGTTCTCTCCAGTCATTATGCTAAGTACTGTATTTATTCTATAAACATTTATTAAGCATTTATTATGTGCCTGCCACTAGTTCTAAGTTCTTGGCATCCATACAATGAAACTTGTCATCAAAGACCTTACACTATATGCATTCTATAATTATCTCACTTAATCCTCATGGTAAATTTATCAGGTTATTACTGATAGTTTGCTTAAGGTTTAGCATTTGAAAAACCTTCTTTCTCTGGGACTGTGTCCTTGTCATCCCAAACCACCAGGGTAGGGTTTAGCTTTCCTTTTGATACCAGGAACTAGGATCACAGTTTTAACAAAGTCAGGGAAGTCCTGGACCATCACTTTCCTGGCATTCAGTACGCTGGTGGAAGGATCTCCAAGAAGCCCACAAGGTGCCCCTGAAGCATGGCATCTATGCTTGATGAAGCTATCCTCGGCTCCCAATTGCAGCTTCCCCCCAGCAAAATGGCAGGGTCTGTGCATCCAGGATCCCCATTGTAGCCCCTGCAGGAGGATTCCTCAGCTGGGCAAACCCAGGCAGCACGATCAGAAAGGGACATCTTCAGCCCTAGCCCACAGAGGCAAGGCATGGAAGGGGGTAGCACAAGGACTGAGAGCCCTCAGAGACTGTATTTTTTTCTTGTCAGAACAATTCTAAAGAAGACCTCTCCCTCTCACTAAAGACTGAGCAGGCACAGAATAAGATTTAGGAATATCTTTTCCTTAGCTCTATCACTTTTATTGTCAATGATTCTAATTCTAAAAACATTTCTAAATGATACTCAGAATTTTTATTTATTCTTTTAGATTGAATAATTTCAGGGCAAATACATCCTAGAAAATTGGAAGTAAATGTTTTCTTTAAGAAGTTGTTTAAACTTTAGAATTTTTTTTTTTAGAATGTTAAACATACAATTACCATATGATCCATCAATTCCATTCCTTGGTATTTACCCAAGAGAAATGAAAACATGTCCACACAAAGACTTGTATGTGAACATTCATAGCAGAGATACCATAGTCAAAAACTGAGAACAATCCAAATGTCAATCACCTATTGAATGGATAAGCAAAAAATAGTATATCTATACTATGGAATACTCCTCAGCTATAACAAAGAACAAACTACTGATCCATGTAACAACATGGATAAAATTCAAAAGCATTCTACTAAGTGAAAGAAACCAACAAACACAAAGGACTACATATTGTGTGATCCTATATATAGGAAATTTCTAGAAAAGGCAAAACTACAGAGACAGAATACAGATCAGTGGTTTCCTGGACTGACAGAAACAGAGACTGACTACAAATGGCAAGAGGAAAATTGGAGGTGATGGGACTGTTATAAAACTGGATTGTAGTGGCAAAACCGTATACATTTTACTAAAACTCATATACCTGTATACTTAAAACAGGTGAATTTTATGGTATAGAAAGTAAACCTTAATAAAGTTGTTTAAAAAGGATAGGGAAAATCCATTTAGGCAGCAGCCTTCCTTTAAGACAAAAACAAACAACAAAAACCAAACAAACAAAAAACACCCACATTGAGATTAAAGAAAGTATCCTAAGCACGTAACTATATTCTTGGAATATGATTTTAATTTAAAATTTGCTTATGAAGAAATTAGTATTTGCTCAAACACAACTATCATCTGACATTTCAAAGCCGGTCTCTGTGTGGGCTGTATTATGCGAGCATATCCGTATTACCCTCCTCTTGGAATTCTCTGGAGGACTTGTTTTTTCATTTTTTTCCCCCACAGAATTGGAAGATAAACTGCCATGGTGCATGGGAAATGAGAAAAGAGACAAACAATAACTGTGCTGAACTGGATGTGCTGGTGAAGCCCTTTTAAAGAAGCTGATAGGGCCAGACAGAGTGGGGGAGAGAATAGAGTGTTCAGAGATGGTCTGGGGTCTGGCAGAAAGTCTCCTCCCTGTGAATGACATGCTGAGAGGGCTTATGGCATCTAGCATTTGAATGATATTTGCGTTTGGCCCTCAAAGATGTCAGACCATAGTCAAGGAGGCATTTTCATAAAAGCAGTCAGCCCCCTGCAGCCTGGAGACTCACTCATGTCTCTCTGTGGGAAAGCCTGGGAGAGGCATACTGACTGGCAAGAAGAGGGTTCTTTATTTTTCTTTCCTTCTTTCGTTTTAAAACCAGCTTGAAGCTCTTGAATGTCAGGAATGTGAGTAAGCACTGTTATGAAATATGAAAGGTGGGGTACAGGTAAGGGAGGAAGAGTCAAATATTGTGGAAGCGTTAGAAAAGGTGGGACATCAGCATGGTGTTGGAGAGGGTGAAGCCCTGACATTTTGGCTGCTTCGAGCTTCTATTCCCTCAAATGAGACTATCAGAAGGAGTCCACATTTTTTTTTCAATAGAGCTGCATGACACTAAGTGGATGGTTCCTGAACACTGGTACTAGAAACTGCAGGGTCTCTGCAGGTGGGTTTTGTGCTGTGCTCTTTGGTTGCTGAAATATAAATCCCACATGAATTGTGCAGCAGCAGCAGACTTTGTGGTTGGCAAAGAGGATTACAGGAGGTGGGGAAGTGTTTTTTCTCCCTTTCTTCTCCTTTTTTTCCCTTCTCCCTCTTCCTTCCTTCCTTCTTTCCCTCCCTCCCTCCCTCCTTCCCTTTCCTCTTTCCTTCCTTCCTTCCCTCCCTCCCTCCCTTTTCACCTTCCCCTTTCCCTTCACCTCCACCTTCCTTTTAATGGAGGCATTCGACTTCCCAAAGAAATGGAAAGGGAGGTTTGAGGGAGTTAAAGTGAAGACAGGGAAGTGTTGGATTCCTCTAGGTTCTTGGCTATGTTGCATAACATTTTCCTTTACTTCAGAGCTTTGCCTATTTCCCATTTTGTCTTTGGCAGACCTTGGATGAGCAAGACTAATTCCAGCATATACTTATTGAACTGGTTTCCTCATGAACTGCTGCTTTTAGGAATCCCAACATTGGGAGGTGGGAGGTCCACCTCCCCAGTCCTCAGAGATAACAGGACTCTGGCGGCCACTGGACTGGAAAAGTGGACATTCAACCTCAAGGGTTGAGAATTCCACCAGGCAGCAATTTAGTCCACACTTGGAGTCACGAGAGAAAGCAGGATTATTGGCACCAGTGGAAGGACAGGAGATAGGGGTGTCTCAGGTTTGCTTTCCCCTGAGCCATAGGGGGCAGAAGTTGTCATGAAATAGCCATAAGCAAAGGCAAAGGGTGAGAATAGAACTGAAGTAACCATAAACAAAGGCAAACTCAGGTTATAATTACCATTACAATAGCTGAAGTCTAGGCTACATCCACCCAGTTATAATAATTTCAAATATTATCCTTCTGCTGTTTTATAATAGAAAGGCATCTATATAATGATCTTAACTCTTAGTTACAGTTTCTAGTAAGTTTTCTTTTTCTTTTTTTTTTTTTTTTAAAGATTTTATTTATTTATTCATTTATCCCCCCCCTTGCTGCTTGTGCTCCCTGGGTCAGCTAACCACGCCGTGCAGGTGGGCTTTGCCTTCACCAGGAGGCCCCGGGAACCGAACCCGGGGCCTCCCATATGGTAAACGGGAGCCCTACTGATTGAGCCACAGCCGCTTCCCTCTAGTAAGTTTTCACTTAAAAAAAATTTTGAGCACTTCCGTTCATTAACTAAGCAACTAAAACAATTTTATTAGTAACAACTGCTAAGTTTTTCTACTTTCCCCACAATTGAATTAATTCCCCTTGTGATTCCTTTTATATATCAAATTCAATTGCAAGATAGTATTGACATTTAAAGATTCCTTTTTTTAAAGTTACCTTTCACTGTTACCCCATTTGTAACAGGCAAACCCCAAAGCTGATTTACAAGTTCCTAGACATGAGCAGACTGACAAAGTTAAAGCAAGCACAGATTAGAACAGAAGAGACAATTTTACGCACTTAGCTTTGCTTAGGGAAAGACTTGACTTTAGAATCACCTGGACACAAGGCTCCTAGTGTCCGTCCATTGCAAAAACTTCATGCAGGACCTTCCAACTTTGTTCCTCCAAGAAATTCCCTGGGCAGCTGCTAGGTACAGAGCTAAGGGATCTAGAGAAGCCCTGCTCCTGATGAGACACAAATTGGGGCTGCTCTGGGGGCTGTATCCCATTAGTTACTTCCCACAAGGGGTAAAACCCTGCAAGCCTTTTTGCTGGAAGGATTGGAGTGTTACAAGGAAATACGCAGGGAGCTAGGAAAGCCAGGAACCTTTTCATCACAATTGATGGCACATGAGGAGGTTCCTTATTGTTCAGGGGAGAGGTTTAGTAATTAGAGTGCATTTCCTCATCCTTTTAAGGTATTGGTTATTAACCTTTTGGTTTTATGGACCCCCTGTTAAGGACCCCTTTTTAAAGGAGACATGACCATGTGACCTCTGGCCCTCAGATACACAGGTTCAACTGGAATTCAGGGTCCCATACAGAGCCCACTCTCAGCCATACTGTGTCCACGTGGTGTGGCAGGAAAAGATTAGATTAGACAGGTTGTCCCAATTTAAGAGCCACTCATTATTCTAAGGGAGGATACTCGTCAGTCTGGGGATGTCCCACCGCTAGATTTGATTGAACAGATTGCTTGCTTGAGCCAACGTCCTGGAAATCAGGGAGCCCTGTTCACTGTTCCACATTCCAGGGATTAGAGGCTTTGTCTTTGGGTGTCCCCAGAGCTTTAGAGGTCTTGGGGGCATCTGGGTCCAGTTCCCAGACTTTAACCCTCAAACCAGGCTTTCCCACTAGGAAAGAGGCTGCCTGGGGACCTTTCTTTTGCCTACTCTGCAGTGGTCTTAGAAGCTGGCTATGAGTGAGCTCACCTCATAGCCACTCCCAGGGGCCAAGTTCCTCAGTTAAACCTGTCATTTAAAGCCTATAAAACACTAGAGATTATTGTCCTGTGACTTGCTGGCAAACACCCTCAGGGACCCTCCCCCTCCCCCAGACAATCTCCCAACCTCTCCAGGGTGGAGAAGGAGCAAAGCCTCAGGGCATTGCTGAGGGTGGGGCTTATGCCTCCTTACCAAATACATTTTCAGTTTCTAAGATATTCTAAAGCATCTCACAGACCCAAAATGAGGACAGCAGTAGTTGGATGATCAAAGGCACTTTTAATTAAAAGGAGTTAATTAACGATCTAAGAAAACAATACAATGGGTGATAGCCATTCTGAACTTAGTGAGGGTCTGGTGAACTCCCAGTGGAATCCTGCTTGACTTAGGCCAAGTGCCCAGTCAGGTCTCAAGGGCAGTTTCACCTGCCACCCAGAACTTCCTTGGATCTACCACCTCCAGAGAGGGAGCCAGAAGTCTGGGTAGACTGAGTTTATGTCCTTTGGGAGCTTATCCAGGAACCCCCCCAGCCATTAATTCCCTTTAAAACAGCAGAACCAAAAGAGGCCTTAAAACTCACCAGTCTCTGGTGGGAGTCAGGGAGCATCACTCACTCATCTTTCTCCTGGCTGGCTCACCAAATGAAGAAAGGGAAGTGTTGGATTCCTCTAGGTTCTTAGCTATGTTGCATAAATGAATTTAAGAACATGCCAGTTTAGTTAGGCTAGTAAAGAGAATTTATTTGGGAAATGAAGGAAAAAACAGAACTTGCTGAAAAATGGGAGAGAAAGACAGAAAGACACACCAAGATTTGATGCAGGCTTTTCTAGGCAGAGAGAGCATGATCTGCCTTGTATGGTGGTTACCTTTTAAACTGTTAATTATTCCTCCTTCTAGCTAATGCTAAGGGGATGGGCCCTAACATTAGCAAGGTGGGGGCCAATGGTGAGATCTTTTTGGAATATCTGGGGCAAGGGAGGTTCTGGAAAGAGAAACTGGGACCTCAAGGTTAAACTTAAGGTCTCAGTGAGGCCTGTCGGCCATGGTGCCTGTCAGCCATGTTGCGGCTCATCTTCTCCTTGTTTCCCTGACTAACCTGCCTCAACTTCAATGTCCTCAAAAGCTCTAATAATTCTGACCAAAGAAGATTCATGCTGACTATCCCCCTTCACCTCCATCTCACATAGAATAATATGTTGTAAACAAGTACTTCTGACACAATTGATATAAACAGACTATCCACAGATGAGGACATGTCAATGACAATCAAAATATGAAAATGCTCACCACCATAGGTAATTAGGGCAATGCAAACCAAAACAATGAGATACCCCTTTTTATATTTCAGGCTGACAAAAATTAGGTGTGATAGAACTCAGAAGTCAGGAAATAGACCCTTCAATATATTACTTGTGGGAATGTAAATTACAACAGCATTTTGAGAAGGCAAGCAAGAACTAGTTTTTTTTTTTCTTTTTTTAAACCAAAAAGACCCCAAATCTCCCTCTTTGTAATCTACCCTACAGAAATGAAAAGCACTGTTTTGACTTCCTGGCTGCTAAAACAATTACCATATGTGGTGGTTTGAAGCTGTATGTACCCCAGGAAAACATGTTCTTAAATTCAATCCATTCCTGTGGGTGTGAACCCATTCTAAATAGGACCTTTTGATGAGGTTAGTTCAGGTAAAGTATGGCCCACCTCAATCAGTATGGGTCTTAATCCTATAACTGGAGTCCTTAATAAGTGGAATGAAACTTGGACAGAGACAGAAAACAAGCCATGGAAGCAAGAAGCTGAAATTCAACACAACCCAGAAAAGAACGGAGAGACCACAAGAGCCACCACGTGTCTGTCTCCAGACCCAGAATGCCAAAGTTTTCGGGAAGAAAGCTTTGCTTTGATGATACCTTATTTGGACTTTCCCCCAGGCCCAAACCATTAGCAAATAAATTCCCATTGTTTAACCTGACCCATTTCATGGTATTTGCTTCAGCAGCCTAGGAAACTAAAGCAACATGTAATGGGTTGACTTAAACAAATGGAATTTATTCGCTCTCAGTTTTAGAGGCCAGCAGACTTGCTTCCTCCTAGCATGGCTGGCAATCTTTGGGGTTCCTTGACTTTTCTGTCACATGGGAATATACATTGTGATGTCTTCTCCTTTCTTTTCCAGGTTCTGCTTACTTCCAGCTTCTGGCTGCTTCCAATGGCTCCTCTCTCTGTGTGTCTGAATTTCATTCTGCTTATAAAGTATTCTAATAATCTTGATTAAAGCCCAACCTGATTCAGTTGGGTCACACCTTAACTGAAGTAACATCTTTAAGAGGTCCTATTTACAATGCAACCACACCCAGGACCAGGGGTTAAGACCTGAACATGCCTTTTGTGGTGAACATGATATATTTCCCAACAAGTATCACCATGTCAGGTGGCAGAAAAACTGGAAACAACTCCAAATCATCAACCAAGAAGGGATGAAGAAATTATGGTGTGCCAATATTATAGAATATCATGTAGATATTAAAAGAAATGAGTTAGAGCCATATTAATTAAACTGGAAACAATGTCCATGGTCTTTTGTTAAGTGTGCAAAATTTCTAGGTAATGTATATATTATATCTACCTGCTACTTAGAAGAAAAAAAATACCTCCCCCTGTAAAAATCTATACGGATGAATAAGTTTGTATAGATGGATAGATGAATAGATAAATAGATAAATAGATATACATAACTAGGTAATCTTGGTTACCTTAAGGGATGGGAGAATGGGAAAAGTATTGATAGTTTTCTTTATACTTTTGAATTGTTAATTTGTAACAATGATCATGTATTACTTTTAATAAAAAGAAAAGAAATATTGTGTGTAACTCAGCCCTGTGCTGAGATCCTGCTAAATTTAAAACCATACCTCTGCCAACAAACAGCTTACAATCTAGTCCAAATAATAACATGAGCAAAAAGAAAACAATTAAGGCAAAAACAAATTACAATTAATGTCAAGATATTCTGTAGCTCTGAAGTCTGGCTGCAATGTGGGTCAAGGCAGGAGGTTAAAACGATGTGTTCTTTCCATTTGTTGGGGGCAGGGGGATGAGGAGGCAGAGTCAAGGGTTTGAAATACAGGATTTATGTTACAGGTGCTGTGGGAGAGAAAATGCTAAATATTCAGGATGGGACTATTATATTAATCTAGTTAATTTTATTTTTTCAAATCTTCCATATCCTTATTGATTGTTTTTGATTGAAAAATTACTGAAAGAGGTTTTTTGATATTTCCTACTCTGATGGTGAATTTGCCAATTTCTTTTTCAATATAATTTAAACCAGCTGGTAAGTACCAGGGTTCATTACATTGTTTATCTTTATACCTTACATATTTTTTAAATTTTTGGTATTCGTTTGATAAAAAAAAAAATTTTATGGTCAATGTTTGCATTTCACATTTTTAAGGGCATTGTAAATTAAGAATTTTATATGGTTCTGGTGAATTAAGCCTATTATGATTATGTGGTTGCTGTTTTTATTCATGCTTTTTGTTTTTAAGTTAATTTTGTCAGATATTAATGTTACACAAGTGTTCTTTTGATTGATATTTAACTGATATGACCACTCTATACCTAGTTATCTTACAGGTATATTTTTGATAAATTATTTATAGATTTTTTAAAAATCCATGTTTCCAATTATTTTGTACTGTATATATGCTCCAGGCTTTTTCATTCAGTAAACTCTTTCCCTGCCTGATAACTCTGGTGTCAGATCTGTTACCTTGAATTTGGATCTGGCCTCTCTAAGTTCTCATGTTGACACCTCAGCCAGGCACTTTACCTGACTTTTTTTTTGGTTAGGAATTTGTTAATTTTCTTTTTTTTTTACACTTGGTGCTACACTCTGAAGCTCATTCTATGTATTCCACACTGACCCAGAACTTCATGGTGACTGTTCAAATCTGTATCTGGAGCTACCGCTTCTCAGGGAGTGATGGTCAAGCACTCCTTGTCATTTGGGCTCTAGTTATTGGATTCATCATCATTCCTGACCTTTGCAGTCAACCAGCCTTGACCATTGTTCCTGTAAAATATATCTCTCATCCATTCTCTTTTTCTACAACCACTTTATAGTTATAAACTTATTAGCTACTGTAGTGGCTCTGCGAGCCACAGGGTTTTTGCTATCAGAGGGACCTGGTCATATCACTATTGCACTCAATAATTTCCAGTGCCTCTCCAAACAAGTTAAATCTGCTCTTTAGGTGTAACATTCCAAAATACACTGATCTACTTTTTCAGCTTTATCTAATTTTCTCTAAGTACTTTACAAGTATTGGTCCTGTCCTCTATCTAGACTGTAAATTTCCTGAGCATAGGGATAATATTTTGTCCTTTAAAAAAAAAATTTGAACTATCTTACCACCTTGATTTCTTGCTGACCAAAACCTTGACTATACTTCAAGACTCTATTAGATTGTGAGTTCCTTGAGGGCTGAAACTGACTTCATCTTTGTATCTTATCACTAGGAAAAGTGAGTAGAAAACAGCAGCTACTAGAAAAGATTTGTTTGCATACCACCATGTATTGGTTGGCCAACTCTGGGAAATAGGGTCACCATGGCCATAGGTAATGTTCATCTACCTAGTCTACAAGTGTACCTGTAGGGACACTTGATAGGTTCCTTAACTTGAACTTTACCAAGGTACTTGTGACAGATTGGTTTGTTGCCATCCCCATAACTACTCCTCCCTTCTTCCATGTTAAGAGAAACCCAGTTTCATCAGATATGTGGAGTCACTGCCCTTAAGGAATTTGGCTCAGCTCAGGGGACAAATCATGAGTAGTTTAGACAAGATATTATAATCCCTTTCCCTTTGTTGTTGATTAGTGTTAGATTTTTGCATATAACTTTGTTCTGACCAATAAAATATATGACAAAGTCTCCTGGGAGTTTCTTAGAAAAGTTTCTCTCTCTTAATAAAAAGAGACACATGAGGAGAAACTGGTCTTGCCTGTTTGGGGATGGAATTGTATACAGAAGTGATGCCTGGAGCTGAGACCAACATACTGTGACCATATAAGGGAAAAAGTTTGAAGATGAAAAATCAATATTCTGAGGATAGGAGCAGAAAGGTAGAAAGAACCTGGGCTGTTGATGACACCAGTTGTGGAACCACCTATTGTTTATGTCAATTACAGTCAAGTATTCTACTTATAAGACTAAAACAAAATAGCTTTGAATGTGTGAGCACCCATTATAGAGTTAAACTACACATAGACATATTATTTACAGTTAACAAAATTATATAAAGAAAATCATAGTATCTATAAAGGACTTGATGTTCATTTTCATATTAATTTACACAACTCTTCCACCCCAAGAAATTGATTCAAAAGGTTTAGCATGCATATTCAAGGAGTCCATTTATCTGTTCTGATTCTGCTCTCTTTGTTGTTCCGTGCTCTCCTTGCCAGTACGTCCTTATAATAGTATCCTTACTATCATTTGCAGAAAAAAAGAATCACAGCCTCTGATCATGTGATTACTTAAATTTCATTTTTAATTCTGGATATTTTCCAAGTTTTGGATAAGAAGGAGTCCTTAATACATCCTAAAAATTAGTCACCACAAATTATTTTTACCCTTGCGCTTGTTAAAAGACAAATCAGAGTTGAGTTTGCATATTATAGTATGTTATTTGGGACACCAAAGTTTTGCTGCACCAAGGAAGCCAGATCACTTGCAAAAATGGGAGCAGCTTCCAGCAGCTTCTAGGGATGGCAAACAATTTTTATAGACATAGAAAAGAAGTTGGGGGTGGGGGGCGGATGTAGTTCAAATTTTTTAGTGCCTGCTTCCCATATACAAGGTCCTGGGTTCAATCCCTGGTACCTCACACTCCCCCTCAAAAAAGAAAGGAAGTTAGCTTTACTTCTATTGATTGGACAGGATTTTGTCCATTTTAGGGGACAGTTTAGGGCAGGTGAGCTTTATTTTGTATTGAGTCAAATGTAATGAACTAGGGGCTTGATTGGCTATCTGGGTCAGCCGCTTAGGTGGGGGATTTCAAATTTCAAAAGATATCAAGAGGAAACTCAAGGACAGTCATAGAAAAAGTAGGGCATGGGGTGTTTTTGGCTCTGAGGGGTCCCTAGGGTTTTCTGTACATAAATTTAACATACTGTTTTGCTACGAGGGAGTTCAAAAGCCCCAAAGACAACCTACAGCTCACTTCTTATTATCTTGGCAATGGCTCAGGCTCTTGCTGCTGTGGGACTATCCCTAATTTCTCTCTGTCCTCTACCTCTGTGCTATGAGTGATTAGCAGAAGTTCAGACTCTGCTGAAGATGGAGAGGAGGTATGTTTAATATCTTGACTCTTTTCTTGAGAAGGTTAATTTCAATGGATCTCCTCATTGCAAAGAAACATGGACTCTGTTACTTCTCCAGTAATGCCTCCTCCCTGCTGTATTTCAAGCCCAGAGCCTCATAGCATGCTCAGCCTGATGCTTGAGGTTGGTGGGGATACATACTGGCTTAGCATTTCCAAGGTACTGAGCTACGTTTGAGGATCAATTTTTCAGCTTGCTCAATTTCTAACTGGGGAGTTGTAATATTGTTAGTGAGGAAATTCAACCTTTTCCTCTCATTCTCCCTCTGGTGAAGAGGCAACACAGGGGTTAGAATTAGATTTCAGGGCAATGGAAATCTTCACTGTTCTTCATACTTAGAAGGACAGAGTACTTCATCCTGGTTGATGAGGAGGAAACAAAAGAATAAAAGTCCAACCCTACAGAGAAGTGAAAATAGTATAAAAATGTTATGAACTATATATAAAAATGGTAATTTAAAGTAAGGAATTTTTACACATAGGGATCTGTGACTCTCTGAGTGAAAACTATTTTCTCCATGGTTTAAAAAAAGTATCTCAGTTCTGTAAAGCCCTGTTTTTAATCCCTAATTTAGGAAGAATGTTTTGATGTATAGAAAACAAAATTATTTGTAGCTTTCATCTGTAGCTTTACTTTATTGATCTTTTAAACCATTTCCTGATTAAACAAGATTGTATTTTTATGTTAAAAACAGAACCATTTTATGTGACATCTAAATTTTAAAAATAATGTTTTCCCCACTCCCAAATCAATTGTCCTGTTATTTTGGACTCTAACCTGCGTCAATGTACTTCACTGAAACACTTGGGGGCATCTCTATTGCTACACTCCCATAATTAATCATTTCCTTTTCAGTTGATTTGGCATGGGGCCTCTCATTAGCCTGACATCTAGTAGTCTCCTCTTCTTGGCTCATATTCTTTAGTTTTCTCTACTTTCTTGAACAATCTCCACTGAAGTTTATTTTTGTCATTCAGTCATTCATTAGGCAATGACAATGGGATGGAAGAGAATGTAATTGCCTGGTGGGAGTCTTTAGCAAGAGGAAATAGTGAACATCTTCATTTCCAAGTGGACATAAATAGAACAACACACCAGGGAAAACTCACCAAAGATTCAGGTGACCAGAAGGAGAGCTTTCCAATGTGACAACAAAAGCTTTGGTGACAATGTTCCCTTAGGGGAAAAACATGCTAGATAGGGAAGAAAGAGACACCAGTGATTGCTGTTTTGACCTGGGTGCAAATCAGGTTCATTTGGGTAGTCTCTATATTCCATAGATTTTTAGGAACAATGCTTTTATTATGGAAAATTTAAAATATATACAAAATTAGAGAGAATAATATAATGAAATCCCATGTATCCATGACCCTGCATGGATTTCTGTATTTTTTTTCTACTGAACAGGACTGCCCTGCAGTTTATGTTAGCTGAGCTTTCAGAAAATCAGAGCTTCCTCAAAAGAGCGAGTGGCAGCTTTGAAGATCCCTTTCAAACATGCTTTTTAAAAATTTTATTTTTAAAAATTCTTGCATTACATATATAAGGAAAGTGCACTGATTATAAGTGCATAATTCAACAATTGTTAATAAACTGGACATACATGCATATCTAACACCAAGACAAGAGGCAAAATACTACCAGCATCCAAAACTCCTACCCTGTGCCTCCTTCCAGTTACTATCCCCTCTGGAGGTAAGTATTACACTGACTCTGTCCCGATATGTTTTGTATGTTTTAGAACTTTATGTAAATGATCAAATTGTATTGTATGACTCTTGTGTTTGGCTTCTTTCTCTCAACATTGTGAGATTCGTCTACTTTGTTTTGTGTAGTATTAGTATAATCATATTCATTGTGTAGAATGTTCCATTGTATGAATATACCACTATTTATTTATCCATTCTACTGTTGATAGACATGGTTTTCAATTTAGGGCTATTGCAAATGCTGCTACTACAAACATTCCTATCCATGTATCCCTATATACATATTCTTGTCACGTATATAGCTAGGAATAGAATTACTGTGCTACAGGTTTTGCATACAATCAATTTAAGCAAATACTGCCAGTTTTCCAATATGGCTGTTTCTATTTATACTCTCACGCATGGTATATAAAAGTTTGAGTTGTGCCACTTTCTAACAAAAATTTTGTTTTGCCAGTCTTTTTAACTTTAGTCACTCCATGCAATGATATTGCACTGTAGCTTTAATTTACTTATTTCTGAGGACAAATAAGGTTGAGTAACTTTCCATGTCTTATGCATGTTCTCTTTTATGGAGTGCCTCTGAGTAGCTTACCCATATTTCTATTGATTTGTGTGTCTTTGTCTTATTAAATCATGGGAGTTATATATTCTTGATATATATGAGTTTTTCTGCTAGACATTTGCATTGCACATATAGTCTCCCATTCAATGGCTTGCCTTGTCACCATCTTAATGGTGTACTTTGATGAACTAAAGTGTTTTTTAATTAAATATTTGGTACTTTTGCATCCTAATATATTTGTTTTCCCCCAAATAATTTCCTATGTTTTCCTCTATAAGTTTTATTCTCTTACATTTTACATTTAAATCTACAAATCATCTGGAGTTTATTTTTGTGCATAATATGAGATATACAATATTCATTTCTTCTATATGGATATATGATGTAATGACTGTCTTTACATACTGAACTACAGCACGTTTTTTCTCATAAATTTGTGTCCATATATGTGTGGGTATGTTCTTTGGCTCCCTATTTATATTCCATTAGCCTATTTGCATTTGCTGATGCTAATACCAAAACATTATTGTTATAGCTTTATAATAAACTTTAATAGGTGGTAGAACAACGGCTACAGCTTTACTCTTTTTCTTCAAGACTGACTCTGACTTGCTTTTTCTGGCCTTTTGTATTTCACATGCATTTTGAAATCAGCATGTCAATTTACACACACACCCTACTGAAGTTTTGATTGCGATATATTAAATATTTGGCTCACTTGGGGAATGACCTGTTACATTCTCTATGTATAGCAGGTAGGATAGTGGGAAGAAAGAAGGCTGGAAAGATAAGTGGGACCAGATAAGGCAGGACATAATAGAGTATGTTAGGTGTTCTGAGCTGTTTTCCAAGAGTAGGGGGAGTATTAGTAGTTGGTAATACTTACTGAGCCCTTGCCAGTGGTAGGCTTGGTGAGGATGCAGGTATGCTTTGTAGAAGTCTAAAGCACCCAAAGAGCACAAATGTCCAGATGTCATCTTTTATAAAGTCATATCTACAGTTGCATTTTCCTTTTCATTATTAACTAAAGTGTCGTAGAAATAACCTTGAGAGTTCAAGTCCATCTCAGAAAAGTAGATCTCTCTTATCCAAAGCCTATCTAGTTTGTTCCTAAACTAAGTGACACTAATAAGCCACATCCAGTTTAACTGTCTCTGTCTCTATGTGATAAGAAGGCCACTTCAAAGCCCAGCAGTGTGGAGAGAGGGAGGCATCTTCAAAAGGCTGCCTGGACCTATTATCTAAGTTGTATCTTCAAAGCCAGCAAGCAGAAAGGGCCATATCCCCAGTACAATTTTGTTACTGATAGTATCAGGATGGAAGTGGGGATGGGCAGGCAGGAAAGGCCAGGGAGGGAGAAGGGAAGCATGGAAATGGAATCTTACATCTCATCTACTACCAGTGTGACTCATACATGCTCACATTGCCTTAACAAATGTGCATTAAAAAAAAAAAAACAACTAAAAGAATAAGAAAATGAAACAAACAAACAAAAAAACCAAATGTGCATTCCAGGAGACCCTGGCATCATATCCTCTCCTCATTATGGTTTAAAAGTTTCATTATTTTATATAATTTGACAAATGAGGTGAATCTGCAGCACCAAGTGAACCAAACTTTTTGTAGTTGAGAACGTCAGTCTTTAGGTGTGTGCAATACCCAAGTTGCACATCTGTAAATGGCAACCTTGGTGCATCCTTATTCATAAAAGAGGAGGGCCTTGACCTCAGAAGAGTCTAACCAGGCTATTCCCAAGGCACCCTCAAGTCTGCCTCCATCTGGCTTGAAAAGCAGAACAGAAATAGTTGTGTCTATGAGGCTCTGTCCAAACCCAGATCTACATTTGCAAAGGCAGTACAAGAGTTTTTTCCTGTCCTTTCAAAGCCTATCATTCTTTTACTCAATCCTAATGCTAGACTGAGGGAGAACTGGAGAGTCTGAGAGACATATAGGGGCAGCCTCATCTTCCAGCTGCCATTTCTTCTAATATCTGCCACAGTTTCTGCCAAAAATCAGTTTCACACAATCCATTACATTGGCTTCTGCCATAGGGATGCTCTTGACGTCTCAATCTACAGACGTGCCCAATAATTAATACTTGGAACCCCTGCAAAACTCCTTTAGTTTACATGACCAGTGTTCAGCTACCCAAAGAAAGACCTCTATACACCTGTGGCCAGGACTGATTTTTAACCCAGGCTGCCATTTTATGCCCCTTTCCTTAAAGCCAAGTGTCTTTTCCTACCCAATACTCTCAGTTTACACCATTTCCATTCATTGTAGAAGTTTCAATAGAGTTGAAACTCAAAAGGAGAGAGTTTAGGGTCTTGTTCTTATTTCTCTAAGTAAATTTACTCAACTTTCCCTAGTTATAGGAACATTAGTGGGGGCAGCTTTTGTCAGGTCATGGATGGTCCTGCTACTTCCTTCTCCCAAGGCGATGCATTGGGAGAAGTGCATTTGCTCACTGTGCTTTTGCATAACTCTGAAAATCCAGGAAACTGAGTCTCCTGAAACAAAGAAGATGAACTCCAAAGGACCTGCTGCCTCCATTGAGATACAACTTTCTGGAAGTTTCTCTGGACTGAAAAAAGTATATCTCATCAGGCACTCTGTCATATGTAAAGCATCTGGCAAAGTGACTTGATAACATCAAGCCCTCAAAAAAGACATTAATTAATAGACTTTTATTATTTTTTGCTCTTGCACTTTTTTCACATTATATATTGTAGGATGAGACAAATAAGAAAATGTGAGTGGTAAAGTTTCACTATGTATACACCTTTCAAATACTCATTTTTTTTACTGTGGATTTTTTTTCTAGAGATTATTAAATACTGGAGGTGACTTTGTCTCTTTTAAGATTTATTTATTTATTTTTCCCGATCCCCTCATTGTTTGCACTTGCTGTGTCTGTCTTCCTTGTTTCTTTTTTAGGAGTCACTGGGAACAGAACCTGGGACCTCTGATATGGGAGAGAGGCACCTAATTGCTTAACCACCTCTGTTCCCTGCTTTGTTGTGTCTCTCATTGTGTTTTTCTTCTTGTGTCTCTTGTTGCATCAGCTTGCCATGCCTGCCTGTCGTACCAGCTTGCTGCCTTCTTTAGGATGCACTGGGAACCAAACCAGGGACCTCCCATTTGGTAGGCAGGAGCTCAGTCACTTGAGCCACAACTGCTTCCCTGGAGGTGACTTCTTAAGATTCAAGAAGAAATATCTGAGTTCTATTTGTCGCAGAACACCGAATCCCCTGGAAAAGGGACTGAAATCCTCTAGGTCTTTTATACTCACTTCAACACTGTATTACACTACTGGGGTAAGGATAACCCTCACCATAACACATTAAATTAGCAAACAAATCACTTTTCTATAAAGGATTGTTTTTCCTAACCACACTTGGTTCTGCTCTGAAGCATAAAGTTATTTAATAATTACAATAACAGGTGTATTTTTAGCCATGTGTCCAATTCTATTAAAATTTTATGAGTTAGTCATATTGTACAAAATTCCCATGGGTAACATTACATAAATGCAAGAGAGGAGATTATTAATGGTTAATGGGATGCTAGAAAAAATTATTACTTAAAAATCTTTTAATGCATCTCTGACAGACCTGGAGCAGTTAATGTCTCCTGCTAAGGTTTCCATTACAGATGCAAGAAAAAAAAGGTCCTCACATTTTCTGTCTGTCTGGTTGTGGCAGCCAAGACTGAATGGGGGAATACAGAAAATTCTAAAAACATGGGGAAGGGGAAATGATCTTTGCAACTCAGAAATAAACTTAAAAACAGCAGCTTTAAGAAGTAGCTTAAATGCAATTGGTTAGTTATCCCTGGTCTAGATACCCTTTGTTCTACAGGCTCTGAAGCCTGATCCAATTAGTGTCTGAGGATAGATCTGTGTTATGGACTGACTCACATTAGCCCAAGCTCATGAAAGATCAATGTCTAAGAGCCAGATGGCTAATGTATTA
The DNA here is from genome assembly GCA_026826555.1 of Tolypeutes matacus. Taxonomy (NCBI): domain Eukaryota; kingdom Metazoa; phylum Chordata; class Mammalia; order Cingulata; family Chlamyphoridae; genus Tolypeutes; species Tolypeutes matacus. The sequence continues at coordinate 15,793,470 of JAKSZT010054416.1, forward strand.
ATTTACAATAGGACATCAGCAAATCCACTTGGGAATCTAAATTATACTCTGAAAATATGAGAATTAGGAACTGGTCATTTTATTTTGAATACTACTATGCTATGTCAGTATGTTGCATCTACTTACATGCATTATATTTAGATATCTGCATTCTCTAACCTCTAGGGAGAGTCCCAGTAACTTTTTCTATGATTTTACTATATGGAGAGTGGACCATGGCTCTGTAGTAGTTTTCAACAAGTATGATTTTGACATTGCAGCAGTTGGGAGGCAGGTCCAATCTCAATATACAGAACTGTCCCACATATTACAGGATGTTTAAATTCCTGTCCCTGACACCCCAAATTACAATGATACTCCACAATGATTTATTGGCTTTTTATTTACAAGAGTAAATAAAAGCACCCTTATTTACTTTTCAATGCCTTTGTGGTGGGGCAGGACCTAGTTGAGATCCACAGATGGGTCATAGGTAGGAAGTGTCAAGAAGTTAAAAACTTCTTCCTTGTGTTTAGCTTGCCCAATTTTTGATTGCATTCTTTCTGAAATTAATTTCATGATGGGGGTTGTCTTAACAGCAGGAATTTCTTGGTTTATGGTTTTGGGGTTAGGAAAAGTCCATAACTGAAGCATCAGCAAGGTGATGCTTTCTCCTCTGAGACTGTAGCATTCTGGGGCTGGCTGCCAGAGATCCTTGGTCCTTGGCTTTTCTATCATATGGCAATGCACATGCTAGCATCTTTTCTCTTCTCTTTTAGGTACCATGACTTCCAGCTTCTGTCTGTTCCCCATGGCTCCCCTCTCTGGGGCCTTCTCTTTAAGGCCTACAGTAATAGGACAAGACCTATCCTGATTCAGTTGACCTATACCTTAACTGAAGAAATCTCACCAGAAGGTCTTATCACAATGAGTTCACTCCTATAGAAAGGGATTAAAATTAAGAACATGTTTTTTTGGGGGGTACATAACTCCAAGCTACTACATTTGGGCTTGGGCTCCTCATTTCTGTCTCTTAGAGGTCCCTGGCGTAGGTACAACAGTATACCTGGGACTTCTCAGAGGAGGCCACCTGGGAACCAGGATATAGATCATGGAGAAGAATCCAAGGAGCAGGCTCTTAGGGTTTGTTTTATTTATGCTAGTGAGTTTTCATATATTTAATGGCAGAATCTGTCCCCAAAGATATCCTACATAGAACCCAAGTGTAATATACAAGTAAAAGTACAGTTACCAAAAAAATCATAACAAAAAAACCCACAAATAAAATAAAAAATAAGAAAAGTGCACTTGGAAATGGTCATGGGGTGAAAGGTGGGAGATGGGTGGGAGCTCTGCCTGTTCAACTTCCCTGGGACGCCTTGAGACAACCAATGAGATAACTCTATGGAACCTTAGGGTTTTAAGGAACACAATTGGAAATATTCTGACTGTCTAGGCCCACACGTGGCTTTATAGACAATCATACATGGATTTGAGACCAAAACCCTACCTAGTAATATGCTGTTTCTTTTTCCAGAGTGTGCTCTGATGGTAATTATTTCTCAGGAGTCTGCAATGGCAGATGGCAACTGATCCTGGGTTTGGGAATTCACAGATGAGCCTGCCTTTTTTTCAGAAGTGTGGGTGCCTCCTGCACTGGACAGAGAGCTCCAGTGTGTAGGACAGACATCCCCCTTCCCCCGACTGTGCTCTTGGGACTGCACGTTGCCGTTGTAGGACCCTAAACTTCCTTTAGTTCTCAATCCTTCCCCACTTCTGACTTTAGATATGACAGTACCTTTAGTTAGCTCTCTTCTTATCTTTGGAGATATTACCCTTCTCTAGTGTAGCTTTTATATCTCTGTCCTGACCTGGCACACATTCATCAAAACAACCTTATTTATTTTCAGCTTCTCTTGAGGTACTCTGTCATGGCCCTGGGAACCACCTATTTAACTTCTGTAGTTGACTCTGGGTAATATCAGAGGGAAAATGCAGCAAAACCTAAGAAGTAAAAAAGAGCTATTAATTTTTTGTTAAGGCATGCTTGTCTTTTGTATATCTCCAGTGACTGGTAAGATGGATAGTTATAAATGAAGATGCTTCTATCAGTCATGAGTGATCTATTTTAAGTACATAAAGAAGAGCATTTGATTGGGGATGGAATTAAGAAAAGATGCATTCTCTGTATGTTCTCTCCCTTCCTTCATGGAGCAAGGTGGGTATCCTCCCTTTTGGATAGGGGATGAGGAAGTTAAACAGTTAGTAAGGTTACTATGAAGAAGATTCTTTTATGCCTTACCTGACTTATGAGGCTAGCCCAATGAAAAACTTCTAGGTCCCAGTTTTGAACTTAGGTTTGGATGTCTCTACTCTCACATCTCCCTGTTCTTCTCATGTTAATCACCCATTGCCTTTTTACTCTTTTTTTTTTTAAGATTCATTTTATTTATTCCCCCCCTCCTGCCACACCCATTGTTTGTGCTCGCTGTCTGCCCTCTGTGTCTGTTCACTGTGTGCATGTTTTCTTTTTAGGAGGCACCAGGAACTAAACCCGGGACCTTCTAGTGGGAGGGAGACATCCAATTGCTTGCGCTACCTCCACTCCCTGCTTGTGTCTCTCATTGTGTTTCCTCGTTGTGTCTCTTCATAGCATCATCTCATTTTGTCATCTCATTGAGCCATCTTGTTGTGTCAGCTTTCTGTGCCAGCCCATCACATTAGCTAGCTGTCTTGTTTGTCTTTTTTAGGAGGCACCAGGAACCGAACCCAGGACCTCCCATGTGGTGGGCAGGTGCCCAACTGCTTGAGCCACATCCGCTTCTCCTTACACTCTTCTTTAAGCCATGAAATTTACTCTCTGATAATCTCTATACTATATTTCACTGGATTTAAAATAAAATGGGGAACTGATTATGTTCATAGCATTTCAGGCATGAGGGAGATGAGTAAGAAGTATTGAAGTGGTAGGTAACTTTCTAGAACCCTGCTCATCACTCTGGAGCCCTGCATATTACCTCATGTAGGCATTTACTATCTTTCTTTTGACACTAATCTTTACCCCTTTCCTGGATTCTTCTCTCTTCCCCAGGGCAGAGGAGTTGATGATCTGACTGGTCAACCTGGGCAACATTGACTTGTGAGTGTTTGGATTGTCCTTGCATGGAAAAAAGGCACTCACCATTCCAGCACTCACTTTTCCAGCCCTAAATGGACCCACTGCCCATCCTTGGTGACACTGTGATTCTTTTCCCTCAAACTGAGGCAGAATCTGTGCCACAAAGAAGAAGATTCACTCTTTTCTCCCTTTGATTTCCTTACTCCAAGCATCTAGTCAAAGGTTTCAATTTAAGAAATGTTAGAAAGCCCTATTAGGAATTAACTCTAACTTGTTTATTTCAGCCTCTACCTTTTGGAGAGCTCTCCATTTGGATATTGGATATTTGTAAAGCTATTATTAAAAATATAATTTACTCCCATTTGGCTGTAGTCCTTTGCAAGAGTTCTTCCAGGGAATTTCAAAGACAGTACAGGGAATTATGGAAAAAGGGTAGCATTAATTGGCAGAGCAAAATTAGAAAAGTCCTAGGTCTGTGACCAGCTCTACTGTGATATCACAAGCTCCTTGGAGCTAACTTCTCAACCCCAGAGTATTTTGGGGGATTCTAGCTTGTTTCTGATAAAAGAGAAAATTTTCTCATCTTTTCTTCTTAAAACCATATGAGGCCTGAAAGAGGAAGTTAGAACACTGCACTGAGTCACAACAAAATGGTAAACTTACCCATAGAAACTGAGACTCATAAGTGGTGGAAAAGTCCAGGCTTATCATTAATACCAATTTACCATCTGTTTCAGATTGAATAACCCAGCTGGTGTCTACTGCCAAGTAGTATCAACACATCTTCCAGATGCCTCTGCTGAACATAATTATTAAAGTTTGTGTTTGATTTAAAAACAGATGTAGAAGAGCAAAGTGTATGTGTTTCATCATGACTGAAATTGTGATGGCTTTTACTTTTCTAACAACTCTGGTTCATTCATATGACATTATTAGCTGGGCTGAAGATGTGCTTAAGAATGACAACTGGAGTGTATTGGCAAAAGTTGACAGTTGTGATGGTGGGTGCAACCACTGGCATTGGTAACCAAGCATTAGAGAGGTGTAGGCTCAGAGAAACCCAAGCCTGCCCTAGGAACCAGAGGCCCTGGTACTGTAAAAGGCTGACAGAAGTCCTCACAGTCTTTAAGCAGGCATGTATGCAGGTGCTGTCCTGGGTGCTGAGTCTTGGAGTTCAAGATGGTGGATGCAGCTCTGCCCAAAATAAAGCCCAGTGTGGAGTTCATTTAAGCAGCTATAAGAGGCTGCATGGCATTAAGGAAAAACACACTGGGCTTAAAGGTATATGATTGGGAGTGAGTCCTGACTCTGCACATCACTGGTTGTCTGAATTTGGCAAGTCACTTAACCTCTCTGAGCCTGCCTTCTCCTCTTTGAAACATTGTCAAAAAAATCCTGCTAAAGCACTTTGAAAACTGAAAATCATGACAGAGATGTTTCATATCCCCCCTCATTTTAAGAATGAGGCATGAAATTTTAATAATCAATCAATAAAAATAAGTTTATCATTTAAAGTTGCCAAAATGTAATTTTCTTAAAAATAATGAAAGATTAAATTTATGTCAGACAATATATACTCAAGTTGACCCACAAAAACTGAAAAATCTTCATGGGAAAATTTTAAAAAAATACTTCTTTTATAAATTCTCAGACTGATCATTGCTAATTCAATCTTTGGTTCAAATTAACCTCACTTTTGTGACATGGCCAGGTTAATACAGTGTGAATTCAACTAGATAAATATTAATCAAGCACCTACTATGAATACATTTCAACACTAGTCATTATGGAGATATGCAGGATTGTTATTCTTCCAGTGTACACTGTCATAGCTATTTCAGTTGTCTGTGGTCACCATCTGTGCTGATTTGAGTCTTTTGTGGACCCCAGAAAATCATGTTCTTATGCTAACCCATTCCTGAGACCTTGGTTAGATTCAGTCAAGGGAGCTCTTGATTAGATCATGTTTGATTAGATCACTTCAGTTAAGGGCCTTTGATTAGATTGTAGGACCCAGGGTGGGTCCTAATCCTTTTGCTGGAGTCTTACATAAATAGAGCACAAAAGAAAGAGACCTGCCATTTTTATCCTGCCATGTGGAGTAGGCCAGGATTGCCTACAGCCACAGAAAGAGAAACCTCGAGAAGCTGAGAGAGAGGCTAGGGTTTGGGATTAGCAGAGCAGCCCAAAGCTGCAGATGAGGCCCAGGGAGAGAAGAGCCATATGACTGCCTACAATTGAGCTTGGGCAGAAAGTGAGTCTGGAAAGAAGGCACAGACTGGCCACCTTTTTACCTTGCCATGTGGCAGGAGTCCAGGATCAGTGGAACAGCCAACCTTTGGTGAGACAAAGCATTTCTGATGATGCCTTTATTTGGATACTTTCATAACCTTGGAACTGTAAGATTTTACCCTAATAAATTCCCATTATAAAAGCCAACCCATTTCTGGTATTTTTGCATTGGCAGCCTTTAGCAAACTAAAACACCATGCATTCTGATTGGTTGATGTTTGTTTCATACTGGTTCTTAAAGATTCTGAAGATCAGCTCTGGGTACAAGGATAAATTAAAAGTCTCTCATAACCTTTCTGCATACCTTACAGCCATCTTGGTTTTCCAGATTCACAGTTGGAATGAGGCAGTAGTTAAACAACAAAAAATGTAGGTGTTGGCAAGGGCTGAGAACACGTGGGAGCACAGTGAATGAATTGGAGTACATTTGAGATTAATTTTAGTTTAGAATTGATGATTTTCTATTAACTAAAGGGTACTTACTGTCTGACAACATGAATTTGGCCATTAGAAATCATGGCAAAACAGGAATTTGGCCATTAGAATTTAACTTGTTGTCTTTCATTGGGGGAATCTATGACTTCCTATCATGAACCACCTTTCCTTTAGGGCTGTTTTCATTTTCCTGACTGTTGATAAGCTTCTACTTATTATTAAACATTAAATATATGCCAGGTGATATTATAAAGTTATACCTGGTATTATCTTTAAAAGCCTGCAAAATAGCTAATACTGTTCCCATTTTATAGGTAGAGCCAGAGATTCAAAAGTGATTAGTGTATTTCTTAAGAGTGTAACTACAGAGTGGTGAAGGAGTTGACCCTAGCTCTGTCTGACCCTCAAACCTGTGCCTTCCTACCGTTCCCTATCCACTTATTAGTAGGATTTCTTCCCCATTGTGGGCCTGTCTCTCCTTGAACTATGCCCTACTTGTTTCCAGTATTTCCATTCCTCATCCATCAGATTGTGGTTCAAAGCAGAAGCCCACATTCACACAGTGAAAAGGTAGAAATTTCCCCTTTCACCATGGCTACAAAGATGAATAGTATTTGTCCTATGACCAGGCAGGAACATCTCAATCATCAGAACAGACTGGGTAGTGAACTCATGCTAACATCAGTAAAGAGGACCTCTTTCTTCATTAAAAAATATTTTATTATAGAAATCATAGAATTCTGAGGAAATGGGGACAGGAAGGCCTCTAATATATTTCTATAAATAAGGCACCGAATCCTTTAAGTAGCATCCAAAACAAAATAGATGCAAGAATAATACCTGGAAGAGGGGTGGCAAATGTGACTGTGCCCTTATTATATGCTGAACACTCGATGGGGGGCTATCATTCATTATTTCATGCAATTAGGTGGTTTAAATCCATTTCTTACCCTCCTTATATACAATTCTCAGACTCTGGTTTCATGACAACTAAACATATGCTAACCTGTGCTAAACTATATGGGTTATTGTGTTTCTCGTTTCCTTTTCTTCTTCTCCAGTACAAGCAGGACTGTGCTTGAAAGATCGTATTGAAAGATTGTTTCTGTGGGATATTTTTAGTGTTATGGAAAAGAAAATCTCCAGCAAAGGTCAGATCTTTCACTGTTTTAATTAAATTGCAGTGGAAGGAGATTATATCATAAGGATGGCCAGCCAGTTAACTGTGCTGTAATATACACAAAGCCATCACAAGTCTCCTTCATTACCATGTCTGCGTAAGAGTGACGTGGGACACAGGGTTAGGCTCTAATTTAAAATGAGGCTTGATAATTACTTAGAGTTTTTTCAAAGCTGTTGTCAAGGGACATTTAATAATGTTTGGTGTGATACTTCATCACCTCCCCTTTAGATATGAGTAGGCAATTTTTAACCAAGTGGGTCTTGTCATTAGTTATTTGATGCTGCCAACTTAAATCCTTTCCATGCCTTTCAGAAAATGTAAGTCTTCACTGAAAGTTTTCAAAAATATTTTTTTCACATATAAATTTACCTTTTCCATGCATATTCCGGATGAGAAAATTGTTTGGGTCTATATTGAAACCAAATATCTTATAAGTGATTTCCTCATAAGAAAAGATGCTGTGTTTCAAGGAAGAATTGTTAAGGACTGTCCCTTAAGTGTTATGACTTTGACTAGGCTGAGATATTGCTGTATTGTAAATGAATACAAAACATCATACTTATGATATATCCGTTTCTTATTGGACACCAAGCAAGCAACAACTGTAGCTCCACCGATGATTCAGTTCAAACTGCTTCTTAGACTGAGTGGGCAATAATGCATTTTTAAATTAGCTTTCTTGGGTTTCAACTTTAATTAGATCTCAGCATACTTATTTAAAATTCTGGAAACTATTCTCAAAATTGTTTTTGAAGGATCTAAAATAAGGCCTTATCTCAATTAGAACTACCTGCTACTTGCCCATTTGCTTTCTGTACATTTACAATGAATGTGACTTATTAAGCAAAGACAGAAGGAGTTATGCAGAACATGACAAATGAGAATTGGCTATCAAGACTGCATGAGTACAGAAGAGTGCTACAGTCAGTGTTTCTTCTGAAGAGAGATTCCTATTTTGCGAGCCTAGAGAGTCTTCTTAAATCAGATATATAGGAGAGAGGGAAGAGAGAAGGAGATTGAATTAAAATGAATGTCACCTTGCCTTTTTTCACTTACTAAAATAGTGAGAATGATCTCCACATTCCTGGACTGTTGCTTCCATATATTTCCTTTTCTTTCTGGTTGAGAGCCTCCCTCTCCACATGCCAATTTGGCTGTTGGTCTCTCTCCTGAGAAGACTAAGAACGGTATCTATTAGCTCCACTGAGTCCATTTTTGTGATAATCTTGTTCTTTGGGTTGTTATTTGTGGTCTCAAAGCTTGCCCCTTCTAACTACTGCCCTAATTCTTTCTTCTCCTTCATGGCCACAATTCTTAAAAGAGTTATTTTCACTATCTCCGTTAGCTCACCATCCTCTCTAATCTGCTCTCTCTAATTTGGCTTATGCCTATTCCATTTCACTGAAACTGCTTTCAGAAGGTCACTGATTCCTTCTCTGTGGCACATGACAATGTAGACCACCCTTTCTTTCCTCAAACACTCTCTTTGCTTAGCTTCTGTGGTACTATAATATCTGCTTTACTTCCTACCTCTTTAGTCATTCCTTCTTAGACTTCTTCACGTTTTTATTTTTTCTTTCATCTGCTTGATTCTTACATGTAATTTTTGCTCAGAGTTGTACCCTAGACTACCTTCTCACTTTCTGTAGATGATCACATCTATTCCAATAACTTTATTTCCTTTTAAATATCAATAATTTCCATATTTTTACCTCTAGTCAAGTCTATTCTCAGGAGTCCCAAACCTATGGATACAATGGCCTACAGGGCATACCTACTTAGATATATTGTAGGCACTACAAAGTCAACATGTCCAGATTTGAACTTATCTCTCTTTCCCTGTCTCAACTACTGCAGACTCTGCCTGTTGTTCCTTATTCATGATGGTTCAAAAGAGATTACTAAGATTCAACCTGTTAAAATGAAAACCTGTGCTTCAACGGACATTTTGAAGAAAGTAAAAATGCAAACGACAGAATGGGAGAAAATAGTGCAAATTATATATCTGGTAAGACTTTAATACCCAAAATATGTGAAGAACCCATATGACTCAGCAACAAAAATATAAACCAACCAATCAAAAACTCTGAAAAGGACTTGAATAGACATATCTCCAAAGAAGATACACAAATAGCCAATAAGGACATGAAAAAGTGCTCAACTATATTAGCCATTAGGGAAATGCTAATAAAACATAATGAGATAACAATTCACATCCGCTAAGATAGCTATTATTTAAAAAACTGGAAAATAACAAGCATTAGTGAGGGTGTGGATAAATAGGAATGCTACTTTACCCTAATAGAAATGGGTACACTGTTGACAGTAACATAAAATGGTGTAGCTGCTGCGGGAAACAGTTTGGCAGATAGTTAAATATAGAATTACCATATGATCCAGCAATTCCATTTTTACCATATGATCCAGCAATTCTACTCCTAGGTATATGCTGGGACTCAAAGAGATACTTGTACATCAATGTTCATAGCAGCATTATTCACAATAGCCCAAAGGTGGAAGTAACCCAAGTATCTATCAACAGATGAATAAGTAAACAAAATGTGGTATATACATAAAATGGGGTATTATTCAGCCATGAAGAGGGAGGAAGTTCTGATGCATACTACAACATGAATGAACCTAGAAAGCACTTTATTGAATAAAATAAGCTAGACACAAAAGGACAAATATTGTATGATTCCATGCATATGAAATATGTAGAATAAACAAATTTATAGATATAGAAAGTAGATTAGAGGTTACCAGGGGACAAGAGGAGAGTTAATGAGGTGGTATTGCTTAATAACTACAAAGTTTCTATTTGGGGTCATGAAAATTCTTGGTAATGGGTGGTGGTGATGGTAGCATAACCCTGTGAATGCAATTAATACCAATGAAGTGGACACTTAAAAATGGTTAAAATGGAAAATTTTGTGTTTTATACATGTTACCACAATAAAAAAGATTTGACCTGGACTCCTCTATCTTTTTTTTCTGTATTCAATTCTCTTCTTCCCATTTTCCCTGTACTACCATGGTCTAGGCCACCAAATTTCCCTACCTGAACTCCCCAGTAGCTTCCTAATTATCCTAATTCCTACCTGAATTCCCTGTAACACACTCTCCAAACAGCAGCCAGAAACATCCTTCTCAGCTGCAAATCTGATCATGTTATTTTCCCCACTTAAAATCATTAATGTCTTTCCATAGCTTTTCAGATAAAATCCAAACTCTAATGCAGCTTACAATGGCCTACTTGTTCTGGTCAGTTCTTAATTCTCCAGCCTCTTCTTTTGCTAAACCCATTGCCCTTCTCCCCTGACTTCTTCCAAAGCACTCTGCTTCTCCTCACCTTTGGGGATTTGCTGCACCTGCAGCCTGAGGCACTCACTCTTGTCTGTCTTCTTTGTCAGTAATCGCTGACCAAGAAAAGCTATATTTTCTCTCCTATAATTTATTGTAATTCCTCCCACCCCCATAGAATGTAAGGTCCATGAAGGCAGAGGTCATATCCACCACTTAAGGGTACCTGGCAAAAAGTAGGTACTCATTAAACATTTTTTAAATGATTGAGTAAATTTCAAAGGCTAACCTCAGCAACTTTCTCTCAACATGTCCTCATTTAAGTGCACGTCTACTTTTAAGTAGCTCTGTTGAACTAGTGTTGCTAGGTGTAGCAGCCATTTAATTTAACATATAGTCAAATCCAGAAGAAGCCACAAGTGATATGAGTTCATCTGTCAATCTTGGCTCTGGGCTTTCAAACAACTCTTAAGATGAGCTCTCCAAGTCACCTGGGAAGATACTGCAACAGGTAGACCTCAACACAAGGTTTTCTGTTTTGTTTTTTTTTATTGTGGGTAAATCAACACAAGGTTTTCTAAGTGCGGTCTCTTCCCAGGTGACTTGGAAACCTGGTTTGTCCTGTTCTTTGTGGATCCTTCTCAGTGCTCTCCCTCTATTGCTTCGATTTCTACTTTTGTTCTACTCTCCCAGTCATATCCAATTAGCACCTTATTTCGCTTCTCACCACCTTTATTATTATCACCGATCATCCATTGTGTACCACGTCATGCGTGGTACACAATCCTGTGAAGTAATTATTACTCTCTGTTCAATAGAGAAGAAACTAAGGCTTTAAGAGTTTAAATGACATGGCTATGATCATATAGCTATTTAGTGGCCAAGTTGGGCTTTGAATTCCATGTCATTATTCATTTTATGGTTTCTGGAGGGTACAGACCCTTTGTAATACATTATTGTCAACCATTGAGTTCATAACATATAGTAAATACTCAGTGAGGATCTTCTCATTAGATAAATGGTAAATGGATTAAAATGTTGGAAACAAGGTTGAATATTCTTTCTATTTCATGTTAATACATTTTAATGTGGTTTCTTAAAGACTATGTATAAATATATTAATCACTTCTGCAACCATGGTGAAATAATTAACCAGCAGAAACAGCAAAGAGTAAAATGTACAAAGCTTTACCATGGTTACTGAAACCTTGATCTTCTTGGAAAATGATAGCAAAGAAAATAAAGCATTGAGTGTGACAAGAAGACTGGAAACAAAATAAAAATAGTTGGACAATTTTTACATTGCATCTACATCCTCTAATTTAGCAAATGTGCATTTTGGATCAAATATGCATCATTTCAATTAATGTGGAACATTTAAAATGCATAAATTTATAAAATGAGGCATAAAATATATTTATTATTTTAAATTCTATTAATTTTCCACAGCAATAATTAAAAAAAATTTTCTTATAGATACTTTAGGTTACTATTAGGTCCTTCTTAGGATAGATAAAATACTCATTTATTTAGGGATAAGGAAATGAGAGGAGGATCAATGATTTGTTTTGATAAAAACAAAAGCAATAAATCAAGAACAGAGTAAACTTTTAGAAAATATTAGTGATTTAATTTATTAATGAGGAGCAAGATATTTGACTGCCTAATATAATTAGTTATATGGAAAATATAATTAAATATCTGCTTCAATTATCAGTGTTAACCAGAGACATGAAAATGGGTATTTGAACATTTGTTCATGTCTCTGGGTAGCCTGAATTCTCTGTGTCCCACTGCCTTCTGGCCTAGTTTTCTTCTCCCAGCCTACATATCTTACCAAGGTTTCCTTGATGAGGAAAATCAGCAAGCCTTTCTACTCTTCACTTTCTGATCTTCTCTGATACCCTTTTTATTTGCTTTAGAGCACTTGCTTATATGTTCCAACCTGGCACTTACAACCTGGATAATTGAATCAAATTGGGGAGAGAAAACTGATATTCTCACCTGGAAAAGAAATGATGGGATAACGATGACTCCAGAATAAAAAAAAAAGAACATGGAGATTTTTGTGATAGCATCTATTAGAATGTTATAAAGCCCGGAAGTTATATTGAGAGCATGTATAGCTTGTAGTGGATGCCATTAATGGATGTTGAAACACTGTGGGCTAAAACATAATGATGACTGTTGTAATAGTAATTGCTGATCATAATGTCTGTGAAAGCAAATTGTGAATGTGCTTGCTGAATTAGCCTGAAAAGTAACCATTTTATCAGAAATCTTAACCAAGGCAATAGTTAACCTAGGTTGATGGGATCAATTAGGAAAACGAAAAGAAATGAGTGGACCCTACACACACAGGAAGAGTCCAGAGACTCACAGTGTGTGTGTGTGAGTGCATGTATCTGTACCTTTATCTCTCTCTCTATCCACCTAGCTCTCTTTGTATCTCCTGATGCAAACAGCAGAAATCTCATTATACTGATAAAATAAGCAAACCTGCCTAGCTCAAAGAGGTCCTGCAAATTATTGAGTAGACTTTGTTTATCTTTGCCTTATGAAACATAAAAATGCAGCCTTTTCAATTTTCTAGGACTGTGAAAACTTCTGGGTTATCAACACTTTGATCTACCAGTTACCTAGATCAACTACACTGAAAGAAATAGAGAGTTGATTATCTGGACTTAATTAAAGGACCCTGAGATTAGACTCCGCCCCCCCCGCCCCAATCCGCATCATCATTGGTATTGAAACTGTTTGCTGCTACACTAAGTGAAGAGCTGTCTACTCATATGGACAGCTTTGAAATGTATATGCAGGATTACGTGTGCGAGTGTGTTGTGTGTGTGTTTGAGAGCATGAGAGGAAAGAAAATGGAGTTTTCTTCATGACTGATAAAACTATTGAAAATCCACATTCCAGATTCATCAGTGCTTTGTTTTAAACCTTCCTACCCAAGGTCTCATATTGCATAATTGTCTGTCTCTCTGTTGCAGTTGTACTACTTTACATGAGGGTGAGGACTGTCTCAAGGGATACCCATATGGGCACTCTATCAGTCTCAGGATCCACCCACTGTTTTCTGGATCCTCACATCTTTCAGCTCTGGCATGATTGGTCTACTCTCTCCCTGTCCTCGTGAATTTTAAGGTACAGCTCAAGGCCATCTGAGTATGGCCATTTCAGAAGGTGGGTTGCCATCGACCCCTGCAGTCTGAGATCCCAGTCATGTGTCCCTTGTTTCAATGTCTCTGTTTGCAGTAGCCTCTTATTCCACCCTCAAACCTTTGCCAGTCCTTGTCTTCTCACTGGAGGATGTAGGAACTTCCATGTGCCCTGCTTGTCACACATGGGTCAAGTGAATCCTCCAAAATGGTCTGTGTGGTCAATAGGGCAAACCCCTGACACTACCACAAATTTTAACACAGATACTCCTCCACCTGACAACCCCACGGCACTCAGCCCATTTTAACTGCTTTATAGCGTTCTATTATTATTTGAGACTTAGGGAAGCTAAAAAGTCAATACCCAGGTTACTTTCTCATGATTCGGTACAAGAAAGAAAGGAAAATATCCAGAGCTTTTCATTATTTATGTCTTCCTGAAATGGGAGCTGGTGCTTAATCTTAGTGGGATTTAGAGACTTTAGTTCCTTGGGTGCACAGGGAGGAAATTGCCATGGTAATAAATCCTTATTAATTCATTTTAGATGAAGATACCCCCACAGGAGGGAAAGCTTGGTGATCCGAGGTTATGCCCCCAGCTACTCCTTCAGTCCTGGTGCTTCATTTCTCCCCAGTTGGGGCAAGGTTCCACTCTGACAGAACTGTTATTGGACAGCTAGAGTCATGACTTCCTCTGAGGGCAAGGAGAGAAGATGGGGTACTGAGCAGCTGCTCTGCCATGGGTATTAAATACTGGCTGTGTTGGGTTCAGTAGCACAAAGCAGCCAAAGGCAAGGAGAAGAGGTGGGGCCCTGCATCCGCATCCTTTCTCCTCATCCAGAAACACAGTTTTTCTTTTTAAAATCAGGCATGAAAAGACTAAATATCAGAGTCATTTGTCTCATTTCATAAGACAGGCAGGCACAGTCTGAAAGATCTGGTCTCTGGTCTCAGTGCTGACAGCATCTCCTTCTTCAAAGCTACTCCCTGAGACAAGACCCTGGCCACATCCCAGAATGGCTCCTCCTCTTAAATTCAAACTTCCTACTTCCTGACCACAATCTTCTTTCCTTTCTCTCAGTTACTCCTTTTTCTTCCTTTCTGTTATCTCCTTCAGCCCCTTTTGCTGTTCCACCTTCTTTCTCTGTATCCATTTTTTCATCTTAAATCAGAAGGATCTTTCTAAAATGCTGTCTCTTCCATGACTCTGCTACTCAAAGTCCTTCTTTAATTCCCAGGTGCCATCAGAATAGAGTGGATCATTGTCATCCCCTCTGACTGCCCAGCATCTAAAGCCATTTCATACATGTGGGGAGTTTCTGGGTGAAAGGAAGAGCCACCTCTCAGGTCAGAAGTAAAAAACTGCTAAATATTCAGACTTCCTTGCAGCTAGAATTTGGGCATATCACTGGGGCTCCACCAATCAAATGCTCTTATACAGACATTGAATTAGGAATTGACACAAAGAGTTATAGACAGCAAGGACATTCCAGAACAGCTGAGTTCCTGGACCCTCAAGGGCATGGGTTTTAGTGACAGTATCCAGTGTCCAGTAGATGATGCAAGGAGGCCAGTGCTCAGCAGCCATGGCAGTGGTAGCCTCGCCGTATCAGCTCTGCATCATGATATTGGACTTTGTTCCTGGCAGTGAAGCCCCATCTGATTCTTTAGCCCTAAAAAGAAAAAATCCTAAGAATATCTTCATACATTCCTTTTCTGCTGAAAACAGCCAAAGTTGGTTTCTAATTGCATCTAAGAGCCTAACTGATAGATTCATATGGCTTTCAAGGCCTTTTACAATCTAACCCCTACTTTCTTCCTCAGCTTCATTTTTTAGTGTGACTTCCCATCTGCAAGTCAGCCATATTTAAAGTCTCATCTTTCCTTATCTGGCTTTTTCTTAACCTGTATCTTCCTAAACACTCTGCCCCCTGTCTGGAAAACCCTTACCAACTCTCTGCATCAAGATGTCACTCCCACACATACCCTCTGTCTGTTTTGGCATCACCATCATTGGGACAGTTTCTATGTCTTTCTGCTAGTTGCCTATCTAATATTCTCTCTTCCTTTCTATCTTACTAACAGAAATCCAATTTCAAACAGACTGGTCTTGTGCCTACCTCACTGCTCTCCGAAACGGAAAGGCCGTGCAACTCAGTCGAGACCAATGAGTTATAAGTAGAAGTCTACTAGGTGGGGCCTCCAGGACAACTATTGGTTTCCTGATTTTAAGAGTCAGGCTCCATTCACATGTTCCTTTTCACTTTTTTCTCCCTCTTCTGATCTGGAAGGCAGGCCTGATGTCTGGAATTGGAGCAGGCACTTTGTGGCCATGAGAACAAAAGCCACACAGGGTGGAGGAGAAGGAAATCAGAGGGAGCCTGGCCTATTGATGCCTTCCTGGAACAGTTGTATTAGACTTGAACTGCCTACCTCCAATTTTTTTCGCTATGTAATATAAATAAGTCTCCATTTAGTTAGGTCACATTGTCAGATTTCTGTTATCTGTCAAGGAATGCAATCCTGAGCTCCTTAGGCAATCTAGTTATGTGATCCTCTTAGTTGTTCTCATAACATCTTTTACTTCCCCTATGAAACATGTATTCTCTAGCTGTAACTTCCTGTTAACTTATGTGCATCTTCACTGTCAATAGTAAGCTTTATGAGGACATAATCATGCCTCCATTGTTTAGATTTTCATGATTCCTTCCTATGTTAAAGTGACCAACCTTAAAATTTTCCTCAGAGCTGCTCAGCCCTGAAGCAATACATGTAGGATAGATTAGAGCCAGAAGATATAGTGGGCCTCTCTTGTGAGCTAACAATTAGCTACTTCTATATTGTGTGTCCTGGCATCCTCACAACAAAGTTAACTTGTAAAAACCAAGAATCCAATGATGTCGAACAGATTTCATTTTGCTTTCCTAAAGGGCTCTTTTGCAAAGGATCCTGAGGCTACATTTGAGTCATTTATTCCAATTATTCAACAATAATAACTATTATGTTATATTCCAGGTACTGTTATGGATCCTGGGGATATAGCAACACACAAAAGAGCAAAACAATCAGTCAATCAATCCCTGATCTCACTGGAAAGAGTGATGCATTAAAGATGTCTTCCATAAGCATGGGGGAAGCATATATATTTGCTATTCTTCCAGATTGGACCTGGATATAGCATAGAAGTTTCAGGCATTTACAAAATTGTGTGTGTCCCTTCTTTGGAGCTCATATAAACAATTGGCTCCACTCATGTCTGCTGGCAGCTATTTCTTATTTAATATCAAAAGAGCACAAGAATAGCAGACACAGTTTGGGGATGGAGGATTTCATTGCTAGACCAAACTTGTTAAAGCCCAGGTTAAGAGTTAAGATCATTCTCCTATCTTAATCAGAAGCTCAAGAATTCATAATGTACATCAGTGAAGCAAAGAATTTCATTTCCCATTAGAGTAAAAGCTATAGGTTGGAAGGTGTTGTAGATAAGGTTAAAATAATAGCTATGACTATTTGTCCACACTAAGGCTGGTATTGGATTTAATGTGAATGTGTCTTTAGTTGCAATTCTAAGAAATAATGGGGAAAAATACAAACTAAATGGAGAGCCTTCCTACATACATACATACATGGATACCCAATTTGAAAGGATAAGTTCTTATTCATTAGAAGTGCTATGCAGAAGACAAGTAATTGAGATTTGTTTTTCATTGGGAAGTTTTACATTGTCACTTAAGGTGTTCCTTTGACCTGTGTCAAGTCAGCTCTAAAATTTGGTGGGAGTCTAGAATTAGCTGGAAACAGATGCTGTGTAACGAATCAGTTTCCACATTAACAAAATCTGCAGAGTCTGTGACATTACTAAATTCCCAAGTCTGTGTCTAGCAGGCATTTTTATATTAACATGGCTAACATCTCAATCCATGTTACATCACCTTCTATCATACTGGATATCTGAGGTAATTTTTCAGATAGTTCAAGCAAAAGTAAAATTTTCATTGTACTTGGATTATGAAAAAGATGAAATGAAGATAGCTTTGGCTGGAGACTGAGGAAATCTGGGGACAGTTTGGCAGTCTCGGGGGCACTCAGGTCTATAGAAGATGAGAGATAGCTTCAGTGTGAATTATCTGGTAAATATTCTATTCTCTGTCAGCTGATATGTGAAGAACATGAGTCTGGAGGTTACTGACACAATGTTTTAAAATTACAGATCTGTAATTTGACCTACCTTCAATCTGGTTTGTGACACCAGTTGAGTCACTTACAGTTTCTAACTCTTTTACTAAGATCTCCATGCCTGTCCAGTGCCACTGCAAGGTTACTGTAAGACATGTCCTATCTCTGGGACTTCAAATGTATTTTATTTTAACCCCAGTAATTTCTTTTTCTTTCTTTCTTTTTTTTTTTTTTTTTTTTAGGCATTCCCAGATAAAAGCTGAGGGAGTTTGTTAGCATTAGACCTGCCCTACAAACAATGGTAATAGGAGTTCTTCAGACTGAAAGGAAAGGACAATAGACAGTAGTTCAAACTGGCACAAAGAAATAAAGACCTCTGTAAAAGATAACCAGTTGAGCAACACTAAATGCCAGTACTATTGTATTAAATTTTTTTGTACGAAACTTCATTTCTTACATCCAACAGGTGCTAAAATGCAAATGCATAAAAAGTAATGACAAATCTATTGTTTTAGACATATAATATAGAAAGATATAATTTGTAACAAGTACAAAAAAAAAAAAAAAAGGTGGAGTGGGAAGGTATAGGAAATGTGTATGTGTATGCTATTGAAGTCAGGCCAATATCAAATCAAGCATGATTCTTATATATTTTGGATGTTAAATTTTAAGCCCATTGTAACCACAAGGAAAATACATGAAAAATATATGCAGATAGAAATGAGAAGGGACTCGATATGGTACAACACAAAAAATCAAATAAATATAAAACTAGGCATTAATGGAAGAATTGAGTGACAAAAAAGTTAAGATTCACAAAGACTAAATAGCAAAATGGCAGAAGAAAGTCCTGCATTATCAGTAGTGACTTTAAATGTAAATTAATTAAACTCTTCAGCCAAAAGGCAGAGGTTGGCAGAATGGATTTTTTAAAAAGCATGATGTAACTCCATGCTGTCTATAAGAGACTCATCAAAATTCAAAAATATAAGTGGATTGAAAGTGAAAGGATGGAAAAAATATATATACCATGCAAGTAGTAACCAAAAGAAAGCTGGGGTAGATATGCTAATATATAGATAAAATAGACTGTAGCAGTTTGGCAGTTTGATATAGTTATGAATTCCAAAAATAGATATTGGATTATGCTTGTAAACTGGTCTGTTAATCTGGGCATGATTAAGTTATGATTAGGCCGTTGACTGGGCCATGTCAGTAGAGCATTGAGCCCCACCCCTTGGTGGGTGGGGAATCAAATATAAAAGGCATGGCAAAGGACAGAGTTGTAGTAGTTTTGATGGAGTTTTGATGCTGGAGCCGGAGAGGAGAGCAGACAGAGGAGCTTGGTTGTGAGGAAGGAGAGAAGGCCCCGGGACAGAGACAAGCCATTTGCCTGATAGTCTATAGCTGGCCTTGTGGAGAGAAGCAAAGCCTAGAGCTGACCTTGTGGAGGAAACAGGAGCTGAGCCCTTAGAGAAACGGAACCCAGGGAAGAGAGGAATCCAAGAAGCCTGAACCCTGCCAAACGTCAGCAGCTGTCTTGCTCCAACATGTGGCAATGGACTTTGGTGAGGGAAGAAACTTACGCTCTGTGGCCTGGTAACTGTGGACTTCTACCCCAAATAAATACCCTTTGTAAAAACCAACCAATTTCTGGTATTTTGCATCAGCACCCCTTAGGCTGACTAATACATAGACCTTAAGTAAAAAATACTTGTGAAGGAGAAAGATTGTCATTATATACTGATAAGGGGATCAATTCAACAAGAATACATAACACATATAATTATATAAGCACCTAACAGAAGACCTGCAAACTATATGAAGCAAATATTAAAGATTTGAAAGAAAAATTAGATAGTTCTGTATTAGTACTAGGATACTTTAACATATCACTTCCAATGGATAGAACATTTAATAAATAATACACAGTATAGTGTGGACTCAGTAAGGGGTCCAACGTTTTCACTTGACTGGCAAAGGGGTCCATGGAACAAAAAAGGTTAAGGAACTGTGATCTAGAAAGAAGATCAATAAGGAAATACAAGATTTGAATGACACTCTAAACCAAACAGAACTTACAGACATATATAGAACACTTCACCCAAAAACAACAAAATACATAGTCTTCTTGGGTGCACATGGATCATTCTCCAGGATAGAACATATCACAAAACAAGTCTCAATAAATAAAAAATTATTGAAATTATACAATGTCTGTTTTCCAACAACAATGGAATGAAGCTAGAAATCAGTAACAGAGGGAGAAATGGAAAACTCACAAATATGTGGAAATTAAACAACGTATTCTTAACCAACCAATGAGTTAAAGAGGAAATCACAAGGGAAATTAGGAAATATCTTGAGGCAAATGAAAAATGAAAATAGAAAATACAAAAAATTATGGGAAGAAGCAAAGACAATGTTGAGAGGGAAATTTATAGCTCTAAATGCATACATTAAAAAAGAAGAAAGATTTCAAATCAGAGGCCTAACCTCAGAAATGGAACACTGGAAAAAGAAGAGCAAACTAACCCCAAAGTGAGCAGAAGGAAGGAAATACAAAGTTTAAAGTGGAGATAAAAGAAATAGAGAAGAAAGAAACAATAGAATCAACCAAACTAAAAGTTGGTTCTTTAAAAAGATAATAAAATTGACAAACTTTTAGCTAGACTAATGAAGAAAACAAGAGAGATGACACAAATGACTCTAATCAGAAATGAAAAGGCAGACATTACTAACAACCCCACTGAAATAAATAGGGTTATAAGAGGATATTATGAACAACTGTATGCTAACAAATAGATAACCTAGATGAAATGGAGAAATTACTAGAAACATACAAACTACCTACATGCAAAAGAAGAAACAGATTTCAATGAACCACTAACTAATAAAAAGATTGAATCAGGAATCAAAAACCTTCCAGTGAAAAAAAAAATCCCAGGACCAGATGGCTTCACAGGGGAATTTTACCAAATATTCCAAAAGAATTAACATCAATTCTGTTCAAACTCTTCCAAAAAAATTGAAGAAAAGGGAACTCCTTTATGAGGCCACCATAACTGTCTCACCAAAGCCAGATCAAGATACCACAAGAAAAGAAAAGAAAATTACAGCCTATTATCTTTCATGAGTAGAGATGCAATAATCCACAACAAAATACTAGCAAACCAAATCTAGAAAGAATTATACAGCATGATCAAGTGGATTTATCCCTGGTATGCAAAGGTGGTTCACCATAAGAAAATCATTTAATATAATGTGCCATATTAACAGAATGAAAGGAAAAATAACTAATGATCCTCTCAATTGACACAGAAAAGGCATTTAACAAAATCCAGCACCTCTCCTTGACAAAAACACTTAGAAAACTAGAAATAGAAAGAAACTTCCTCAGCATGATAAAGGCATATATGAAAAACCCACAGCTAACCTTGTATATAATGGTGGAAGACTGACAGCCTTCCCTTTAAGATAAGGATTAAGACAACAATACCAACTATCACTGCTGTTATTCAACATTGTACTGGAAGTTCTTGCCTAGAACAATTAGGCAAGAAAGAGAAATGAAAGGCAGTCAAATTGGAAAAGAAGGAGGAAATCTTTCCCTATATGCAGATGGCATGATCTTATATACAGAAAATCCTGAAAAACCCAGAACAAAGCTTTTAGATCTAATAAATCAGCAGAGTTGCAGTGTACATGATTAACACTCAAAAATTAGTACCATTTTATACACTTGTAACAAACAATTGGAAGAAGAATTCAAGAAAGAATTCCACTTACAATAGCAACTAACAGAATCAAATATCTAGGAATAAATTTAACCAAGGATGTAAAGGACTTGTACACAGAAAACCACAAAACATTGCAAAAAAAAAAAAAAAAAATCAAAGAACATGGAAAGACATTCCATGTTCATGGATTGGAAGACTAAATTTTGCTAAGATGTCAATTCCTCCCAAAGTGATTTACAGATTCTATGCAGTCCCAATTAAAATTCCAACAGCCTTGTATGCAGAAATGGAAAAGCCAATCATCAAAGCCACAATAATAAAAGCAGCATGATTCTGGCATAAGGACAGGTATATAGATCAATGGAGTTGAATTGAGAGCTCAGGAAACAACCATCATATTTATGGCCTGCTGATTTTAGACAAGAGGGCAAAGACTACTCAGCTGGGAAAGAATATTCTCTTCAAATGGTGCTGGGAAAACTGGATCTTCATTTGCAAAAAAGAGACCCTTACCTCACACCATATACAAAAATTAACTCAAAATGGATCAAAGACCTAAATATAGGAGCTAGAACTATCAAACTCCTAGAATAAAATGTAGGGAAGCATCTTCAGGACCTTGTGTTAGGCAATGATTTCTTGGACTTTACACCCAAAGCACAAGCAACAAAAGAAAAAAATTAGATAAATGGCACCTCATCAAAATAGAAAATTTTTGTTCCTCAAAGGACTTTATCATGGAAATAAAAATACTACCTACAAAATGGAAGAAAATATTTGGAAACCACATATCTGATAAAGGTTTAATATCCATTATATGTAAAGAAGTCCTTCAGCTTAACAACAAAAAGACTAACAGCCCAACTAAAAAATAGGCAAACAAAAACAACTTGAACAGACATCCCTCCAAAGAAGATATACAAATGGCTAGAAAATACATGGAAAGATGCCCAACATCATTAGCCATCAGGGAATTGCAAATCAAAAGTTGGAATAAATATACTTTTCAGCAAATAGTGTTGGGAAAACTGGATCTCTAATTGCAAAATAATGAAGCTGGATCTCTACCTCATACCTTATGCAAAAATCAACTCAAAATGGATCAAAGTCCTAAATGTAAAAGCCAGATCTATCAAACTCCTAGAAGAAAATGTAGAGAAGCACCTTCAGCACCTTGTGTTAGGGAATGGTTTCTTAGACTTTACACCCAAAGCACAAGGAACAAAAGAAAAAAATAGATAAATTGGGACCACATCAAAATTAAAAACATTTTTCCTCAAAGTACTTTATCATGAAAATAAAACAACCACCTACACAATGAGATAAAATATTTGGAAACCACACATCTGATGAGGACTTAATATTCAGAATAGATAAGGAAATTCTTCAACTTAACAACAAAAAGACAAACAACCAATTAAAAAATGGGAAAAAGACTTGAACGTTTTCCAAAGAGGATATACAAATGGCCAAAAAGCACATGAAAGATTCTCAACATCATTAGGCATTGGAGGAATGCAAATGAAAACCACAATGAGATACCAATTCACACCAACTAGAATGGCAGCTAAGTTTTTTTTTTAAAGAAGGAAAATTACAAGTGTTGGAAAGGATGTGGAGAAATAGGAACACTCATTCATTGCTGGTGGGAATGTGAAATGTTGCAGCCACTCTGGAAATAGTTTAGCAGCTCCTCAGAAAGTTAAGCATAGAATTACCCTATGACCCAACAATCTCACTTCTAGGTATATACCCAAAAGATTGAAAGCAGGGACTCAAACAGATATTTGCACACTGATTTTCATAGCTGCATTATTCACAATTGGGAAGCAACCCAAGTGTCCATCAACAAATGGGTAGATGTGGTCTATACACACAACGGAATATTATTCAGCTGTAAAAAGAAATGAAGTCCTGATACATGCAACAACCTGGATGGACTTTGAAGATATCATTTAGAAAGAAATAAGCCAGACACAAAAGGATAAATATTGTATGAGCTCACTAATATGAAGTAATTATAATAAGCAACCTATAGAGTTAGAATCTAGAATACAGGTTACCAGGAGATGGAGTGGGGATAGGGAGTAGGGAGTTAAGGCTTAAAATGTGCAGAGTTTTTATTTGTGATTATGGAAAAGTTTGGTACCAGATGGTGCAACATTGTGAATGTAATTAACATTATTGAATTACATATTTGAATGTGGTCAAAGGGAACATTTTAGTTTATATGTTATTAGAATTTTTTTTTAATCCATGGAACTGGACAACACAAACATTGAACCGTGAATTAAAACATGAACTATAGTTAACAGTACAATTCTAAAAATGTTCTCTTATCAGTTGTAACAAATATACCACACCAATGCAAAGTGTTAATAATAGTGTGGTATACAGCAATCCTGTATTTTATGCATGATTATTCTGTAAACCCACAAGTTCTTTAATAAAATTTTTAAAAATTAAATTAAAAAAACAGCCTTTTTTTCTCTGGTTTCTTTTTTTCCTCTCTCTCTACATAGACACATATATATATGTTCATATAGTGATATGTCCTTATCTAAAACTAGTTTTTTTTCCCTCTGGGAAGAGGATATTAGGTCAGGCAGGTGGGCACAAGATCTTGGGTCCTGCCTGAGAGGGACATGCTGAAAATCTGAAATGTAATGAAATACTCTAGTTATGAGAGAGAAGGAATGATATATAATATTGCTTCATAAAAATAATATTTATGTTTTTCATTTTAATTCACACCATCTTTATAACAATTTTAAAGTCACACATGTGTCATCAGTGGAAATTTTGTGTAAATATAAAATACATTTATTTGTCTTCTCCCTTTCTGTTATGTGTGTGATGCTCCTTTAGAGAGATATTTTCCAAACAACCACAATGATGTCATCTTGATGCTAG
Organism: Tolypeutes matacus; assembly: GCA_026826555.1. Classification (NCBI taxonomy): domain Eukaryota; kingdom Metazoa; phylum Chordata; class Mammalia; order Cingulata; family Chlamyphoridae; genus Tolypeutes; species Tolypeutes matacus. Next base: position 15,817,773 of record JAKSZT010054416.1, read on the forward strand.
AAAATAGTATCTAAGTTATATAGATATATAGTGTATGTGTGAGCATGTGTGCATTTGTGTGAGTGCATGTATTATTTATACAGCATCATGAAAGTTTTTTAAAATGTATTTTATTTTCCCCATTAGAATGAGCTAAGGGGAGTTCTCCTCTCTGAACTTGTAACTGACTCTATAAACTGACCTACCTAAGAAATGGTCCAGCTGGAATAAAATGACTAAACCATCTAAATTAACAAAATATTGCTCCCTAATCTTTAAAAATTCCAGGACAACAGAAAAAAATTCCCCTTGCCCGTTGAATCTTAAACTGAACATTGCAGCTTACCTTTCAGCCAAGAGCCTGAGCTTGTTACATACTATCCCCACCACACAAAACATAATGTTGCATGATGTATTGTGACAGGTGTTTTTGAACATCTAGACTCTCAAATTAGAGTTATAGAGCTACATGATGATATTGAGAACAAACACTTGTTCTTGTGGGAGTGAGTGCATTTAATCACGCTGATGTACTTTAACATCTATTTAGAAATTTGAAATCACTCAGTGCTTGAGTTGCCACAAAAATTACTTTTAGACACAATACTCATGAATGAATCATAGCTTTGGTCTCCCTGTCAAATATTGCCTATATCAGAATTAAAGTAAGAGATCTAGAGACAGCATTCTTCTATAATGGGTTCTAAACAGTAAATGCGCTTTTATCCATCAATTTATTTATTGACGGCAGTTGCTGGAGCAAGATTTGCTGGCATAAAATTTAAGTTTATTGTAAGTCAAGCACATATTATCTTTAGCTCAACTGGAACTCAAAAAGACACCTATTTTCTAGAATAGATCTCCCTTATCTTTTATTTCCTCCAATTAGCCTTGGAACACCAGTAAAAAGATAAATCTTTCTTTTTTCTTCATGTTGTCATATTCTAAGAGAGGATTGTTGTAGTGTGGGCAGCACACCAACATACGCAAGAACCATTAAACACAAAAACGCAACTGCTCCCTTTCCATCCTCATTCCTTATTTTCTTCATGATCTGTCTTAAAAATCACCATTCAAACTAATTGATATCAACTTTTTAAAATTTTCAGCATTTTTATCACAGACATTTTGCTCTATAGCTGATGTCAAATAGTTTAATGACTATGGTGATTTATGGCTCTAATGGGATTATAATCTTTGCAATCTTGCAGTAATTACAAAGGGATTGGATGAGATAGGCATACCCTTAGTCTAATGCTTTTCTGGGTGTGTTCCCAACATCAGAAATGGGTCTGGTTATAATGCAGATTTTTGGGTCACATCAGACCCACTGAATCAGAATATATATAATATAGGTCCAAATAATAGACATTTAACTGGGTGCTTTCTATGAACATTACTGCTCTAGAGAGCTGCCTGTTTCATCTAGATACTCTAAGCCAACACATAGTAATTATTTAAAGAGAAGGAAACTAGCATTTACTAGGTGCCTACAATAGTGTGTATGCCATATCATTTAAATTGCACACCGGTATTTTGAAAAAGATAGTAATATCCTTACTTTACCGATGATGACATTGAAGCTGAGACACAAGTAATATGTCCAGGATCCAATCCAAGTTTCTACATGGAAAGACTTTTTCATGGAAGAACATTCTTAAATTTGTACTATTAAACACATTCATCATCTACAACAGGGTTCACTATGCTCTACAGTCCCATGTTTTATCTTTTATCTTTTCTTCCAGTGACATACACAATCCTAAAATTTCCTTTTCAATCACAATCATACCCCCATATTGGCATTGTTAGTGACACTCCCTCTAATTTGCTATCATCACCTCTATCCAAGTTCAAGCATTTACAATGACCATTATTACTAATTCTGTACAAATTAAGCCACTGCTTTCCATTCTCTATCATCATTCTATCTTCTGGTGACCAATCTTCTAGCTATTAACTCATTGATTTTTCTCTTTGTATTTAGTTCATATTAGTGAGATTATACAAAATTTCTCCTTTTACATCTGGCTTATTTGGTTCAACATAATATCCTCAAGGTTCATCCACATTGTCATATGCATCACAACTTCATTTCTTCTTACAGCTGAATAACATTCAATCGTATACATACACTACATTTTGTTTATACGTTCATCTATTGATGGATACCTGGTTTCTTTCCATCTTTTGGCAATTGTGAATAATGCCACTATGAACATGGGGGAGCAAATGTCTGTTTGCTTCACTACTTTCAGTTCTTCTGAGTATATACCAAGGAAGGGGATTGCCAGATCGTATGGCAACTCTATATTTATTTTTATTATTTTTTATTTATTTATTCATTTATACCCCCCCCCCTGCTGCTTGTGCTCACTGGGTCAGCTAACCACGCCGTGTGGGCGGGCTTGCCCTCACCAGGAGGCCCCGGGAACCGAACCTGGGGCCTCCCGTATGGTAAACGGGAACCCTACTGATTGAGCCACAGCCGCTTACCGCAACTCTATATTTAAATTCCTGAGGAACTGCCAAATGGTCTTCCACAGTGGCTGCACCATTCTACACTCCTACCAACAGTAAATTAGCAATCCTATTTTTCCACATTCTCTCCAACACTTGTAGCTTTCTGTTTTTTTTTTTTTGTTGTTGTTGTTTTTGTTTGTTTTTTATAGTGGCCATTCTAATAGGTGTGAAATGATATCTCATTGTAGTTTTCATTTGCATTTCCCTATTTGCTAATGGCATTGAACATCTTTTCATGTGCTTTTTTAGCCATTTGTATTTCTCCTTTGGAAAAATGTTTATTCATGTCTTTTTGCCCATTTTAAAATTGGTTCATTTGTTTTTTTTTTTTTAATCAAGTTATAGGATCTCCTTATATATCATGTATATTAAGCCCTTATTAGATATGTGGTTTCCAAATATTTTTTCCCATTGAGTAGGCTGCCTTTTCACCTTCTTGACAAAGTCCTTTGAAGTACAAATGTTTTTAATTTTAAGAAGGTCCTCTTTTTTCTTTGGTTGCTCATGCTTTTGGTTTAAGGTCTAAGAAACCACCTCCTATCACAAGATCTTGATGATGTTTCCCTACATTTTCTTCTAGGAGTTTTATTGTCCTGACTTTTATATTTAACGCTTTGATGTATTTTGAGTTAATCTTTGCATACGGTGTGAGATTGCAGTGCTCTTTCGTTCTTTTGGATATGGATATCCAGTTCTTCCAACATCATTTGTTGAAGAACCGTTCTGTCCCAGTTGAGTGGGCTTCGTAGCCTTGTCAAAAATCAACTGACTGGAGAGGTGAGGGTCTATTTCTGAACTCTTAATTTGATTCCATTGATCCACATGTCTATCTTTATGCCAGTACCTTGCTGTTTTGTAATATGCTTTAACGTGAGAAAGTGTGAGTCCACCAACTTCATTCTTCTTTTTAAAAGATATTTTTGACTCTTTGGGGTCCTTTTCCCTTTGAGATAAAATTGATAATTGACTTTTCCATTTCTGGAAAGTAGACTGTTGGACTTTTAATTGGGATTGCATTGAATCTGTAAATGAATTTGTGTAGAATTCCCATCTTAATGATATTTAGTCTTCCAATCCATGAATGTGGAATGTCTTTCCATTTGTTTAACTCTTCTTTAGTTTCTTTTAGCAAAGTTTTGTAGTTTTTTGAATACACATCCTTTACATCCCTGGTTAAATTTATTTTTAGATATGTGATTCTTTTAGTTGCTATTGTAAATGAAATTTTTTTCCTGATTTCCTCCTCAGGTTGTTTATTTCTAATGTATAGAAACACGAGTGATTTTTGCATGTTGATCTTGTATCCAGTCACTTTGCTGAATTTGTTTATTAGCTCTAGTAGTTTCATTGCTGATTTTTTAGGGTTTTCTAACTTTAGTATTATGTCATCTGCAAATAGCGTAAGTTTTGCTTACTTCTTTCTGATTTGCAGTCCTTTCTTGCTTAATTGCTCTAGCTAGAACTTCTAGTGCAATGTTGAGTAACAGTGGTGACAGTGGGTATCCTTGTCTTGTTCCCAATCCTAAAGGGAAAGCTTTCACCCTTTCAACATTGAGTACTGTGTTAGCTGAGGGTTTTTCATATATGTCCCGTATCATGTTGAGGAAGTTTCTCTCTATTTCTATCTTTTGAAATGTTTTTATTAAGAAAGGATGCTGGCATTTGTCAAATGCCTTTTCTGTATCATTAGAGATAATCATTGATTTTTCTCCTTTGATTTGTTAATGTGGTGTATTATGTTAATTTATTTTCTTGTGTTGAAGCACCCTTGCATACCTGGGATAAAATACACTTGATCATGGTGTATAATTCTTTTAATTTACTGTTGGATTCAATGTGCAAGTATTTTGTTGAGGATTTTTGCATCTATATTTATTAGAGAGATTGGTGTGTAATTATCTTTTCTTGTAGTATCTTTTTCTGGCTTTGGTATTAAGGTGATGATGGCATCATAGAATGAGTTAGGTAGAGTTCCTTCCTCTTTCATTTTTGGAAGAGTTGAGCAGGATTGGCATTAATTTTCTTGAAACGATTGGTAGAATTTGGAGGTTTTTGATGTCTGATTCAATGTCTTTACTTGTGATTTATTTGTTGAGGTCTTTTCTTTCTTCTCACATCAGTGTGGATAGTTCATTTGTTTCTAGGAAATTGTCCATTTCACCTAAGTTGCCTACTTTGTTAGCAAACAGTTGCTCATAGTATCTTCTTATGATCTTACTTATATCTCTGGGATCAGTAGTACTGTCCCACACCCCCTCATTCCTGATTTTTATATGCACGTTTTTTTCTTTGTCAGCCTAGCTAAGCATTTGTCAATGTAGTTGATCTTCTCAAAGAATCAACCTTTGGTTTTGCTGATTCTCTCTATTATTTTGTTGTTGTTGTTGTTCTTTTGTTCTCAATTTCACTTATTTCTGCTCTAATCATTGTTCTCTCCTTCTGCTTGCTTTGGGATTATTTTGCTGTTCTTTTTCTAATTCCTCCATGTATGCAGTTAGGTCTTTGATTTTAGCTCTTTCTTCTTTTTTAATGTAAGCATCAAGGGCTATAAATTTCCTTCTCAGCACTGCCTTTGTTGCATACCACAGATTTTGATATGTTGTGTTCTTGTTTTCATTTGTCTCAAGATATTTACTGATTTTCCTTGCAATTTCCTCTTTGGCCCACTGATTCTTTTAAGAATGTGTTGTTTAACCTCCATAAATTTGTGAATTTTCCTGTTCTCCACCTGTTATTAATATCTGGCTTCATTCCATTGTGGTCAGAGAAAGTGCTTTGTATAATTTCAATCTTTTAAAATTTGTTGGGACTTGTTTTGTGACCCAATATATGGTCAATCCTGGAGAAAGATCCATTAGCACTTGAGAAGAATGTATATTCTGCTGTTTTGGGGTGCAATGCCCTATATACGTCTGTTAGGTCTAGTTCATTTATCACATTAATCACACTTTGTTTCCTTATTGATCCTCTGTCCAGATGTTCTATTCAGTGATGAGAGTGGTGTATTGAAGTCTGCAACTATTATTGCAGACATCTATTTCTGCCTTCAGTTTTGCCAGTGTTTGCCTTATGATTTTGTGGGAACTCTGGTGAGGTTCATAAATATTTATTATTGTTATTTTTCTTGTTGAATTGCCCCTTTTATTAATTTATAATGTCCTTCTTTGTCTATATAACAGTTTTGCATTTAAAATCTATTTTGTCTGATATTAGTGTAGCTACGCCAGCTCTTTTCTGGCTACTGTTTGCATGGAATATCTTTTCCAACCTTTCACTCTCAGCTTATTTGTGTCCTTGCATCTAAGTTGAGTCTCTTGTAGAAAGCATATAGATGGCTCATATTTTTTAAATCTATTTTTCCAGTCTTTTTATCAGGGAGTTTAATTCATTAACATTCTTTGTTATTACTGTGAAGGCAATGGTCACTTGCTTTGACCATTTTATCCTTTGGCTTTCCTACGTCATATCTTACTATTGTTTCTTTTTACCCTTTTAGTTCCCTTACTAATAATCTTCATTTCTACACTCTTCTCCAAGCCTCTCTTTCATGCCTTTTCCTTTCAGGCTGCAGCAGACTCTTTAGAATTTCTTGTAAGTACGGTCTTTTGGTAACAAACTCTGTTTTGTTTATCTGTGAAAACTTTAAACTCCCCCTCATTTTTGAAGGACACTTTTGCCAGATAAAGAATTCTTGGCTAGCAGTCTTTTTCTTTTAGTATCTTAAATATACCATACCATTATCTTTTTGCCTCTGTTTTCTGATGAAAAATCAGCACTTAGTCTAATTGATCATCCCTTGTATGTGATCAATTGCTTTTCTCTTGCTACTTTCAGAATTCTCCCTTTATCTCTGGTGTTTGACATTCTGCATATTATGTGTCTTGGAGTAGGTCTATTCAGATTTATTTTGTTTGTAGTATATTGTCCTTCAATTTTAATATTTATGTGTTTCATAAGGGTTGGGAAATTTTAGGCCATTAATTCCTCAAATAGTCTCCCTTCCCCTTTTCCATTCTCGTCTCCTTCCAGGACACCCATAACATTTACATTTGTGCATTTCACACTTTCATTCAATTCCCTGATATCCTGATATACTGTTGAATTTTTATTTTTTATTTTTATTGTGGATAAAAATCAAATTTTTCACAATACATACCAATATTTGTAAAATGATATATAAATATATATACATATATGTGCATTTGCTTACAAAAATATTATATATATATATATATATATATATATATATATATATATATTATAAAAGGTGCTTAGATTACCTAAATATTACACAGAAACTACAGGGATTCCCATGTTCCCCACCTCCCACACCTCCCACAACATCCCACACAAACATCCCCCACAAGTGTGGCCCATCACCCTCAATGGACCTACACATCCTGGGGCCTTGCCATCAACCATAGACCACAGTTCACATCGTAGACCACACTCTCTCCCACACAGTTCTGAATGGTGTGTGCTGATTTAAAATGGCCTACATCCGTCACCACAACGGCACACAGGACAACCCCCAAGTCCCGAAAAAGCCCCTGTATTTCAACTGCACTTCCCCTCCCTGCCCCAAAAGTGTCCAGTGGCCACTGGCTCCACCTCACTGTTATAATTTCTTCCATTGCTAGAATCACCATATGTGTACAACAGAATACCATTAAGTCCACTCTAGTCCATAGTTCTTACCCCAATCCTGAGGGGACTGGGATGGTGATGTCCACTCCACCTCCAAGTGAGAGAGGGCTTATATCCCATGGATATGGTGGGTGGGATTATCCTGCCTGCAGCTGCAGGCCCTCTCCATTCCCTGGGATGGCCGAAAAGGTAAAGACAAATGAGTTTGGGTGGCTAAGAGACTTCAAAGAGAGTTGAGAGGTCATCCCAGAGGTAACACTTACGCACACCTCAGTAGGATCTCATAGAACACCAAAGTGCATATCACCCCACACAGAGGGGCTCCTGAGGGCTCTGGAGACACCCAGGTCCTATATAAGGGGGGATAGCCCCAGAGACTGATGCCTTATCAGTGGGCTCTATTTTGGAATCTGTGCTCCTGAGAGTGACAGAGTTGGACCCAAATAAGTCCTCCCTGCACATGGTTCATCAGTCCCTTCTATTCAAACCTACATGCGATGCTGGAGTTTTTAGGTATACTTCCAGAGACTGGAGCCTCCCACCTACCTATGTGCCAGATGTGTGTGGAATCTCGGTGGAGCTGCAACTCCTACCCTACAGCTCAATGGACTCATCCAAGTATCCTGTTGAATTTTTTCCATTCTTTTCTCTGTCTGTTCTGTCTTTTCAAGTTCAGATATGCTGTCTTCTAATTTGCTTATCTATTCTTCCCCATTTCAAATCTGCTGTTGTAAGCCTATAATATATTTTTTAAGAAGGTGCCGGGGATTGAACTCAGGACCTCATACATGGGAAGCAGGTGCTCAACCACTAGCTACATCTGCTCCCCAATGAGAGTGAGAAATGGTTTTTTCATTTATTTGTTTTTAGGAGGTACCAGGGATTGAACCTGGGACCTCATACTTGGGAAGCAGGCACACAACCATTTGAGTTACATCTGTTCCCTCTAATGTATTTTTAATCTCATCCATTGTGACTTTCCTTCCCATAAGTTCTGTTACTTTTCTTTGAAAGCTTGCAAATAATTCTTTATGCTCACCCAGTGTCTTCTTAATATTCTTTTTCTCTTTAGCCACTTTTTCCTTCAATTCTTTGCATTGATTTAAGAGACTTGTTTCAACTTCATTGATTAGTTGTTTTAAATCCTGTGTCTTGCCAGGATTTTCAATTTGCTCCTTTGGCTGGGCCATGTTTTCCTGTTTCTTAGTATGGCTTGTAATTTTTTGCTGATCTCTAGGCATCACATTATGTTGGTGAGTTTACTCTGATGTTCAATTTCTCTCTCTTGCTTAGGATTTTACAGTTGAGTGGTTTTGTTTCACTGCTTTTCTTTGATTTTTGGTTTAACTTATTTGAAATCTTTAAAATTGCCATAATTAAGTTATCAAAACAGGGTCAGGACATACTAATGGAACACAGACCAGATCCAAGCGGGTCTGGGGATAAGGACAGGAGGCACTTCCAAAAGTCTTTTTTTTTCTCTTCACTTTCCTGGCCTGCCAACAGATGGGCTCTTTGGCAAATCTTTCCATGATGGTGTCTCCTCTAACCTCCTCGGGTTGATGTTTCTGCACCAATTAGAGCCTGGATTCAAAGTCCGACCCTGTTGTTTAAACTCACTGAAACAAAACCACATTTAGCCCTTCCCCACACTCCCTCTTCCCCAGGAGGAAACCATTTGCTTACCTCTCAGTCAGTGGAATTCAGCCACAGGTTTTACAGAGGCTTTTCACCTCGAAGTTGGGAGGTGGATACTGTTCTCTGCTGCAGAGGTAACTCACAGTTTTTGTTTTGGCCTCTTCATCTCTGTCCCACTTCCTCCTGAATGATGCATGGTACTCCCCTGGTCTGCAGATCCCTAAAGCAGCTGCTTCAGACAGCTTCTGCCATTCCTCCACTGTTTTTGCAAGAAGGTGAGCCCTGCCTACCTATTCCAATGCCATCTTCCCAGAACTCTCCAATAAAGACTTTTTAATAAACGGTGATGAGAAAACTGGGTAGCCATTTTGAAATATATAAATTAGATCCATACACCAAAATAAACTCCAAATGGATTAGGGACCTAAATGTAAAAAATAATACCATACTAATATTAGAAGAAAAATATGGGTGAATTTTTCTTTAATTGCAAGTTAGAAGTCTTTCTAAATGTGTCTCAAAATCCAGAAGCAATAAAAGAAATGATTAATAAATATGATTACAAAAATTTAAAACATTTGTCAAATGACAATTGATGCACCAAGAGACAATACTTGCAACATCTATCTTAGACAAACAACTTATATCCCTAATATACAAAGAACTTTTAAAACTTGAAAGGCAAGGAGCAAAACCAGTAGGAAAATGGGGAAAAACATAATAGACAATTCACAAAAATGATATTAAAATAGCCCTTAAACATCTGAAAAGATGTTCAAAATCACTCATAATTAGATGAATAAAAATTAGAACAACAATGAGAAAACAATTCTTGCTTATCAGATTGGCAACTATTAAAATGTATGACAACGCATTCTTTTGGCAAGGCTCTGTGAAAACAGCTTTATACATTGCTGGTACAAATTTAATTTCTACAAGCATTCTAGGGGAATTAGGAAAGTTCTACCAAAGCTCTATATACATTTAAATGTTGACAATCTCCAAAAATTCAAATATACACATATACAAGGTTATTCATTGTTGTATCATCTGTCATGGCAAAATACTGGAGACAAAATAAATCTCCATATAAAGGGGAGTGGTCAAAGAAATTATGGAGTATTATGCAGTAGTAATCAAAAGGATGAGGAACATATTTATGAACTGATATAGAGAGTTCATGATTTTTCATGATATATTAAATAGAAAAACATGAAATGAAAAAATATCTGTGGTAAGCTATCTTGTAAGAGAGATGGGGTATGGACAAAATACATATATATGTTCATTTATGCAAATAATACAGAAATTAATGAGACTGGTTACCCACAAAAGGTGGGTGGGAATGGGGTGCAAAGAATAGGAGAATTGGAACAGGGCAGAGGAAAGATCAGAGTCTGACACCACTGAGTGTATCTTTCTGTGCAGTTTTGACTTTCAGAATTGTGGTAATGTTTCCAATCTCAAAAACAATTAAAAAAAAATAATGAAATTCAGCTAGGACATAGGGGCAATCCAAAATGGAATACGATCAGTAGCAGCTGTACCTAATTGTAACACAAATCAACAGCATAATTACACTGAAAGGGGAGGGGAAGAAAAAAGAAAAGAATGAACCGTTGTAACTTTCTAAAACAATATTTACTGTATACTCTAAGACCAAGGACAAAAAGAACTGTAAACAAATTATAGTACTTTAGTTAGTTAATTTGTTTTTCACATGGGTATGGGTTAGAAATTCTGAAACTACTTTATGCATATTCCAGGGCTGAGTAAATATAATGTGGATAATAAGATTTGGGTTTTTCATGTTGGAGTAAGGAGTTACAAATAAGGAAAGGAGAATGGCTAGAATGAATCCTGTGGTGTTGAATTGGAATCAGAAGTAGCCTTATAAAATCATGGACACACACACACATACACAAACACACACACACATAGATGGTAATAGAAATCAATACAGATTAATGCATATGCATGAGTGTATCTACACATGTATTTCCTAGAGGCAAGTTCACTAAAAAGTCATTGAAGCAATAACATGCCAGCAGCAATTAGTACCCTTGCAACCAGATCTTGACAAAATTCGATATCTATCACGATTAAAGAAAAAACACACCACATATCAAACAGGATAAAAGGAAACTTGGTTATTGGACAATGATTATCTATAAACCCCTACAATGTACATTATGTTTAATGGTAAAGATATTGAAAGTTTTCCCTTTCAAGATAGGATGTCTTGTGAGGGAAGTGCAAATCAAAACCACAGTGAGATACCATTTTACATTCACAAGGATGGCTATTTGTGGCAATTTGAAATTATTTTATGAATCCCAAGAAGAGAAAGATTATGTTTGTGGGCTATAGATGTGAGACCTTTTTTCAGTTCAACTATCTCAGCGAGGTGTGACTCAGGCTGAGTCTCATCCGTCTTTTTGGGTCTGATAAAAAATGAAGACAGACACAGGAAAAGGAAGCTACCCTGTTTGACCCTGCCATGTAAGAAAGGGGACTATAGGACTGCTTAAGCACAAAGCACAAAGAGGCTGGGCCTGTGGAGCAGCTCAAGAGGAGATGGTGAGCCTGGAGGGAAAGGAAGAGATCGGCAGCCATCTTGCTTTACTTTGTGGCAACACGCCGGGATCAACAGCAGCAGATTTGGTGAGAAAGCATCTCTGATGGTGCCTTGGTTTGGGCTTTGCATGGCCTTGGAACTGTAAGCTTTTACCCCAAATAAATCCTCTTTATAAAAGCCACTCCATTTCTGTTACTTTACATTGTCAGACCTTTAACAAATTAAAACACTATTATTTCAAAAATGAAAAAGAACAAGTGTTGGAAAAGATGCAGAGAAATTGGAACTCTAGTGCATTTTTGTGGGAATGTGAAATGGTGCAGCCACTGTGGGAAGCAGTATGGAAGTTCCTCAAAGTTTTATGTAGAATTATCATACGAGCCAGCATATATTCAGGGTCTCAAACAGATACTTTTATACCAGTGTTTACAGTAGTATTAGTCATTTATCTCAGTAGCCCAAAGCTGGCAGCAACTCAAGTGTCCATCAACAAATGAATGGATAAACAAAATGTGGTACATACACTCAATGGAATATTATTCCACCATAAGAAAAAATGAAGGTATGAGACATGCTTCAACATGGAAGAACCTTGAAAACATTATGCTCAGTGAAATAAACAAGGGACATAATGACAAATATTATAGTTATAAGAGATGACTAGAAATAGCAAATTTGCAGAGACAGAAAATAAATTAGAGGTTACCAGGGGATAACAAGAAGGGAGCTGGGATATTGTTTGGAATAATAAAAAAATTTAAAAAGTACTTTAGCACAAATTAATATCTGATGGATTTTATTGAATCTGAGTAATAGTCACTTTCTTTAAACAGAGGCTTATTTTTAAGAACATACTTTCAGAAGAACAGGAAATAAGATTACATTTTTTTCACTGGAAAAGATCAGAAAATCAAGTTTGGAGTTTCAGAGCATAGTTAGAAACCCAGAAAGCACTTGTATCTTTCCTGTAATGTGGTTCCTCCAAGAAGCATTGCACTCTGAAAATTACATTGGGTATTTGAAAAGATCCACGACAATGACCTTTTCTCAATCAAAAAGCAACCAACCCACAGGATTTGATTTCACCAAAGAGGACACTTGACATTTTCTGAAACTTTTCTAAACCCAACCTAATATTTCACTGTGCACCATCAATGTACAAGAGAAAAATAAAAGCTGCGTTTCAAGTCACATATTACCCAAAGAAAAATAGCAGTTATCAAATGTAATTTCAGCTCCATCAATGAAATTGGACATTCCATTGTTATCAAGCACCTAAATACACATTTCCACCTGGGACACTGTACTATCTTCCTCAGAAGTGGAATATTCATAAACACCATTGAAATGGGTTTTCATGCTAATAAGCATATTATCAGAATGTTGGACTGTGAGGCATGTCAGTGAAAATATCACTCAACTCTTTTTCATTTTTATTAAGACACTGTTACCTAGGGGTGAGAATCAAAATAATGATGCATATTTGTAGATTGTTTACTATGTGCCACAAATTTAAGTGTCTTAACTTATATTTAATGTAGTTCTCATAATAATTCTATGTGATAGGTACTGTTTAAAATCCTCATTTTACATTTTACAGTAAGGAAACTTCTCTGTAGAGGGAGGTACTATTTGGACAAATGATAACATTCCATACTAATGTTAGTTGAAATTGCAATCTAGTGACTTCTAGCTCTTTGAACCTGAATATTTAATAACCAGCTACCTATATGTCAGGTACCAGGCTAAAGTGCTGAATATGTAATGGCAGGCAAAACAGACAGGATTCCCTGAACTCATGGAGCTTAAAATCTAGGATCTAAGGGTCGTCAATTAAGCAAGAAATAATATAAAAACTTTTAACTGCACTGTAAAAGTAAATACAGGCAGATTATGGTAAGCAAATAGCAGGCACACTAATCCGGCTGGAGGGAGTCAGTGCTGGGAAGCAGTGTTGGTATTCATTCACAGAACTGGAATCCAGATCCCTGACTCCCAGATCCCTTGACATCACAAAATGTGGTGTATCCATATGCTGGAATAAAGGGCAGGGCTCTTTTCAGTACCTCATTCTGTCCCTCCATTAGGAAAAGGCCTAAGCAGCCATTACTAGGGCTGTCTACCTGTGCTGCTCTGCTTGTTAGTAAGCAGTTACAGTCAGTGTTGATCACATTCCAGCAAATGGAGTACTTACCTATTTCAAGCTAGGGTTTAATCATTTGGTGTATATAAGCACTTAACACAAAACTTGACTTTGCAAATAAAAGCATGCATGTATTATGCCCATGATTAGCATAAAATATCTATTCTTAGTTTAATTCATTTTGTCAGCAACCCAAAAATAAGATGGACGAGAGGATCAGTGGATAGTAAAACCAGATGAAAGACCCGGGCCTTTTTATTCTTATTAGTTATTCTATCTAACTGCTTCACACTCACTAGGATGGAAATAATAAAAAAACAGATGGGCAATAACAACTGTTAGTGAAGATGTGGAGAAATTGAAACTCTTATACGTTGCTTGTAGGAATGTAAAATGGTGCAGCCACTTTTTAAAACAGTTCTGGCAGTTCTTCAAAAAGTTAAATATAGGGTCATCACATGATCCAGCAATGCCATTCCTAGGTATATACCCAAGAGAACTGAAAACATATATCCACACAAAAACTTCTACATGAATGTTCATAACAGCATTATTCGTAACAGTCAAAATGCTCATTGACTGATAAATGGATAAACAAAATGTGGTATATCCATATGATGGAATTTATTCAACAACAAAAAGGAATGAAGTATTGACTTATGCTACAATATGGAGAAACCTTGAAAATATTATGCTGAATGAAAGGAGCCAGACATTAAAGGCCACGTGTTGCATGATTCCATTTACATGAAATGCCCAGAATAGGCAAACCCTAAGATGCAGAATGTAGATTGGTAGTTGCCAACGGCTAGAGGGGTAATGGGGAGAGACTGCTAATGGGTATGGGGTTTCTTTTGGGGTGATGAATGTTCTAAAATTAGAGTGATGATGGTTGCATAACTTTGTAAATATATGAAAAACCACTAAATTGTACACATTAAATAGTTGAATTTTACAGTAGTTGAATTTACACCTCCAAAAAACTATTTTAAAAAATTCTGTTTATGGACATTCAATATATACAGAAATCATGAACATGGTTAATATTTTCAGGTATTTCTGTCCCTCCAAACTGAGGAAAATGTGAAATAATTCATGCCTTAAAAAAACTTTTACCATAAATATGCAGCTTCTTTAAGCAAGCATGACTTTTTCCATTCCATTGTCTATGTTCTCCACTTCATTTCAATTTCCATATTAAATAGCTTGAATGTCACTTTTACTTCTAACCTGGCTCTTTGGACCTGAGTTTGAGTTCTCTTCTAATCTTGCTCTCCTCTTCCCATTATTTTGTGAAGCTTCTAATAACTTTCTTCTGGGTTAGGTAATGAAAACGCTTTTCAGAATACAGCTGACAGACACGATGTTGAAACTCCAATCACTCGAAGCATATCCTTCCATTCGTGCAAGGCCTCTTCTAGTTCTGACATCAGGGTTACTTGTTAGCACTTTTGTTGTCTAGCTGTTGACCTGTGTACTTTCCACTGCTTTGGGTTGAATGAGTCTGGAATTGTTAACCAAACAAAAGAAACCTGGTTGCTAAGCCTGAACAGACCAACGCTCTTCCCGGACTGTTTACACTGCTTGGTGTGAGCAGAGGGTACGGCCAGGCCTCATTTTGCTTACGTCTGTTTGAACAGAAAATGAGAAAGGCTTTTTGTGTCTTGCTTACCCAGACACACTCACTCAGAACTGCTTTCAGGATCCATCTGTGTTAAAATCTGAAAATGAGCTATGCACAATTACACAAGCAAACACAATGTCCCAAGACAAATATGTCCTATTAGTAAGCAGGCCAGAATTGAAGTAAAAACAGGTGTTTCCTATATTGAGTCTGATTGCCTACATGTGTGGCTACTCTGAAATTATTTCTTAATTACTCTGAAGGGTTAGCTCCAGCAGAGAGGGAAAGAGAAAACTCTGCAGGAGTTCTAAGGGCTCTTTGGTCCTTTGCTGAATTAAAGCTTAAGCAGCTGAATCCTGTAATTGCTTAAATATTTTTTGAAAAAAGAGCCTTCATGGGCCATTTTTCCTAAGTTGGCAAAATATATATTTCAAGTGTTTTATATATAGATATATTTTATAGTAAATAACAAAATATTTATTTTCTTTTTGTAAAAGTAAATATAGTAACAAGCATATATTAGAATTAGAGTTGCAAAGCAGAACAACACAAATATATAATTTATGGTAGTTTTAAAAGAAAAGTGTCAAAGCCAAATGATGTCCAAGTCAGTTTTGGAACCAGCTTGGTTTTTACCACAGCAGTTCCATTTTCTTTTTCTAAATATCTTAGCACAATTCTGTAATCTAAATTTCTAACACCAAAGAGATATAGGTGCAATGACCATACTATATGGTCCTCAGATTTAAAGCAGCAAGGTCAATTCCCACCTAAAAACACACATAGGAAACGTAAACATGGCCTTGAACAGAAGTCACTAGTGAACACTTTTTCAACTGCCTCCTCTTGGAGGTAGTGGGATGGAAAGAAACATTCTAGGTATGAAGGAAGCAAGAAATACATATTCACTAGAATTTCTTTGGCTTCATGTCCATTTGGAGGAAGTTCAACTAACACCTTTTTGGGGGCACTGTGGGGAGGAAGAGGTAGAAGACAGTACTCATTTCCATGATTGATTTTGTTTCACTTTGGTAAGTTTCCAACTGTGGGGTAATTGAAAACACTACAAAGCATTAGTAAAGTATGTATTAAAACTAGGTGTTTAAAAAAACACACGAAAGCTAGAGATTTGCTATGATATGTTTCCTATCAAGGTAACCATAGCCAGAAATTGCTTAATAGGTTAGATGTTGCTAGAAGGGCATTTATGAAAGGATGAAGAGAAATGAAAATCCTGAGATGCACAGCAGACCCTTGTTATTCAGAACACAACATTATAGGCCTCCCCACATCCAAGATACTGTTATAAATTGTGCTTTCCAAGCTGCCATCAAGTGTTATATTAATTTTCCCCTCTTGATATTATTTATGGAATATCACAAGCTTTATTAACCCTGTTCACCATTTTGATGGGACCCTTCTTGACTTTGTGCCATATGGTTGATATGTAAAATGCTTCCGAAATTGTAAACATTATATCACAATAGAGAAATGAATTATGTAAAAAGAGATGTAATTTCCTAACATAAGGAGGGATTCTGTCTGTCATATTTGTATTGCCAAAACTGTACCGATCAAATCAGTCCTGAGACATAACCATTTATTTCTAATAAGCAGAAAAGATTGATAATTTTATTTATTTCTCAACCTCGGTATTTACCACTCATAGGGGAGAAGGGACAATGTTGAGAGCAAGGAGAATGCTCAGTCAAGGAAGCTATATATAATACAGGAACACTAATTATATTTTTGGCATTACATTAGGTGCTAAAAAGGTGAAAAAAAGACAAACTGTAGTCCCTACCTTCAAGGATATTAAAATCAATCTGTAAGATGTGATGCCTAAATAAAGATGAGGAAATATATAAAGTAATGTATGCTGAATGCCAAAAAAATGATACATTCCCATGTTGCAGACATTCTTACTAGGGCTGGGTAACAAATGACATGGGAGAATGAGGTAACCTAGAAACTTGTCAATTTATTGAAATAATACTATAAAAGGAATTGTTCTGAGAATTCTCATGACAGCTGTGAAGAGTTTGAGGAAATTAAGAGCTAAAGGGTTAAGTAACGTGACCAGTTTCCAACATAGAGAAAACTGGAGTCTGGACTCAAACGTAGATTTAACTCTAAAGTCAGTTTTCTTAACTGCACAGTATTACCTTTATTCTGAGATTATGCCCATTCACACATCTTTGTGCTATAATACACTTTCTTTTATTAAAGTCTGGTGATGACAGATAGCAGGATTTGTGTAAGTATCTTTATTTGGCAAAAACAAAGCAAAACAAAGCAAAACCCTAAAAACTGGCAATGCAGTTTGTTTATCATCTTCCCCACCCCTTTAATTTTACTGATCCAGAAAACCCCAAAATCTAGTAACCACTGCTCTAGATCAGGGATCAGCAAAATGTTTCTGTAAAGGGCCAGATACTAACTCTTTTAGGCTCTGTGGATTAGAGGTTGACGTGTGTCCCCTGTAAAGATCTGTTGAAGTCCGACCCCCTGATACCTGTGAATGTGACTTAATTTGGGAATAGGGTCATTACATATGGAATTACGCTAAAATGAGGTGACACCAGCATAGGTTGAGTCTTTAATCCAATATCACTGGTGTCCTTATAAGGAGAGAGGAGACACAGACAGAAACAGAGAGAAAAGATGGCAAGAAACACCAAAGCTTGCCAACCACCTCCAGAAGCCAGGAGAGAGGCATGGAACAGATTCTTCCCTACAGACTTCAGAGGGAGCAGGGCCCTCCCTTCACCTTGAATGCAAACGTCTAGCCTCCAAATGTACTGTGAGACAGTGTAGTTCTATTGTTTTAAGCCATCCAGTTTGTGGTACTTTGTTATGGCAGCCCTGGGAAGCTACAATGGTATCTATTGGAACTACTCAAGTCTCCTACTGTAGTGCAAATGCAGCCATAGACAAATACACAAATGAGCCTGGTTGTGGTCCAACAAAATTTTATTTATGGATACTAAAATTTGAATTTCAAAAATGTTCACATGTCACAAAGTAATATTCTTTCAATGTTTCTCCAACCATTTCTAAATGTAACAACCATTCTTAGTTCTCAGGCTATCCAAAAACAGGTGACTGGATGAGTCTGACTTTCCGGCCATAGTTTGGCAACCCCTGCTCTAGATGACAACAGTCTGGGCAAGCCATTAACTCCTCAGATAGTTTTATGAGGCTCACCAGTACCTGAGGATGTCGGTATTTGTGTAACTGTGGCTTATTTCTTTAATTTTCATCATGATGACTCTGACTCAAGGAGGTAAGTTTGAGTAATAGTATAGAGCATCTTCTAGAAATTGGAGAGGGAGTCTGAAATGTGGGATGGCTGCTTTATGTGGAATGTTGGGCAGGAAGGTCAGTGTTTACCCATCACCGTCCTTGTGGAGCCACCTGTATTTACATCATAAGGAGAAAGGTGACACAGGAAACAGGACCCTAAGCATAAGTAGCAAATATGTTACCTGCTTATTCTGGTTTTATCTTCTCAAGAGAAACCCCTTTACTTCTTAGAACCAGGGTGTCAAGATGTATTACCTGTATCTTTTTATAAACAATTCAGTGTTCTTTCCAGTGTGCCTGGATGAAAGCCACCTATTAGTTATTCTATTTAAGAGAGCCTCTAATTACTGACAATGAGGCTTAGATACTGACATTTTAACACACACTATCTCTTCTTCCATAGAAAAGAAGTTTCCACTTCTGTTTATTCTTCACAGAGGTTGGGGACAGCATTTCCCAACAAATGAGCAGAGGCAGAGCCTAGTCCAGGACAGGCTTCCTAAGACTCTGCCTATCCCCTTTTGGCAATCTGCCATTCATTCATAAGCCAGGTTTGCTGTTTTGTCACATCCTTTTACTACGTGTATTATTATTTTTTAAAATATCTATTTCAATTGACTCATTCTTAAATTTAAATTCATTTGGAAGGGAAACTTTATATCACTACCATAAAAGGAAGATTAGCGTCACTTGTAACAGAAGACACCAATAAAATAAATGCTCTATTGCTTGCCAAAGGCTCTGAGCCAAATGCTTACTTTCACTTTATTTGATTAGCAGGAGTTTTAAAAAGGCTACCAGGGGAGTGATGTAACTCAGGCTTGAGCACTGCTTCCCATGTATAAGGTCCTGGGTTCAAGCCCCGGTATCTTCTAGAAAAAAAAAAAAAAAAAGCAAACCAGCAAACTGTGAAAGGATAAAAAAGGGAACACATCTTTCTTTGAGATTCAGTATTACTTACTTCAGGGTTTGATGAACCACCTGAAGTTATTTCAGTTGACATTGGTGGTATGCCTGGGAAATACCAGAAAAATAAATTCTGAACAGAAACAATCTCTGTTTGGTTTATCAAAAAAGGGGACTGCAACTTGCAGAGTTGTGTATCTCTTTCAGCTCAGCACAGAGCTGGGTGCAGGACAGATGCTCAGCTAATGATTACCAACTTGATTTCTACAACCACGTTTGCTCCCCTGCCTCTGCCTGACACCCATAAAATTGCTTCTTTGGGTTACAAAGAAGAATAGGACAGGGTGGGATGGCTGAATCATAAAATAAACACATCGCGTTGAGACTGATGACAGTGAATCACCAACACCTCCTTTGTATTAAGATGACATAAAAGGGGAATTGACTTTGGACCTAGGCTTAGGAACTCATTTAGTTTCAGGCCTTGGACGGGTTATTTTCTGTCTCTGGCTTTGGTGCCCTTGTCTGGAATATGGGTCTGCTAATCTCTTTCTCATAAGAGATATTGTAAAAACTAATGAGGTGACATACATAAGATAGCTGTCACAGAGTAAGAGCTCAATAATTTGGATCTGTTTTTGAGGACAACACATAGATAAGCTACAGTAGTTCTAAAGCCATGTCTTATATTATAGTTGAGAGATAAAAAAAAATAATTGGAAAATTAAGCAAGGTCAAAAAATCATTTATATAGATATAAATTAGATGGAATCTTTGAGAAAATTATGTGGACAATCCAGATTAAAAATCAATCTCAGGAAGTATACCTAAGAAAATCTAAGCACCTCTTAAAATAAATGTATATATATATATATAAATAACATTTTTGTAAGCAAATACACATATATGCATATATATTTATATATCATTTTGCAAATATTTGTATGTATTGTGAGAATTTTGATTTTTACCCATAATAAAAAAAAAAAAAAGGAAAAAAAAAAAAATCAATCTCAGAAGAACTATCCAAGGCTGATTTGTATTGATTTGTTTTTGTCTTAATTCATCTGGATGATTTCCTAAATTCTTCTCTTTTTGCCATGTGGATACAGCTTTAGTATGGTGGAAGAGATGAAATGCTCTGCCCATCCTTCTTTCAAGGTTGTTATTCCTGCATATGAAAGGATTCTTTTTAGATTTAAGGTTTTTACTAGATGTCAAAGCATTTCTTCTGATTCCATCAATATACCAAACATTTTTTATTGAGTCTAGTTTCCTGAAAAGCCATTGAATTATATTCCATGTATACTTTGGAAACAATGACCACTTGCAGACGCAGCTAAACATTGCCCACTGAGAACAGCTCACACTGTCCTGGTCCATAGGAGAAACTGCACTTGGATCTCCTTCCACGGTGCTTCATGGTGATGCCTAGGATATCTCCTGTAGCTACATTAGCACCTTATTGTGATATGCCTAGGATTATTGTGGTCAGTTGAGTGATGTACCCCAACAAACACTCGTTCTTAATCCGTATCCCTGTGGATGTGAACCCATTGTAAATAAGACCTTTGAAGATGTTATTTTTAGTTAAGGTGTAGCCAGCTGAAGCAGGTGGGTCTTAATTCAGATCACTGGAGGCTTTATGAAGAGAAAACCACAGGGAGGAACCGGGAGCTAAAGTCAGCAGAAATTGGAAAAGCAGACACGAGAAAGTAGAGGACTTCTCCATGTGATGTGAGGCAGAGATGCAAGCCAAGGAGCCCCGAGGACTGCAGCAAGCCAGCAGCAGAAGGCTGCCCGGCAGGGAGCAAACCTTCCAGCCTCAAACAGAAAGACAGTAAATTCCTGTTGTTTAAGTCAATCCATTCTGGGGTATTAGCCATAACAGCCCAGCAAACTAAGACAATTACCATTTCTCTTTTTACATTGTTCCTGTCTTGATTTCATAAAGAAATTCTATTCCCTTAAAATTCATAGATTTTCTTCCTCTTAAGAAGAATTATATTAAGCTTCAGCACATGTAGGTAATGGCAAAAGAAATTACAAATCTTATTGCTTATATACTTTCCTTAAATACAACTAATATCTCTGCCTAAATGAATGCCAATAGAGCTCAAAATTAGTTTGATGTGAACATATAGTGGGGGAAATTAACAATAACAACAACAAAACATTCAACTGGCATTTTTGAATAGCTGTTTTTCCTATGTTTTGAGACTCAGAAGCATGACCAGAGACCCTACTTTTCATCATACCACTCAGACCTGCTTTTCTGTATGTATTTGTCCTTGACTGAAATAAAGCCATTTTTTTTTCCTTGTACATCTTGGGGGTTGTGTGTGTTCATTGGCTGAAAAGTCATTCTTTACTTGAAATTTCTGTGACAGGATTTTTCAGAAGGCAAGTCAAGTTCCTGGGTAGTGGTAAGCACTGGGTGAGATTATTGGAGGCAGTGTGGGGGGGTAGTAGATGGTACACAAAGAGTTTTAATATCTGATCCCTTCCCTCCAAGTCATAATAGCCTAGCAAAGTAAGACAATTACCATTATCTAATGGTACCTGATACATTAGAATATGTTAAGAGGAGATTTAGACTAATAGTTGATAGTTTAGAGATGACTTGGTGATAAGTAAATACAAAACTAATGAACATACACACACAGTAATTATTAAGTCCCAGGAAAACAAGAAGTATATAAGAAAGGAAAGTAATCAAAATAGAAAATACGCCTTTTCCTTTTGTCTATTTTGTCCCTAACTAACATTTAAATTCTAAAGAGGCCTTGTACAGATCTCATGCCTGCTCATGCCTTGGCTCATTTTATTTTACTGCTCCCTTGCCATGGTGCTATGATGCACATCTGTAAGGCTGCTGCCACCTGGAATTCTCAAATGGGAATCAGACATTAGAGTCCTCTCTCCAAGCCTTTTACTTAGCAAGCATGCACCAGAATGATCATTTGGATTGACTGGGCATCTCTTCTAATTGGTCATTGTCTGTGCTTTGGTTGTCAAATACTTAGAGTCCTGCCTCTGCTTTCAAGTTCCTCAAATTATAGAATAGGAAATTCAGTCATTCCTTCTTTCTATCTGAAGCTGGTCTTATGGGAACAGGGGCTGAAGTTCCACACCTGTATTCTACTGTTGCTTCAGGGTAACTCTTTTCTCCCCTAGCCTAGGCAACCTTTACTTGTGTCCAGGATATGGAAGCTTGATTCTTCATTATTTTCTTTCCAGTCTATTGTTATGGCACACACTTTATGCCTGGCTTCTTTTGGGGCTTGGTTTCTTGCAGCTTGAAAGAATCTGGATCTTGAATCTTAATGCCCTTGGCTTTAGAGAGTACCATGTCTGCACTGAGGTTCAAATTTTTATTTTTAGATTCAAAAGCTGAAAATAGACGGCTTATTTTCTTTTTTGTGCTCCTGGCATAAAAACCTGCAGCCTTCCTGAAGCAGTGCTTGCTGCTGACTGAATAGGAGTGGAGGCTGGGGAACCGCGGTTAATTTCACAACATTTTATGGAGCCACACACACATTTGAGTGGTGGGCCTTCTTCCCTTCTGCAGACCCAGAAAAAGCCTAGAAATTAGAGAGAAGCAATTGGCCATGGTATCCTTCAAAGTCACATTAATGGAAGAGCACTTTGTAATGTAACTCGGGGTTATGAGAAAATGTTTTTCAGCAAAATAAAATCAATTTCTTTGAACAATAAGAATATGAACTTCTTATATAAAGCCAATGCAACCCTTGGGGTGAGCCATGTGTCTAAAGTTCTTTTGGACACAAAATTATTGTGATAGAACTGTGCCAAACAAAGAGTGAACCCTAATCTGAACTATGAACTTTAGTTGATACTAATTATTGTTGGTCTGTCAATTTTAACAAATGTACTACATTAATGCAAGATGTTAATAGTAGGGAAAACTGTGAGCATTGGAGACGACTGTATATAGGAACTCTGTACTATCTGCTCAATTTTCTGTAAACCTAAAACTGCTGAAAAATTAAAGTCAGTTAGTTTTAAAAATTCGAAACAGAAGACTCCCCCTCCCTCATCTCAACATACACACCAAGGGCACCTGGAGCTCATCCTTCCTCAGAAGCCAGGATAAAAAAGGCAGAAAAGAGGATGCCTTGGACCTGCAGCAAGTGCACAGGGCTAAGGAAATTTTAAAAACAGACTAGACTAGAAACTTGAGGATCCCAGAGTAAGAGATGGCATGTTCCAAAAAAAATAGAGAGAAAAGTGGAATTTTGGGCGAGGAGCCCAAGTTTTAAAAAACGGGAAGGACTGTAAGAAGAAGAGAGAGTTACTGTTGGAAAAACAGTAACTATTCAACGTGACAGCCCTAGAGGCCTAGAGAGCATTCAGAAGGGAGTCACTGGGCATCAGGGCAATGAGGCCAGTTGTCTACTCCAGGGCAAGTAGATGAGTTAGCTCCAAGCCTTAGTTGAGCCTCCACCAACCCTACTCAGCATGGTTTGTACTTACCACCAGAAGTCTGTATGTGTGCTCAGTCTGTGGACCAATGGCCAAGGTGGTTCTTTAAAAAGAAAGGGAAGAGTTTCCTTCTCCTAGGACATTAGCAATTGTCTTCCTTGCAGTCTGCAGGCCTACAGAGGGCAGTAAACAGGAATGGTGACACTGACAACCCTGTCTTTGGTACCCTAAACTCCCACCAAGGATAACTAGAGACGTGTTCCTTGTGATTTCGTAGAAGAACATCCATTTAATGGGCTACAGATATATGTTTCCTTATTTTACAGAAATTGAATTTTATAAACAAATCTTGCTTATTAATTGTATAAAACAGACTGTGGCCACACCTAAGTGCACACAATGGGGAAATTCCTGCAATTTGTGTACAGAATAAAACAAATCACATACGTGTTTCAAAAATAAAAATCTCTGGGCCCAGAATCTGGACAATAGGCTCAAATGTCAGAGTTACTGAGTTGCAGAATTATTTCCTTGTATTTGTTTTGGGGCAATGCAACAGCCTGGATAAGCAGAAAAAAGTCAAGCCTGACCACATTTTGCCCTGGGCCTCTGCAACCTGTCAGATTTGTCACCTTCTCAAGCTGCTGACCATCATCTTCTCCCTGGGGATGTTCCAGGGAAGAAGAAAAAAAACACCAGAGCCCCTGCTTGATCAGAAGCCTCCTTGTCAACACTGTTGGCTTGATACCTTTGTGGCTAGAACTGATAAGTGTCTGTGAGATCTATTTCTGCCTCTTTTTTTTTTTTTTTTTTTTCCTCCCTGCCATTTTTGAACCTAGCTCCTGTCTTCTCAAATCTGGGCCAAAGACACTGTGCTCTTGGACAAACTGCTAAATCTCTCTAAATCTCAGCTTCCTCATCTATAAAATGGATAATAAAAGTAACTTCCTTATAGAAATTTTTGTGAGCATTAAGTAAAATAATCCATTTAAAGAAATTACCAGAAGGGTGAGGACAGAGAAAACCCTTATAAGGACATGGATGAAAGCCCTTACAGTTTACTCAATTAATTAGATATCAGGGTTCATTTAGACTGTCTATTTTTGGCTATTAGGTAAAGTTACCTGATAAAATATTCGTGTCTACTTTCACTCCTTCCCAAAGTCCCTCAAAACTGCTGTGCAGGGATTTTTCAAAGGCATAAGCTCACGGAATGGGGAAAACAGGAGGAGAAGCAATAGCAACAAAATTCCAGATGAAAATCAAAAAAATTAGCAGACCCAAGAAAATTAAATCTTAAGCCAGCAGTAGGGAAATAAAAGAATTAGCCCTTTCTATCCCTCAGAACTCCCCAAACACAAAGGATTTGGCAGCACCAAATACCTCTGGAAGTTGAGGTGAAATTATATAAAGCAACCAGCAGCATGACATAAAATCAGAGAAGAATTCAATTTCTAAAAGGTCTTTAAACATTAAAACATGAAAAGCAGTAAAAGTCTATTGCCAAGTGCTAGAACATCATGGCACAGACAGCAAGTACTAGAACATTATTAGTGATCTTTCTAAATTAAACAAGTCTTATGCCGAGCACCAACAAAATGAAAAACCTGCTACACAAGGCTTATTAGCAGATCATGATCTCAATGTACCTGTTTTCGATGAGCACTGAAAGGGTATAAGCCAGAAATACAATCCAGTGCAAAGAACCCCTCTCTCCAGCCAGTCTTTACCAGTACCAGAGAAGGTGAGGAAGGGTGAATGTTCCAACCTTGCGGCTGCTTCTGTAACTACTCTGATTCAGCTAGGAGAAATTGCTGACCAGCAGACTTAACTTTTTTTGTCTTCATTTCTTATATTACTGATTCATTTGGAACAACCTAGAGGTTCTAACTGGTATTAGGTGCTGAGAGTATTTTGATAAGATCAAATATACTCTAGCAAAATGAAATGGAACATTGGGAAAAGAAGAAATCCTAGACCTAATAGTTCACTCTTAGGGACTTAAGTGTTCTTAAAAGTATCTGCATCCTTTTAGTAGTCTTAAACTATATCTATAGCTTTCAGAGGGATACAGAGGGCAGGAAATTTTCTAGAGAATTTGATTATTTTTTCAACAATCATTCCTTGATGCCCAGTAGAATCACCTAGTAGACTTTTAAAATGTGATCATGCTGCAGCTCCATGCCACACCAATTAAATTATGATTTCTGGGTCTAGGGCCAGGCCATCAGCATTGTTTAAAAGCTACTCAGTTGATTCTAATGTGCAGCAAGAATTGACAGCCACTGATAAAAATAATCAAATATATAATTCAGGGTAAAAAAATACTTTGAAGCCTGTACTTTGGATTTGCTATTTATAAGTTATCTTTAAAAGCTGATAACTGAAAAATTTCCACTTGATACTAAACTATATAGATGCAGTATAAAAATAGGTGACCACACCCAGCTAATTTAAATGGTTTGATTCTTGGCAGTTAGCTTTCTTATCTACATTGCTAGCACTTGGGTGCAATAATTTGAGGGTTGAGGTGGGTAGTGGGGAATGATAATATCTTTCTTGCAGTACCTGACTGCTTTTGAAGCAAAAGACCAATATAAGTAAGTTTTCTATTGGGTTGCAAGGATAATGATCCTATATCTAGTGCTGCATCTTCATAGGAAAGACTAAAACTTACTGTCAGGGCTTTCAATTTGTGTCTAGCATTATTAATAAGCTCTGGAAGCAAGCATGGGCTCTTTTACTCTGTGTGAGGGAGTCATAGTCTGACAGCAAGGCATGAGTAAATGAGCACTTCAGTCTAATGATTATCTTCCTAATTGGCTCCAGGGAAGTTATTTTTTTTTCTTTGAATAATTACTCTGGTTTTTTCGCCAGGTTCAGAGGCATTTTCTCTAAGAGATAAGAATAGAGCCAGCCTAATAGTGGAAATAACCTCAGGCAATCTATTTGAAATGCTTAAAAACAACAGAATGAAAGGAGAAGAGGATGCAAAGGAAAAAGAAGAGGAAGAAGAGGAGGAGGAGGAAGAGGAAGAGAAGGAATAGGAGGAAGAGGAGGAGAAGGAATAGGAGGAAGAGGAGGAGGAAGAGGAGGAGAAAGGGCAGGAGGCAGAAGAAGAGGTGGAAGAGTAGAAAAAGGAAGATGAAGAGGAAGAGGAAGCCACAGCAGCAGCAGGAGGGTAGGAGCCTATGTTAGCTAAGGGCTTTCCATAGTGCTTCTTAGGTCCTCCACACTACTCCAGAATCAGAATGGGGGCTGGTGGTGGTGCTCAGGAATCTGCAAGTTAAACAAGCACCCAGTGGTGTATTGTGCACAATAAAGAGTTTAAAACTTATTGGCCTACCAATTGCTGGGCACTGATGCCAGGGATGCTATCCATTTTAATGCAAACTATTAGAGGAAAGTGGAAGCTTCGTAGACCTGAGTGAGTTCTAGTTTAGCTCTGACAGATTAACTGTATGAAGTGTAGTGGCCTAATCTGCCTGTGACTTAGATACTTGCCTCTGAAATGGGAATGGTAATAATGGTGTAGCACAAGACATGCATGCCAGTAGATGTGAAATCCCTGTAAAAGTACAAAGTACTGTATAAATGTCAATTATTATACCTCTGCAGTTATGGCTACATGAACTGGATTCAAACCTTTTCATGTGAAGTTACAAAAAGCAAATGAAATAATTGTTTTACTGTTCAATCACATCCAGGCAGAATTACAAGTTGGTTCTCCTATCAGTTGAGCAGCTGGAGGGATAAGTACACAAAAAGGTGCTCCCTTTTTGCAGTGTGCCTCGATCGAACCACTACTGATGTTGAATACTGAACACACTGACACTTGCTTTCATACTTAATATCTTTCCAGCATACTAAACAATGTTGAGTCAATATAGTATATATATTTTTTTTACTAGAGAACAATGTGCTCTTTAAAATATAATAAACATTATTTTTAAAGAGGTTTTAGATTACAGGAAAGTTACATGAAAAGTATAAGGTGTTCCCATAAACTCCACCCCCTCACCCTCCCACATCTTCCCCTATTAATAACATCTTATGATAGTGTGGTACATTTGTTACAATTGGTGAATAAATATTGAAGCATTGCTACTAACCAAAGTCTATAAATGCCCTAAAAATGCCCTGTATTCCACCTATTAGTCCCACTCCCTCCCCTCAGAACCTCTGGTGACCACTCTCTTTATATCAATGTCACAGTTTCTTTCATTACTACAACATTAATAAGGCTTACTTTGTCCATGGCTTATTTTTTTAATGTGCCAATTTCAGAGAATGTGTTTAGAGGGAGCAACTCTCTAGCTCTCCACCCTCTCCTTAGCTCTTGTCTGCTTCTTGTCCACTATGAAATCATGAAATCAAATGCAAAGTGCTCCAAAGAGGAACGTCTGGTAACCAAACCAGATGTTTGAAATCAGCTGTGTGAGTCGTGGGTAAATTACTTCACATCTCTACATTTCGGGAAACAAGGACTAATGAAATCTGTCCTGCCTCTCTCAGCAGGCTTATGGGAAAAATCAACTAAGAATGTGTATGACTATGGCAGAAAGAAAGAAAAGAAGGAGGGAGCACATTGGAAATTAGTGAGTAGGAAAAGAGGAGAGACAAATGTGGGAAGTAGGTACCTGAGCCGGGCAATTTTAGGTTCTGAAATTATCTCCAACCTGAACCCATAACCACACAGGCTCCTCCCCATTCCAGGATTCAAAACACTCTTTTAAAACAAACTATGATGTAATCAGGGTGCTATTCTCTCAGTAAAAATAACTACTTCCTTGCTCCAGACAATGTTGCAAATATGTTACATATAATAACTCCATGAGTAAGTCACTATTATACTCCCATTTTATAAATGAGGAACCTAAAACAAGGAGTATAGAAAATGTGCCCAAAAGCCCCAAGCTAATAAATGGCAGAGCTGGGATTCAAACCCAGGCAGTCTGGCTCCAAAGTCTGCTCTTATGTCTGTGTTTATTGCCTTTTTTTTTTTTTTTTTTTTTTTAATTTTTCATTTAATAAATGTTATTTTTAAAGAAGTTTTAGATTACAGAAAAGTTACATTGAAAGTATAGGGAATTTCCCATACACCCCATCCCCTCCCTTCTCATATTTTTCCCCGTTAATAAATTTTACATGAGCATGGTACATTTGTTACAATTTATGAACAAATATTGAAGCATTGCTACTAACCAAGATCTATAGTTAGCATTATGTATATTTGCACCATACAATTTTATAGGTTTTGACAGACTGTATAATGGCCTGTGTCCATCGTTGCAAAATTATGCAGAACAATTCCAATGACCTAAAAATGCCCAATGTTCTCCCCATTCTTCTCTTCCCCTCTCCTAAGAACTTCTGGTAATCACTATATTTATATCAGCATTACAAGTTCTTCTGTTTCTGCAATAATAATAAGTCTACTTTGGTCCACAGTTGCATCTTCCCCCTATGTTTTTTTCATTCCTCAATCTTGAGGATTTGGGGATGGTGATTCCTGCTCTGCTTCAGGTTGAGAGGGGGCTTAGATCTTATGGGGCACATGGGAGGAATTATTTTGCTTGCAATTGTAGATACTCATTGTTTTTGGGGATGGGGGTTGTGGGATATACGATAACCTTAGTGCTTTTTGAAACAGTGTCTATCTAGAGTTTAGGCCCAGTTTGGCAAATGGTGTCAGTTTTTTGAGTCAACTCTCAACTAGTTCTGCAAATAAAATTAAAGCCACTGCCCTCAGTTGCCTCTGCTTTGTCCAGCAACAGATTTAAGAAAGGAGAAGCTGGGTTGTTGGCCACTGCATGCGTTAAATTTCACACCCATATCTTCCCCAGTTTTCCCAATGCCAAACTTCCACCTTTCCCCTTCCTAGGTGTGGTCTCACATTCCTGATCAATCCAGACTGGAGTGTCAGAACTCGAGTAGCCTGAAACTGACTCCCTCACCCTGCTGCCATTCCCACCTTCTCCCTCCCCCCCAACCCCGCCTCCATGGCACCCACTAATCCACTTCTCTCTCTGCTTCATGGGCTTGAAATGAACTCTCGCTAGTTGTTTGTTTCCTCCTCGGATGTAACAACCCAGACCTGGCCAATGTATTATGTTTGCCTGAGATGGGAGACCCATGGATCTTTGCCTCTCTTTCTTGCTGAGAGTAAACAGCTATGGCCACAGCACAGACAGTGCAGGAGAGTCTGCAGGAGGCTCTGGGAAAAGGGTTGCAGAAACAAATGTTCAGAGGGGACAAGTAGATGATATAATTGAATAGATTAAGTCAGGCCTAAGAGAAAATTTTCTTTAAATACTTAATCTTCTCTGCTGTATGTTGTTTTCCCATTTTAGGTAGAGTTAAGGATTCTTAAATTCTGCTATAAGGAAAAAAAGAAGGAGAGGGTAACAAAAGTGTAGAATTGCCACTTTGTCTCAGTGTCTGAGAGTGGCAGGAACAACTGTTGCCTTAAGGGAATTCAGACCTATATTTTCCAGTTTTTCAAGAGAAGCCAGAAAACTGAGTTTGCTGTAAACTAATTTAGAATTTTTAAACTAGTAGACTGGATCCTACTTTAGCAGATTTGTTTTCTCTTTCCATTTGTTGGTAACCAAGAGGACCCAGGAGGGCAGAACAGAGATAAGCAGCTGAGAACTAAGTTGTCTCTGCTGCAGTGTGAAGCAGTTTAAGTTGCTACCTCAGCATTAAGGAAGGATCAGATTTTCTTTCTAGAAGGTGCCACTGAGGGATGAACACTGGACTGAACCTAAATTAAATTTGCTTTTCATCTCTCTCCAGTGAATGTGGAATTAATCTGCTTATTGTTTAAATAAATGTAATCCTTGAAGGATTGCATTGAAGCTATTGTAAACAGTCAGGGAAAGTAGGCCTTCAACGATTGTCTCTAATTGTGGCTAAAAGAGTGGGCCAACCTTGATTCCAGATGTGACCAGAAAGAAATATAGCCAGTATGACTGAAAAGCAATCTCCTGACATGTGGAAAAATAAGTAGTGAGGGTCACAAACACAAATGTCCCTGGAGGTGAAATTATATTTTCAGTTTCTTCCTAAAAATTTAATTGTGGAGAATACTAATATATTACAGTTCTTCTTATCATGATTCAACTGGGTTTTTTTCAAATAGTAACTTAATAGTGGAGAAACTTGGCAGATACCACCTTGATTAATCAAGTGATCAGAGATAACATCACCAGTAATTAGCCATATTGACATCATGTACCACTTGATACAATGCGTTAAAAATGGCATAGTGGGGGATGGATGTGGCTCAAATGGTTGGGCGTCCATCTCCTATATGGAGGGACCCGGGTTCGATCCCTGGGACCTCCCGGTAAAAAAAAAAAAAAAAAAAAAAATGGCATAGTATCATTTCTCGTCAAAAAAGTATAAGTCCAATCTAATTATGAGAAAACACCAGATAAAGCAAAATTGAGGGACATTCTATTAAACAAATGGCCAGTACCCCTCAAAAGTATCAAGTCATAAAAGACAAAGAAAGACTGAGAAAATGTCCCAGATTGGAGGAAACTAAGTAGACGAAACAACTAATTACAAGGGGGAGTCTCAGTTGAATCCTGGGCCATTAAAAGAATATATTAATGGGACAGTTGGAAAAATGAGAATGTCTGTATATTAGTTAATAATATTGTACCAATTAATGACTTGGTTTAGGTAATATAATGTAGTTATTAAGTGTAAACCTTTGGGAAAGATGAGTGAAAGATAGACAAGTACCCTTTGTATTATTTTTGCAACTTTTAAAAAATCTAAAATTATTGCAAAATAAAAAGGTAAAAACATATATTTTTTCATAACCCTATCTTTAAATTTATTTGAAAGAATTTAAAAGGATTTAAATCTCTTACATACTATATTTATATTAGTTTTGTCTGAATTAACTAATTTAGCATTGATATTTGCTCTTACATGATGAATGATGCTTGAATTCATTAACTGCAGGAGGGCTAACATTCAAAATGGGAAAATATGGACTGTCAATGCCTATTCTTTTTTTTTTTTTTTTTTTTTAAGATTTTATTTATTTATTCATTTATCCCCCCTTGCTGCTTGTGCTCGCTGGGTCAGCTAACCACGCAGTGCTGCGGGCTTGCCTTCACCAGGAGTTCGGTTCCCGGGGCCTCCCATATGGTAAACGGGAGGCCTACTGATTGAGCCACAGCCGCTTCCCTGTCAATGCCTATTCTTTGCTTGCTTTCTACCAGCTAAAGGGCATGATGATTGCTGTTTATGTTCCTCAGCACCTTTGTTTTTTTCTTCTCTTGTTATGGTAATAGACCTCCACCCCACCCTTCCTTTGGGCACGTGCTCTTTCCTTACTGAAATACACTGAAATACTGATGTGACTGCAAGCCACAGTAAAGCTAATACCCTCCTCCCACTTTCAACCATATGGTTGGCCACATGACCTAAGCCTGGCCAATCACAACACTAAAATTCCCTGGCTAAAGTGATTGGTCCAGGGTGAACAAATGGTCCAAGCCTAGCACTTAAATTTCTTCTCTGGGATTTTTCATTCTGAGCATGAAAAGGAAGGACTCTCTTTTTCCTTGTATCGTGATCTGTAAAGCTGTGGTCCCAGAGGTGCCAATAGTCATATACTTTACCATGTGGAAGAGCCTGAGTAATGAGATCTGCAAATGTGTAGAGGCTGAGAAATAAGGATGGGGGAGGTCGGAGAGGGAAGGAGAGGGAAAGGAAGAAGAGGAGAGCACCATTAATATTGTATTTAAATATCTGATTCCAGTCTCCTTGGCCAGCTCTATATTTCTTTTTCCATGTTTTAATTATATGAATCAATAAATTTTCACCAACCTCCTTTCTTGCTTAAGCTAGTTTTAGTTAAGATACAGCTATAAGTGGCAGAAGGCTACTTTCTGGAAAGAGGTGAAATTCCTACTCTAATCAGCACAGGTTTAACCAACTATACTGCATTTAATTCTGAGTGTCTTATTTTTTAAAAAGTATGTTTAAAAAAGAGCCTGTTCAGACAGTAGGAGCAAGAATGCAAAATCATTAAAGTACTGGGGAGTTTAGCCTGAGTAGAAAACGACAAAGACAACATAACAATCTGTTTTCAAAGTCTGAAGAGCTGTCATATAGCAAGGAGATTGAGACTTGTCAGTGTGGTGTCACTGGGCAAACTTAGCATGCTTGCCTGGAGATAGTTAATGAGGGAGGATTTATGTCATGATAAAAAAGGACTTTGTAACCATTCCAGCGAATCCAAACTAAAGAATGGCTGCATTGAGTGCATCATGAATTACCAAACCACTTGATAAGAATATCATAGAGGAGTGTCATATGTATGAAATGGTGTTGACTAGATCCGTGTTTCTGAAATTTTAATTGCATATGAATAATCAGGGAATCTTAAAAAAATGCAGCTTCTGAATCAGTAGGTATTGGGGATTGAATCATGTTCCCCACACCGCATGTTCAAGTCCTAATGCCAGGTCCTGTGGGTATGAACTCATTTGTAAACAGGATTTTCAAAGATACTATTAAGATGAGGCCAAATTGAATCTGGGTGGGCCTTAATCCAATATGACTAGGGAGCCTATAAGCAAAGGAAATTTAGACACAGATGCAGAAGCCACAGAAGAGGTAGAAGGAGACAGATCTCCATGAGAAGGAGGATTTCCAGCAAGCTAGCATCAGAATGCCACAGCTTTGGAGAAAGCATGACTTGCCAATACTTATTTTGGACTGCTAGCCACCAAAACTATAAGACAATAAATTCCTGTTGTTTAAGCCAAGCAGTTCTGTGATATTTGTTATAGCAGTTCTGGCAAACTAAGATAGTAGGTCTGGGATGGGGGCTGAGTCTACATTTCTAACAAGCTTCCAAGTGATACCTGTGTTGCTGATCTGTGAACCACACTTTGAGAAATAAAGTACTAGATGACTTCTAAGGTCACTTTCAATACTGAAAAGCTATAATTCTCGTATTAAAATACTCATCAGGTATAAAGAAAGCAGGAATACTCTAAAATTCCCTTAGTAGGTGCGTATTTGAAAAGATTCTGCTGTAAAGAAAGAAAAATTGCTAATAAATATTTGTAAAATAACTACATTTAATTAGTCATTTTCACTAGAAATGACCAATCATTTTCAACAATTGAAACTGAGAGCACTCATTGCTACAATTGTAATAATTCAGTTCAATTCTATATTAAATTCAAGATTTTAAGTGTCTAGTTCATTCAACAAAAGTTCTCCATAATTTTTCATCACTGTCAGAGCCTCCCAGTATACTGATTTTGCTTTGTTAGTCTCTTACAGCTATTTCTACAGATTAGAGTTTTCTAACTGCTGTAGTAATAGATGTGCCTCAAGATATTTGATCTTATTCTTCAGGAAGGCAAGCAAACAGCTATATCCTGAGTTCCTAAGACAAAGACTCAATCAGATGGTAACTATTCTATCATGATTAGTGACAACAGATACTCATGGCACTGGCCTTAAGACAGTGAGTTCATCCAACCAGAATCCCTACCACTAGATATCACTTCAGCAACCTGCTGCAAACATGTCCTTTTCCATAATGGAACTGCTGGAGGAGTTCATTTTCTAGGTACTTAAGTAGCATAGTATGTTTAGCCATGGGAGGGGGAATAATAAGAAAGTAGTCAGGGGCTTTTGACAAATGCATCTTTAGGTGGTGGTCCCAATATCATTTTTATTTAAGGAGGTACTGGTGATTAAACGTGGGACTTCATATATGCAAAGAAGGCACTCAACCACTGAGTTCCACCTGCTCCACTGGTCCCAATATCAATCTTCTAAATATTTGATGCCTTTATGTATTTGTGGCAAAGTAGGTGTATGGTAACTTCTCTAAAAGGTGTTGCATTCTCCAATTTAGAATTTCAATAACATTTTGTGATTCTTGATATATAAAACTTATGTGGAATTTAAATCTATTTGCATCATGGTATGAAATAGCAATGATAAATTTGGCAAGGAAATAAAAGAAAGCTGTTAGATTATTTAAAAACAAATGCTGCAAGTTTTTAATGGTTGCAAAAGTGTTTTCAAATTTATTATTCCTTATCTCTGCAAACAAAATTTATCATGAGTATTTAGCAAAAATTTGAAAGGGTCTTCATTAAAATGTCTTGATCAGAAGTGGTACATTATCTTTCAAGCATAAAAGTTGAAATTAAAAATTCATGTTGAT
The DNA here is from genome assembly GCA_026826555.1 of Tolypeutes matacus. Classification (NCBI taxonomy): domain Eukaryota; kingdom Metazoa; phylum Chordata; class Mammalia; order Cingulata; family Chlamyphoridae; genus Tolypeutes; species Tolypeutes matacus. Next base: position 15,852,784 of record JAKSZT010054416.1, read on the forward strand.
GGATGCATGTTCACATTTCTAAATTTAAAATTATCTGTACTCAATTTTAATATATTGCTCCAAATGTTATATTTTATTTTTATCATAATTGTATAAATAAAATAAAATAAATTTCTTCACTAAGCCCATAGATGTCTCCAAATCCCCTTCAGTTTAGGCCAGTGTTCCATACAAAAAGTATGATTTTCTCTGTTGGGAAATACAGCTATAGAGAGGCTTGTCTCTATAATATGTTCTGCTACCCAATCTTTTCTAGTTTAGTTACATATTGACTAATTACAGATTTGGCTTAATATATGGTCTTTTAATTCTGCTACCTACAGGAAAGGGATAAGTCTACATGATAAATGGAGAATGTTAAACCTAAGTTATTTCCTCACCCCATCTCTTATGCCTCTTGAAAATCTTGGAATATTATTAGGAGGGTTAATAATATCCTTGACCTGAGTGGTTACACAGTGTTCACAGTGTGATAAATCACTGAGAATATTGTTTAGTGCATTTGAGTGTATGTTTCTTACTTCACAGTAAAAAAATTATATAACAATTTGCATCTAAGACTAAAGAGATATGGTGGTCTACAGATTTCCTCTAAACATATTCTTACTTCCTGCTCATTCTACCCCTTGTTCTTACTACTTTCCAAGAAAAACAGATCATTAACTGTATCACTGGGAAATTGCAAACAGTTATGAATGGCATGATACCCTTTGATAATTCATAAGAGAAACAGTCCTCTTTGGTTCCTGAATTATCCTGTTTTCTATATAAGTTAATCAGATAAATCAAATACTGTTAAAACCAGTTTAAGAGTAATAATTGGTTCTTTCAATTCATAATATAAAGCATGACTCTGCTGGGCCTAGAGGGTTATTACTATGATCCATATAGCAGGATGGTTATGATGCCAAAGCCCCTGTTATGAAGCCCCTTGATATGAACCAGGCCTTAATATGAAAAGTTAAAATGGATTCTATATCTATTTGCACCCCTAGCCATGGCAAACATTCATTTTTTTCTGCATCCTAGAAAGAACCATAGGATAAAATTCAGACAATTTTAGAATAAATTACTGATATATATTGTGTGGGTGGAGATATTATCTCCTTACTGTGAGAATTTAATTGGCTCTATTAAGTATATCACCCAAATGTTTATTCTAGCCCTCTGTGTTGTTCCATTTAAGACAAATGAATTTTTAATGAGACACTGGCCTTACTGCTAATACTCTGCTAAATGGATTTTCTTGGACAATATTAAGAAAGGAACAAGTATGTTTCTGTTCTAAATATAGCTACTGTATAGCAATTGCCATGGGTTTCTCTCGCCTTGATGGTGCAACTAACATCCGTCTGCTGTGAGAATGAAACACCCTACAGAGCTTGAGGCCATAACTCAGGTTAAGAAATGAAGTGAAAAGAAGACAGCTCACTGAACCATCAACACATACATGTGGATTTACAGAGCAGACAGCAGAGCAATCAATCTGAACCCTCTCCACAACATATCAATGACATTTACTCACATTATTGTAAAACACTTAACTGCACATGGCTTATTAAGATTGGTATTTGTTTTTGTTAAGAAGCTTTAAGTTTAAAGAAATTTTCCATCTAGTTCACATTTCTGTAAACATAGAGGCAAATGAGAAATTATTACCACTGATTCCCATCCTCTGTGAAGTCCTGTCTCTTTTACTTCCTGTAGAGAACATCTCTTGCTTTCGTTCTCCACATCCTAAACATGTCTCCTTCCCAATCTCTTTCCTTCTCTTTTTCTCTAGAATAGACTGTGTCCTGTCTCCGCCCCCTCCACCCGTTAGTTGGGAGCTTTAAAAAGCAGAAAAGAAGAAATCTACATCAGACGCGACACACTCGCTCACTCTCACCCGGCTGCAATTTTACTTCTGGACTAAAGTCCAATGCGTTTCCGTCAGCTCGCCTCAAGATCCTGAGTCTAACCACGTTTTCTCCCTTGAGGTCAATTTCTCACTTTGAAATTCAAAAAAGGGGGAAGGCACATGTCAAAATGAAAATAGTTTAGTTCTGGTCAGCTGCAGAAGGGTGGCGTTCCTGAGTGCTGGGAAGGGAGAGCAGCTTGGGCAGCTGACCCGCGTGTGTCGCTGTCCAGTCCTCGGTACTGAATCCTAGAACCTTGGGGGCAATTTCCATCAGGTCCAATCCCTCAAGATCCGAATAGGTTCCGCCATGGTAGACAACTTATTTCCTTCTGGGGGTTTGATTCACAGGTTTGCTTTTTCTCTTTCCATGGGATGAAAGTCTTCCATAAAGAGACATCGTGCGTCCTATGGGAAAGTAATGGCACAGCCTCAGTTCAACACCAAAGTAAAGAGCTCTTTCCATTCCTGAGTCAACCCAACAGCATTTGAGACCCTAGATCCCCTTGTTGGTTAGTTATTTTTCTGATCGCACTGTAAAGGTGGTGGTGGCACAGTGCTGTACTGTACCAGGAATCACATTTTAATACTGTTTTACTGAGGGTGAGGTATAGAGAAGGAAGTTAATGTGTAAACTAAGGTGGTTGCAATGGTTAAAAAATAAGTTTTAAGCAGGATTGCTTTAACGTTGTCTTTGAGATATGCTCATTTTCTTAGTTTACAGCAGAATCTTCCTTCCTTCTCTGCTCTCCCAATCTCTGTCCGATTTGAAAGACCCAAAAGCCCTGTTCTTCATAGCTGGTGCCGATAACCACAGGACCATTATAAGAATCGTTTCTCCCCTCCCCGCATGAGCGAGAACCAAATAAATATAAAGAAAACGGACAGAAGAGGGGGAGATTACCCCCCACCCCCACCCCCCGCCATGACGGCAGCCTTTGCTTCTCGATAGTTATATTTAAATAGGGCACTTCTTTTTGAAAATTGAAGATGTTTCTCTCGGCGACAGAATTTACGGTAGACAGGGATCAGACTTAACGGGTCCCAGCAAACGTTTCCTTCCTTTTCTTAATGTCTCCTCGTTTATTTTAACCGCTTCTCCACCCCGCCGGGAATACCATTCAGAGCTCAGTCCAGGTAGATCTGACGTCAACAGATGGCTTTCGTCGATTTGACGTGTAAACACTCATTTCCATTCCAGCTTGCAAGTGCTGGGGCTCCACTCTGCCGGCAGACCGAAGCGCTGCTCTGAGCGCTCGCCGCTGTCCAGCCTCTGCTGCGCGCTTCCTATCTCCTCCCAGAGCAGCCGGGTGCTAGAAGTGGTCAAGAGCTCGAGGGTGGGAAGGCGAGTCTTTCTGGCGTTTTTTCTATCCTGTCTTTCTTCCCGCTCTCATTCCTACTTGTGTGCTAGCGAGTGTGTGTGTGTGCTATGGAGCGGAGAGCATGGACTCTACAGTGTACTGTGTTCGCCCTCTTTTGCGCTTGGTGTGCATTGAACAGTGTGGGAGCGAAGAGGCAGTTTGTCAATGAATGGGCGGCAGAGATCCCCGGGGGACCAGAGGCAGCCTCGGCCATCGCAGAGGAGCTAGACTATGACCTTTTGGGTCAGGTAAGAGTTTGCACTTTCAAGAAACTTTCTGGGGCTCGAGAAGACTGGCGGGACAGGAGTACGGTGGTGGGAGCAAGCCCCGGTTTGCACTCCCCTGCGCGCAGTGTGGCAAAGAGCAAGGCGCTTCCCCAGCTTTTGTCTCTGGCGCATATGGAAAGAGAGGGACGGCTCGAAATATTTACTGCTTAGGCTGGGCGCAGCCAGGCAGAAGGAAGCAGCTGCAGCTGGATAGAGCTTATTCTTGCCAGTGTCCGCTTTAGAATTGAAATCCGTTCCCGCGCGATTTGAAAGAAAGATCTCTCCATGCCTGTTCAGGGAACTTGAAGTGCACGCAGGCTCTAGCCACCCAAGCGCCTCCCACCCCCCACCCCCCAGGAGAGGAGGTGCGTTCTGTCCTCCCGGACCCAGCCGGTCTGCGTCAGGACCCGGCTATTTCCTTCTTTTCAATATGGCAGCATCTGATTCAAGTACTGATTCAAGGGGCAAGGCAGGCTTGGTTAGGGGTGTCGGCCAGCAAGCCTTTGCGGGCACGTCCAGGGTGTTTGGGAGAGTGCCAGCGGCCAGGACTCGCGGCTGAGAAGCTGGGGGTCAACTGAAGGCCTGGGGAGCCGGCACAAGGAGAGGTGGGTGAATCACACGGGGACCGACTTTCCACGCCTCTCCGTGGAGTTCCGGGATTTCACCCAGAACTTGCAAAGTCCGAGGTTCTCAACTCGCTCCACCAGTCCCAATGTAGAGTCGAACTCCCGAGCTGACTGTGGGAAAAGGATCTATTTCTTTCTTGTTCTTTGGCTAAGTGCGTAATCGCTTCCCCTGGGGTTTCAGCTTGTGAAGGGGAAGATCGCTGTAAGGGGAATGGGGTGGGGGGTGAGGGGCTCCAAGAGGGTAAGACGAGGGGTTGCTTAGCTGCGCAACCCCTAGGGCATCCAGGGGGTGCAAGTTTTAATCTAGAGCTGTCCTTTTCCTTGGCTCAGCATCAAGTCCCCATCCCTTGCCTTGAAAATTGGTTTACCTGGAATCATGGCAGGAGGGAGGTGTAAAACATTTTGGCGCGTTTTTATTTTTCCGGAGGTTATGACAGAGATGCCCCTGAAGTCACTGATGAGTAACGGTGTGGGCGTTGGCAATTCCATAGATCAAATTCACGGGGGAATACGCCTTCCCATGCCAGAGGCTTCATTCTCCAATTTTATGAGCCAAGCGGTCTTTGAAATGCCCGGCAGGAAAGCCAGCACACAAACGGAATTTCCTGTGTCCCTTGTTGCAGATGGCGCCTTTTCCTTTTGTCCAGCCATTGATCAGTTCCACGTTTGCTGTTAGGGGCTGAGGAATAGGAAAAGGGAAAGAAACATCCTCAAGGAGTCAAATGTTTAGAGGAGACCTGTATAGAAACAAATAATTGCAACTGAATGTCATTTGTGTAGTAATAGAAATTGTACCTGACATCTCAATATTTGTTGATTGAAGAAATCAAGATGGAAGGGGGTTGGAAAGGTGTGAAAGAAGACTGCCCAAAGGAGGAAACATTTGTGGGAAGTTTAGGAAGAAGTGTATGAGGTTATGGTGAAATTGAGGAAGGTACTCCAGGCCTAAGAAACAACTTGTGGGAAGACTGGGAGACACAAAGCAGCTTAGTAGTAAGTTTAGTAACTGCAAGTAATTTTTTGGGAATTGTTGGCACCTAAAGAGAGAGTAATAGCAGATGGAGCTGTACTGGTGGATGCTATAGGCATATGTATGTTTATAGAATAAAACCTTGGACAGCTACTGAAAGGCTAAATATCACCATTAGTAACTGTGTGGATGGAGATTGGGAAAGAGAACAAACCATAAATTCCTTGTCCCTTGCTCACCTACTAGCCTCAGACATGTATCCAATGGTGGACCATCCAATGTCTGAATTTCCCTTCAAAATAAACAAATATAAATCCCCAAACTAAAAATCAAGAACTCCGTATTCTTGCTGGAATCTTTGGGAGAGGATGGCATAGTCATAGAAAACTTTAAAAATAGTGGGAAAAATCTATATTTACATATGATTTGCATATGCTATATTTTCTCTAGCTATTTCCAGTTAAAATGGTATTACTAACAAAAATTTTAAAAATAATTCTTTCTAAAAGACTGTTATAGCTTTCTTGGTTCTGCTTATTTCTTCCTTTGTTGCACTAATTTAGCATCACTCTCTCAGAATCTCTTATGGCCTAAGGATAAAGCTAAGATTAAGAGAGTGACCAGTGACCAGAAGCAAAACTGGTTGGCAGCAGAGACAGAACCATACATTGCTGACCATTTCCTAAGGCTACTGACCTCCTTTCCCAACTCTGCCTACAGCTTATAGCACATTCACTTCCTTGGACTCAGTAGGCCAAGGGTAGGGTCTAACCATCTCTATTTTGAAAATTCTTTAGATGATAAGAACCCTCAATGTAAAGAACATGCTTGTTCTGAAAGAACACACTGTCAATTGTCTGTCACTTAATTGAAGAAATACAAGGCATCTAGAGTACTTGGTAGTTTTGAATTAAGTACTATTTTGAGTAAAGGAAAACTAACTTAAGAGAATAATGAAGATGGTTCTAAATGGACCAAATGGTATTGAACTCCCCTCCCTGCCCCCCCTCCCCAGTGAGGTCTGTACATGCTAAACTGGAACACCTGTCCTAAATATTGCATGCTCTTTCCAAAAAGCCTTGAACTAGTGGAAAATTACACGGCCACTACTAGTAGTTGATAATAATTATCACCATGGATTTGATGGTATATTTTATAACAGCAATGAGTTGCTTTATCTGAATGTGGCACTAATCATATATAGTGCTCCAGGAATTTGCTTGCTTTTACAAATTCTTGTTCTCTCATGGAATAAATTAGATTAAATGGATATATTTTTAGAAATGTCTACATACACTGCACTAATACATAGAAAAACAAATATTGTTCCTGTAAAAGGTGTGAAACAGAAGCATCATCAGCCCAAATACACTGTAAGCCCAAATGGCAATATCTTTAGAGACATCTCACTCAACACACTGGCAGGAGAGAGAAGGTCCTTATCACTGCCTTTCTCATGAAGAAAAAAGTTACCCTTGAGTTCAAATAATGGGGCTTAATAAAAGTCACCTGTCTCTAAGTTAGTTGGATTTCAAACTAGTCCATATATACTTCTTTTAAAAAGTGGATTTTTATTTTAATATTTCTTTTATAGATTGGATCACTTGAAAATCACTACTTATTCAAACATAAAAACCATCCCCGAAGGTCTCGAAGGAGTGCTCTTCATATCACTAAGAGATTATCCGATGATGATCGCGTAAGTGCTGTGCAGTTGTCTTTGATCCAGGACCTGAATTATCTGCTTTCTCTAGGATTTCCAAAAAGAACAAAAACATTTTTGTAAATGTGGCCCTTTTTTAGTATGATCATGATTGTTCATCTGTAGTATTTGTCTCCATAGGGCTATCTTTTCACATAATAATGAGGTTTGACTAAATAGGTAAGAGTATGAAAATGAATATTAAAAACCAAGTGGGATGTGGTGGGAGGTGTGGGAGGTGGGCAACATGGGAATCCCAGTGGGTTCTGTGTAATATTTTGGGTAATCTAAGCACCTCTTAAAATATATTTATATATATATATAAATAACATTTTTGTAAGCAAATGCACATATATGCATATATATTTATAAATCATTTTGCAAATGTTGGTATGTATTGTGAAAATTTTTATTTTTACCCACAATTAAAAAAACAAAACAAAACAAAACAAAACAAAACAAAAACCAAGTGGCATGTGCTCATTTTGGCAGCACATATACTAAAACTGGAACAATACAGAGAAGATTAACATGGCCCCTGTGCAACGATGACAAGCCAATTCATGAAGTGTTCCATATTTTAAAGAAAAAAAAACATGTGTCAGCACTAATGAAAATGTTGACAGTATACTCAATCAACAACCATTTATAATGTACTTATTATATACCAAACACTTTAATATCCAATATGAGGATGCCAAAGAAGTATAATATATGAACCCTGCTTTCAATAATATTTTAGTGGAACTGAAAAAACCTTTCCGCCACTTCTATTTGGTTTGACTTAACACTTGACTCCTTTTCCTACTAAAAGGAGTCTATATAATTCTAAGAAATATTATCCTCAGAATAATTTACTTTAGGAAAACTCCTGGAATCCATAAAATTTGCAGTGGAATGTTGGAGTAGATGATTTTTAATGCTTTCCTGAGATCAAAAGGATTATTTACAATTAAGACCATGATACCTATTATATACATAATAGAGAGACACTACCAATTTGCTCTGTTCCATTTGGTCTGCTTTTATAGAGATTAATATGGGCTTCTGAGTTAATGACATTAATCATAACACTGTTCCTACAAAATTGGATGTTTATCTGATCAAATGGCAGAGTGCCTCTTCTAATATTCCGTTTTTAAAATTGCCCTTGATTTTCATTTTATTGCTCTTTTTTGTGTGTAAGGAATAGTATTCTTTCAAATTAGCCCTCTGAAATAGGCTATCTTTACAAGTCTGTTAATGAAATCTCCAAATGTAAGTGACCCACTCCTCCAAAGATTAGTACTTGTTCACTAGCAGCTGGCTTCCAAAAGACCAACCCAGATGACAGTGTATTCCAAGCACTGGGGTATTTTAAGCCAAAACAATTAAGCTTAAAAATACAGGCACTTTAAAAATAAATTATAGTGACTAATTTCTAGCTCTCAAGTCCCTCCCAATGTTTATAATAGGTTTGAAAAATATTTTCTAATTGAAAATTCAGGACAGTCTTATGGCTTTATTCTTTAGTTACTAATTATTTTTTGGTTTTATTTTTGGATTTGACTCATGAAAACTCTCCTATTTACAATATCTCACCACACACTGGACTGTGCTCATGTATACAACAGAAAGGATGTGTATAGATAGGAAATAGTCATGTTGCCCAGCAAAATAAGAGTATGTCATTATCTCATAATGGATATAACCACAAGGCAGCCCCTCACCCTCCCTGGGCCTCTTGTATAACAGGATTGTACCATAAATGCAGGCAGGTAATTTTCATATTGTCAGATCTCTTTGCATAATACATGAGGCTGAATTAATGGTAAGTGCGCATGGCCAATAGTGCTTATTCATCACCCTGGCTCTGTTTCTCATATTAAATACTCCTAAGCACAAGGGAGTCAAAGTTTCAAGTCTGCAAAAACATAGCATCTTTCTCATCTTGTGCAACATTTACAATTTCTGCCTTTTCTGTAAAAGAAAGAGAAATTAAGCCACAAGATCACCATAACAGCAGTCTGGGATCCCTTAGCTTGTTGACTCATTTGATGAAAATGGACAAATTTTCAACCACAGAGCCCTGAAACTTCAATATAAAAATAGATATATTGGTCCATTTGCTGATAAAAGCAGACTGAACTTTTACTTCCACTATAACCACAGTGTAAATAATTTGAGGGACTCATCACTTCACTGACTGCTTCTCCTCCCCCTAAAGGCACACTTTACTCTAATAGAGGAAATGTCTCTCCAGCAGGCCATCCCTTCGTCTTGGTGAGCTGCCAGTTTGATCTGTAGTCAAACGAAAACATTGTGGAGCTGCCTGAACTCTGATGGTGGTTAGAGAGAGGGTGATTACATAGAGGTGGCTATTTGACTGTTGATTTTCCTGCTGTAAAAATCCTTGCAGGTGATATGGGCTGAGCAACAGTATGAAAAAGAGAGAAGTAAACGCTCAGCTTTGAGAGATTCAGCACTAAATCTCTTCAATGATCCAATGTGGAATCAGCAGTGGTACTTGGTAAGTAACTACAGAAGGACTGTATGGGACCTCGGTTTTTATATTATTGCATCAGTGTGATGGACTTTTTTATGATGGAAAATTTAGCAGAGGGCTATGCTACCTGGAATTAGAGCTGATGGGACCTTCTATGATCTGGATCTTCTGTTTTGTTGGATGAGGGTGTCTGAAACACAGATCTTTAGCTATTATGAAAGGAGGGGTTGCTGCCTCTTTGCCCTATTACGCTTATCTGGGGTAAATGCAGAAGAGTCATCTCTTGTGTTGTAGGTTAGGGATCCCCAAAACAGTACTCACGGTAAAAATCACATTTGGTCAAAGTTACTCTTGAGAACCCTTTAAATCACTCGAAGAGTAGAGTGTACATGGTTTAGTATATATAAGACTGAGTGGCAATTCTTACCTGCTACAGGCCAGATTCCCTGAACTAAGCTAGAAGAAGGAACACAAGGGAAGTCGATTTGTAGGTGTCTAGATTTAGTTTTTATTGGTATGTGGGTGTCGAATGGAGAAATTGTGTTTCTGCTTACCTTCAAGAAATTCTCTCTTCTGTTTTAATACTGCTTCTATAGCAGAAATACATGTTAATAGGAATGTTTGTTGAGAATATTAAAAAAGGTATATTTTTTCATGAAAAACATAAAGCTAAGGCTTAGACACACTTGTTATATAATGGGTGGGGAAGAAGCTTGTTGCCTCTGGATAGTATCTTCACCTGAGGAGTACTTGCTTATGCTACAGAAGAGATGCATTAGCTAACACTTGTGCATTTACTATGTGCTAAATATTATGCTAAGTGTTTGAAATGAAGTAACTCATTGAATCTTCACAGAAACCTTATGTTGAAGATACAATAATTATGCCCATTTAACAGATGAAAAAACAGAGAGATTGGTCAATTGAATAACTTGCTAAGATCACACAGCTACTAGTGGCGGGGCCATCATTCACGGCTCCAGAGGCTATGTGCTTAACCACCCCACTCTAGAATTGTGCTTGAAACTGGCACAGCGGCCTTCTACTTTGGCTTTGGCCAACAATCTGTGTGTAGTTTCCAGTCTCCTGTGACTCAGCTTCATACTGGGCTGGTAAGTTCTTGACTAACCACATCTCTTCCTGGGGAGCTTCAGCAGGAGGGCAGTCCACTCATTGAAACATTCGATTGTCATTATTTATGAATTGTTTCCTGACTTCTGCACCAGATATCTGGCATTCTTCTTATGTGTCTCCCTCACCTATTTGTGTTCTCTTACCTATGTTCCCTTGCTGCACAGCTCTTCTTTCCTACAGTCCCACACACTGTAACTTTCAGAAAATTTATCTGAAAAAGAAAACTCCAAATCTCCTCTGACAGATACAAACTCTCTAAATCACTCATAATTGGAAAGAGGCATTTAAATTACAAGTCCTGGTGAAACCACAGTCACTTGGGCATTCCAGATGCTGCTTTTTGAAAAATGTGAATAACTGTGCACCAGACAATATAAAGTGAGCTCACTGTGTCAATGGAAGCTTATGGTTTTTGAGGAGATGGAAACATGGGACATCAAATAAAGCCTCGATAAATGAAAAGCTTGAGTATGTCATTATAAGTAAAAGAAAATTAGGGGCAAATTTCTTCTTCAAAGCCATATAGTTCAAGAAGGGGCTTAGGGTGATTTTCCATTGGGTCAATTGGGAAAAGAGTAGCACACTGTTGATTGTCATGGTTCTACCCTCAACTTTAAAAAAAAAAAAAAATTTATTTCACCTAATTGTCTTCTTCTGAAGAGTTGCATGACCCAGGAAAACAAAACATGTGTCTCCAGGTCAGAGCTTAAGTTCTAATTTTGCAGCAAGCAAATCAGGATTTTACCAGTGCTTCTTTGTTTTTCCTCTACCAGCAAGACACAAGGATGACCGCAGCTCTGCCCAAGCTGGATCTCCATGTGATACCTGTTTGGCAAAAAGGCATCACAGGCAAAGGAGTCGTTATCACTGTACTGGATGATGGCTTGGAGTGGAATCACACAGATATCTATGCCAATTATGTGAGTCGGAGAGCTCTCCACAAAGACATGCAGTTAGGGTTTTCCTTTCCTTCAAGCAGTAAGCTGCTCTGACCTCAGCCCCAGTGATAACCAGCCAAGGCTTTGCTCCCTCCCTCACCTTCCTACCAACACAGATGAACTTGTTTTGTACCCAGTGGGCATTGAAAGAACTCAATGGAGTTAAGGGTCTTACAAAAGTATGTGTGTTGGGAGAGAGGGGGAGGGAAATTCACAAAGCTATTCAGGCCCAGAGCCACTCATTCTTTGGAGGAAATCAAATTGAGTCCAATGCCAGAAACCATTGTCACAGCCCTCCTCCTCAAACCCTTTATGGGTTGTATTGCTGACATTGTAAAGTTGTGTGACTATTATTTTGTCCATGCAAATTCAAAGTGTACACCTAACAGTGCAAACCTGCCAAGCTAAAAGGGAAATTTACTAGAAATATGAAAATAAATAAATGAAAACTCTTTGTGTAAGTGTTTATGAAATTCCTCATAATTTTTCTTAAGTCTTTAGATCAGGGTGATGGATGCTTCTTTTCTAAGATTTTCCCCTTGTCTTTCTCTTATCCTTTCTACCCATCCAACATGCCCCAGTTGTGATGTAAAGCTAAGGTTCAAAGGGAAAGAAGAGATGAAAAAGATTAGCATAGAGTAGAAAGTAGGAATTATTGAAAAACGTGGAAAACACTTAGAAGTAGCAGAAGTGGTGATAGAAGTTTTATGTGGGAAATGTTTAAGTGTAGCAATCTGGTGGGAGAAAGGGGTGGGACCTGGAAGATATTTTTGGATTTCAAGCTTTTTTTTTTTTTTTTTTTACTTAAATTACATGTTTGTTTAGGGTACCTGGGGAGGCTGAAGGAGATCATGGTGAACCTGAGCCCTGCCTCACAGTCACATCTTTGCATCTATAAGACAGATGAGTGTCAAAGTGTCACTAACAAGCTCCTTGGCCTTAGTTAAGTCATTTAACTTCTCTGGGTCTTAGTTTTCCATCCAAAAAATGAAGTGGTTGAACTAAGTAAATTCTGATTCTTTCCGGCTCTAATATCCTATGAGCTTCTGTGAACTGTAGGTTTAGTAACATTCTCTAAGAATTGGTTGCTGGCTCACTTTGCTGTGTTCATCATCTCTGCCTGGTTTATGGGTATAATAAGTGATTAGAGACTGGGCCATAAACCTTGAGATGCAGAATTTTGAGCTATCATGCAGAATGGGAATGGGGTAGGGCTAGAAGACTTAAGAAGTGCTACTTTTATTATGATGCTACTGTGTTATTTCTGTTGTCTCTTTAGGATCCAGAGGCTAGCTATGACTTTAATGATAATGACCATGATCCATTCCCCCGATATGATCCCACAAATGAGAACAAGTGAGTAAATGTATATTTTTCAGAATAAAGTGCTTTAAAATGCTTCTATCTTATTTGAAAAAATTATACTATAAATATGATCCACATTTCAGCTCTCAGAAAATGTTAATGCAAACCATCCATACCACAATATTTAGTTGTTTTTGAAACAGAAACCAAAGCTTTTATTTTTATACTCTCTTTGGTTTATAAAACCTTATTTCAATTAGACTTTCTTCTTATATTCATAAATTTCTCCCCTTAAATATTATTGAAATAGTTGCAACATGGGACATGAAGAGTAAAAACCTTGAGCCACTCATCTCCCTGAAATTCCTCAATGAATCTTTCACTTTAACAACATACTAGATGTTAGTCATGAAAATAAATATAAATGAGCAAGATAACAAATCCCCTACAACTTCCCGTGGTGGCCACCAGCATCCTTACCATTTCCCCCAGAAAAGCCCAGACACCATACAAATGAAATGAACTTTGAGATCTGTCCCTGAAATCCAACCCAGTCCCCAAGGCTTTCGATGGGTTACAATCCTGTTCCAGAGCTCTTGCTGGGTATTTTAGAGCAAAAGGAAAAGAATGGACACAGCATCTGACTCCTAAGTTAGCTATCTCTCTGTGGCAGCCACAGCATGATGAAGGAGGCCAAGAATCAGACTTTCCAAAGCAAGAGACCAAAGAAAGGTCCAGAGACCAGAGACTGTTTCTAACCCTCTTTGCTAGCCCCGATGAAATTGCACCCTCTAAGCATGTGGCCTCAAACGGTCCATGCCCACGTAACAACTCATCTTTGTTCATAACGATATCCCTCATGGACTTAAAGGAGACATTCAAAGTCTTCTCTTCATTTGCTCCACTCAGAGAAGAGACTTGTACCAAAATCGATCAAAGCCAAGGTCAAAATTAGGGATTGGCTATAGGTATAGGGACAAAAAGATCAAAGCAACTAAAAGCTCTTCATGGATATCAAATAAATTGCTTCCCTTTTCTCTGTGGGTGACTCTCTTACTTGACCTATTAACCAACTTGTGTCAATCACATTGTCTTTCTCTTTTTCTCTCAAAATCTCCATGTGGCTGGTGCAGTAATTATGACCTATACTTATTTCTCTCTTTGGATGGTCCCCCCTTCAGAAGGCCAAGCAGAACTCTAGAAGGGAGGCTGAGGCACATTGACTTGTCCTCATCTTCTGGGTGTATATGTCCTGCCTCAGGAAAGGGGAAGTTTGTGGAGGGTTCAAAGATACTGCTTCTTTCAGGGCCATTTAGTTCTTGAAAGGATTTAAGTAAAGAGCTTAACCTCCAGTGCCCCCTAGAGGTTGGAACGTTCCAGTATCGATACAACAGGAAGTGCTAGAGGGTCACCCCTTGGGGGAAAACAGGACTGTCTCAGGAACTTATAGCAGAATACAGACAAACTTTCAGCCATATTTCTGAGTCAAGGCACTGCAGGACCAGAAAGAACATCGGCTCTTTTGAAGTATTTGCCTTGTAATTTTTGCCTGGTTGGTAGTCTTGGCTTTACCAATTACCAGTATAGAGGGTGACCTTGGGGGAATCACGTACCTCTCTCTGCCTCTATTTCTTTTGTTCCCTAAAATGGGTGGTGAGACACCTGCTCCCTAACTCCTGAAAGGAAATTTCTGAGGAAATGAGTGATAAGTGCTCACAAAGATGGGGCACTCTTCTTAGAATGGAGTCAAAAATGATGATTCTTATTCCATCCTTTTGGTCAAGGTTAAGACAAAAATTTGCTTCCAGTTACATGGGAACAGCTGAGGAGACTTAGCGGGAGGTGTCAGCCTCCTTTCTGGGCAGTGTACCCTGGGTGTGGTCCCAGGATCCAATGCAGGGGATTACTTTGGTGGTGGCTGCATGATAGGTGAATACCTGGTGAAATGATATTCTCTAGAGTTTCTCTACTTATGAATAAGGAGGCTCAGGGCTCCCTTTTCCCTCCCCTAAAAAGGAAAATCTCAGGGCACTTATAATAGCCACATTTTTCCTAAATCAAGGAGCTCCAACAGCCCTAAGGAAGCAGCCATATAATAATATTTATTTTGTTCCTTGAAAACTCTGAGCTTCTAGAGCCTACCATGGACCTTCCTCACAGCATAGAGTTATTGTGACCTAGTCAAACAGTTAAGAGCACAGACTTTGGAGCCAGATTTAGATCAAATCGTATATCTGCCACTAATAGTTGGGTGACCTTGAGTAAGTTACTTAACTTCTTTGTGCCTTGGTTTTACCATCTATTAAAAAGGAAAAATGGTAATATCTATTTCACTGGGTTATTATGAGGATTAAATGAGTTTATATATGTAAATGGCTTGGACATAATCGGGTATATAGAAAAGATTAAATAAGTGTTTGCTGTGATGATGATGACAACAATGAAGGTGAAGATGAACAAGGCTCCTTATTTAACAACTGAGGCATATTCTTAATGCAGTAAGAAATTCAGTATGATAAGAATAATATCCGATTGGAGCAGATGCAGAGATAGTCAATTCTCTGATCTAATTCAGAATCTGCTATTTGAAAATGACACAAGAACAATTATCACTCAGAGGTCTTTTACTTTCAACCAAAAAGGTAGCATCCCTATCATTTATCAGAAAATAGAGTTACCTTTCTAGTAGGTTGTCAGATATAAATCGCTTAGGCTTGGACAAGGAATGTCCCTGTTTTTTCTTGGCCTTTATAGCAATTGAAGACCTATTATCCCCCAATTTCAAGGGCATTATCTCTCCAAACTATCTGTGTTGCTGCTGTACTTTATTGCTATGTAAATGAGATTAATGGGAGCAGCATTTGCATGTTCTGCAAATCAAAGAGGAATCACTAAATTATAAAATCTTAAAAGTGCAGGTAAGTCTTGCTATTAAGCTGACATGAATCTGTATTCAGTATTTCAACACCAATTATAGATTATTTTTCTAGTTAAATAACATGTGGGACAAGGATATTTTAACAAGAATAATAGTAGTCTTTAAACTATCTTGTGGAATAATTTTTAAAAAATCAATTTGTTTAAATGCCAGTTACTACCATTGTTCTGAAATAATAGAGGGTTCTTTTAGCTCAATGCCTGATTTAAGGAGAGGAAAGAGCTGAGGTTTATAAAAAATAACAGAGAACCACTTTGATAGTCTTCCCTTTTTCTCAAGGTATCGAGGTGGAAAGTGAGGATGAGGAGAAAAATTATCAATCCATATTTGAGCCATGATACTACCAAAACTTTCAGTAGAAAATAGCCCTAAGTATGCATGGAGAGATCAGTAATGGGTGGTGTCACACTGAATCACAGTCCATCACTTTTAGGACAGAGGCACAACGCTGGGACTATGTGCCAACAAGATTATTGGCTTAGTCTGGAAACTTAGCACTGGATTCTTTTGCTATCCTGGGTCCTGTCTTCCATCCTGTGTAAATGGGAAAATAGGCAGTGATGACTTCTGGGAGCACATATCCCAGAGTTTCTCCTGACAAAGGCAAAGAAGGCTAATCTGTCAACAAAGCACAAGATGCTTCTATGTGTTCAAATGAGCACACATTTCTCAGAAAGTGGCGGTGTTGGGCACTTCATTTGCAAGTAAGAGAATCCTAGCTCAAAGCTTAGGTAAAATGGGATTTTTTTTTTTTTTTTTTTTTTTTATTTCACCAAAGGAATGCTCTGTCTTCAGGCATTGCAAGAGCCAGGAGCTCAAATAATATGTCATCAACCACTCTCATGTCATGTCCTAGTGCTGTTTGCTCCACTAAACTTCTTTCTCAAATAGAATCCTGCCTGGCAGTGAGATTCACATGACTTACATGGTACTTTGAGCTAAGATTCCAGGGAAAGGGTATAATTCTCTTCCCCAGAATCTGCATCAGTCTTGAAAGCACTCTGGGAGGAGGGCCCTGACCCCATGATTGACAGAATCATGAGCAAAGAAGGGCTATTACCCATAAATTCTAGTAGACAAAAGGAAACAGATGTCTGCCACATCAGGGAAGACCTTGAATTAATGATAATTACATTGTTCTAACTTAGAATTTCTTACTAGCATTAGCATGAAGGAGCAGGGACAACATGTAGTGGAAGGATAGCAAGAAATTAACTTTTGTGCTTTAGGTAAAAAAGACAAGTGGAACACAGAATTATTTTGGATGGCCTAGCCAATTTAGGACTTTTATATTCCATGCAAGACTAAATTAATAGATGGCCAGTGTCACAGTGTCTAAAAGGAGCAGGCTGATAGAGTTGCTCAGAGCTGATCCTTCCTCTCTTTTCTATGTTATCATATCTGGTCAATGACTTCCACAAGCCAGCAACAGCCTTTATCCACTCTCAGATGTTTCCACAATGGGATAAAGTCATGAAATACTTTAAAGTCCTTAAATCCACCTTAAAGTTCTCTTGACTTAGCCTTCCTGAGGTCAGAGTGGTGATGGGAAAAGACAATTATTAGCCCCCAAATTCCAGAAATAATGCTTGAATATGTGGAATTAGTGGGTTTTTTGGTGCATTTAAGAGATGGATTTTTTTCCCCACTACACTGAAATAAAACATTACCCTCTTTGCCTGATTGCAAAGCCAATTTTGTTCTGCTTCAAGAACATAGTAGTCTCCCAGTTAGCCTGTAGTGCCTTAGTAAAATCTCAGACTCCTCTTGGCATCAGGAAACCCCCAGACATTTTAGTCTGGTGTATGGTTGGGGGAAGGGAGGAGTTCTTGAGGGAGAAACTCTACTCAATTGTATCCTACTAGAGCTGGTCCAGGATAACCTAATTCAAGGCAGTCAGTAGCGGGGAAGAGAAGAGCTGCTTCACTACCAAAAAGTATGGAGCAGAAGTCATTTCTTTGAAACAGTGTCTGAAAGTGTCAGAGTGCTCTTAACAGTACCAATAGATAACACTGAGTTCTTACTATATGCCAGCCAGTGTTCTAAGTGCTCCACACACAAGAGTTCATGTGATCTTCACAACAACCCTCTGAGGTTGAGTAAATTCCCGGCAATCACACCACTGGTTAGTATCAGAAGCTAGAATATGAACTCCCATGTTTTGGCTCCAGTACCTTTGCCCTTAATCTGAACATATACTTCATCTAATACCAAGATGAAGAAAACCAGCAACGAGGCTGACAAAAAGCTAATATATCTGTGTACCCAAGATTCAAGTGCAAAATAAATGTTTGGTCCTTATTTATGCTTTATAATTCTTATTTTTTAAATCCTCAGACATGGGACCAGATGTGCAGGAGAAATTGCCATGCAAGCAAATAATCACAAGTGTGGGGTCGGAGTTGCATACAATTCTAAAGTTGGAGGTAATGCAGAGGATTGATTCTGTTGTTTCCTTAATTTGAGGCTTGCATCATGCAGTCTAATAGGTTGGGGTTTTTCTTTTCAATAGCCAGGGTCGAAGAAACAAACCCCATGTAAAATTTGCTGCAGGACCTTGAGTGTGATTTGAAAGCAAATCAATAGATCTGTATTCCTAGAAAATGGATGGCTGAATATAACCCACACATCTTTGTGGGAATAAATGGAAATGTTGCCTAGCTTTTGAACCAAATGTAATTTTCTATATGTTCAGATTTAGAAGGGTTTGCTTTTTAGTGCTTGCTAAGGGAACAGAAGGGGGAGGTAAATTTAGACAGAGACTTTCCCTGCCTCTCAATTCTGTAGAAGCCCTTTATTTCATAGCAAAGAACAGTTTAAAAAATGAAAAAGAATACATACTTGTTATGTTAAAATCAAAGGCTGTATCTGATAATAAGAATTTAGACTCTCTAGTTGTTTCAGTCATGGTCCTTATATTAAACATATGTTAAGCTCCATCAGGGTAATTAATTGAGGACAATTTAATAAAGGAACTGTGTACAAGGCCAAAGAAAACCATCAAGAGGCTAGCAAATGTGGCAGATGTCACCACCTTCAGGCTTAAGGAACAAGGGGAAGGAGAAGTCAGTGGAATCCAGAGAGAGAGAGCTGTGGCCATAGGAGAGGGCCCATGGACAGCAGTTGGGACCTGGAATACAACAAGGGAGCTACTTCTAGGCAAGGAGGGGTCCAGGGGAACAAGTAGTCTCTCTGCTCTTATCCCTCAACCTCCTGCTAGTGTCTTCAGTTGGCTGAACCCAGTGGGAGGGAAGGGGTTAAGGTAGTCCATTGACATGGTCCATGTCCTGATAGAGAAGGGTAGAGAGAGGATCTTCAGGGCCTAACAGAGAATATGGTAATGGTCTTTCTTCTTTATACCATCCCCGCTTCAGGATTTCATGGTTATGTTATTAACTTTAGTTTATTTTAGTTTCCATAACTGTACCACCACCACCAACAAAAAAAGATCAGTTGTAGAACATGTCAATTACAGTAAAATCCTCTTAAACTGTACATGAGTTCATTATGAATCTGGCTATATATTCCTTTTGAGAAACCAAATAAATATCCACTCTGACATTTTTAATACATTCTTACTAATACAGCACATTCTTAGAATTTTAAGTCTCTTTCCTGGCCCTTTGATACTATCATCTTCAAAATGCAATGTTAAATTAAAGAACATGAAGGCAGAAGAGCAAATAATGCAATCACCTAGAAAAGGAATTCACTTTTTAAATCATGATGAATTAAGTAACTATAGACAGTGAAAGAAATCATCTGATCCTTTCATTTCATAGAAGAAGAATCAAAAGCAAGTTTCTCCTCAATGTAACAAAAGCTAGTTTGTGGCAGTGTAGAACTAAAAATCAAGACTTCTGATTCCAAGGCCAGTGATTTCTTTTTCTTTATTTCACCCTTTGATACTCTAGCCCCAAATGAATTTTTAAACACTTTTTGACAGATATGACTACAATTTATCATGTCAATTATATGTTGTTGTTGTTTTTTTAACCTTTGTTGCATAGTAGACACTAGTGTGAAAATCCAAGGCTGTGTGCTCCACTGCATTATCATCCTAAAGCCAGGAATAACCAGGTAGCTGCCTGTATCTGTCTAAAATTACTTTTGCCTTCAGGGCTCTTTTCTTCCTGAAATCGTGAGTCTGATGATGGGCGACAGCCAGTTGGAAAACACAAAGAGATACTGTATCTACCTTCTCCTGATGAAAAATGATTCCCCCTCAGGAGTAAAATCCATGGCAATGATTTCATCCTTAAGATAATTTAGAAGAAAAGGAAGCATGTTCTTTGGCAATGTTTCTTAGCAAACATATAAAAGAATGACCTCCAGGTTATTTTTAATCAGTGCTTAGAAACAAGCGTCCTTTCCCTATTTGTTAGTTTCCTATCGTGTAGAGCTCTTTTCAAGCTGCACAATTTCTGTATAGGGTCCTTTTTATGGCATAGCCTGGGCTCCAGCCATTTGCGGTACAGTCCTGAATGAGCATGTGGAAGGAAGACTGTTTGAAGGAACTTTCTGAAAGCTATCCTGTCAGTTTCAGGTTGTTAGGGCCGTGGATGGAGGGGAGACTTGAGACATTCTGTAGTGGGTAACAACCACAGGCACTTCCTCTTATTCAGGGATGCTATTCCCCCTCATCTTCATGGGTATTACTGGCAACAGAGCCTTGGGTGGGACAAAACTTATGGCTGCCCTCACAGTGCTTCAGTTGCCTCTAAAGGGCAGAGAAGAAAGCTTATGGAGGCAGTGACATGTTCTCTTCTATGCTGTTAGCTCTTTGGTAATGGGCATTTGGGGTATCCACTGGTTACTTTATCTTTTATTCTTTCCAGAGTCCTTTAAAATGGGAATATTAAGACCATTGTGCTTTCCTACATGTCCACACTGACTTCAGTTTACCTGTTTTATTGCTGCTCAGGCATAAGAATGCTGGATGGCATCGTAACCGATGCTATTGAAGCCAGTTCAATTGGATTCAACCCCGGACATGTGGATATTTACAGTGCAAGCTGGGGTCCAAATGATGACGGGAAAACTGTGGAGGGGCCTGGAAGGCTAGCCCAGAAGGCTTTTGAATATGGTGTCAAGCAGGTGAGATGAGACCTGACCTTTGGACAAGAGGAGAAGGGAAGATCACTTAGGTTATGTGGAAGGAAATGGTTATGAGTTTCTGGTCAATGTCCTTTACAAGTTTACATGTTAAGGGTGAAGAGAGTTTTCTAGTTTGGGTCTGACATTGAATAGAGAGTACTTGCTTTCAGGACATTCACTTTTTAAAAAACTTACACTTCTGGGCATCTCTTTCTCCTTTCTCAGTTTCCTGCTGCTTTAGGGTATTTACGCTAAGTCAACTACTACCCAGACTTCTTCAGGATGTTCTGAAATGCATTCTTAAATATCACACTGTGCTCCCTTCCTCTGTTCAAGTGCCCTTTGAATACTTGTGCTTCAGTTACGTCATTCTGTCACTTAGGTTTACTGCATTCTTGCATTAATTCTAAGGCCTTGTACTCCAGAGGATGAAACAAAAGCAGAAACTTTGGAGAGCACAAATTGAAAAATCCTAAAAAAGGTGGCCTTGACGAATTCCATTCAATTGAATGGTCTTTTTTAATGCAGCTGCAAGGCAGATCTGAATAATGCCTGATTATGGCATTCTATGTCAGCCAGAAGATTGAAGCAGAAAGAAAGGCAGGAAGTTCAAATATTCAAACATAAGCTAAGGGAAGAGTGAAAAAGTATGAATGAGTGAAAAAGTATGAGATTATGAATCCTCCTAATAAAGAATGAAAGAAAAGCTCTTGCTCAGCCCCAGACCCAAGAGGGCCCAGATGAGGAGGACTGGTAGGGTCTAATACACACTCTCGTGAGAACTCCAATATTGATGTTGGAAGACCTAGAGTTGAAACCAGACCCCTAAATAATGGTCTCTGGGAAGTCCATGCAGGTATTTGCTTGTTGGGATTTTACTGGGATATGAGGGCAATCCCAACAGATGATAATAGTTGTTTTATATTCTGGCTCTTCCTCTAGGGGAGACAAGGAAAGGGCTCCATCTTCGTCTGGGCTTCTGGGAATGGGGGACGTCAGGGAGACAACTGTGACTGTGATGGGTACACGGACAGCATCTACACCATCTCCATCAGCAGTGCTTCACAGCAGGGCCTGTCCCCCTGGTACGCTGAGAAGTGCTCCTCGACACTCGCCACCTCTTACAGCAGCGGGGATTATACCGACCAGAGAATTGTACGTTGTTTCTGTCTAACTCTCTCTGCTTAGGTGGGAGAGCCTGGCTTGCATTCAGAACGAGTCTCCTAACTGACCTGTGGTAAAATTGATTTGCTTAAGCTTGATGTCTCAGTTGGGGAGACATTGAAAGGCTGGCATGTGTTGGGAAGTTTCTGGCTCAGGGATAATGACACTTCTGCTAGGAGGACCTTGCCTGTCTGTCACTTTTAAAACTCAACCCTAAGAAGCCACCAAACCTGTCCTGACATAGGCTGTCTCCCTAAAAACAGCCTTAAAGGAGATTTCAGGTTTGCAGGAGGCTTTATCACCCTTGTACTTGTTGTTCTGTCAATAGCAGGGATATGGTCTGACTTGCCCTTTAGCAGATCATGAAAATACCAAGAATACTTACTTACTTATAATACTTACTTATGTCTCCTAAGAATAGATGACTTACAGGAAAGTAATGGTCGAAATTTCCCCTGAGGTGAACTTCTCAGCTTCCAGATAAGCAGCTCAGGGAGGTTATGTGCTTGCAGAGAGCTCCTTGCCCAAGCTTGGTTGTGCTTTCACTTGCCTGAGCCAGACTGCCCAGGGCAATTATTGGATTTCCCTTCAAAGGCACGATGATGGAGGGCCATTTGGGGGCCTTGAGAACAAAGAGAGGAACTTATAATTTAAAATTGTAAAGCCTCAATTTTAATTCTTGACACAGGAAGAACCAACTAGCTAAAGTATGTACATCCTAATCTCAATGAAATAACAGGTCATCATCCAATTAGATTGTGGGTGAATCCCATAATAATTAGACCTAGGAATGTGTGTAAAATTCTTATTGTTGACATCTCAACACAATCGTCTGCACTATCTGCTTCCTGCAGGACTACTATTCTAGTTATCTGCCTGCTTCTGCAACCTACTCTAGACAGTAAGGCTGGTCTCAACCTAAAAAGCCTTGGCCTCCCTCACATGCCCATATAGTGTCAATTACTCAAATAACAGACAGTGACGTTCTACCCAAGGGTTCTTTATGGCAGGCATATTTTGCATTGTCTTTGAAAGGAGCATATCTGATATATGCCCCATGCGCAGTCCTGTGCGGTCAGAGACTCTGGCAGTGGGTGTCCAGGGCTGCTTTAAGAAAATGGCTTGTTGTGCATTGCAGAGCCACCATTTCATAGCCTGTCCTTTATCTGAGCTACGCTGCACTGCAACAGGAGCAAGAGTTCAGTCTGTAAAGCTCTCTCCGTAGGTAAACCAGCCATAGGAGAGTTAGCCGGTGGATTATGTTTGAGACCTTTGCACTAACATAGACTTTCTCTTATGCAAACCTCTTTCTCAGCACAGTCATCTCTGGGGGCTTACTTGCATCAACAGGTAAAAAGGGCAACCTTTTATCACAGCCCTCCTAGGAGCAGAGACACCATAAACTGAGAAATTCAGCTACTCCAAGTGGGAAGTCAAAGGAAGTGATAATAGAACAAATTATTTTTTTACACCTCCCTCCCACACATTGACATCTCTAGCTAAAAACCATATTGCCGGAAGCTGGGTGGATGTCTTGTTAGTAATCCTTCGACCCAACTACTTGTTAAACCAGCTATGCTATGTTCTTAAAGGCAGACTATTGGAAGTCTTTTAGTTGTGTTTTTTTCCCCCTTCATCTTGAAACCAAGTTGTTATTCTAAAGTTAGCCTGGATAATTCCTTACATTCAATAATATTATGTAAGAATTCACAGACAAGATATAATTTAATCCTCAGAATATGAGCCAGGAAATGTCAACCTTATTTTACAGATGGGGAAAACCAAGTTATTTGCCAATAGTATACATTTACAAGTAGCAGTTCTAGAATTTGAATCAGGTCCAAGTCCAAAACACCTCCCATTTGAAAAATTCACCATTTTCATCAAATTGCAAACATGGACACTAACACAAGGATGTGAAGTCAAGTCAACAATGAGAACAGCCTGCACACAAAGCACATTTTGTGCAAGCATTTCAAATCACCAAGATCAGAATGGCTTTATGTCCTTTTGTGGAAGAGGCAGCCAAATGTCAATCTTAAGGCAAAATGGAATTTTGCATAAAGCCGAATTTCTAAATATGCCAGACCAAACACAATGGACCTGATGATTAATGGGCAAGCATGATTCACAGTGATTTTGAAACTGTCCCCTTTTTATAGACAGCACTTTGTTTGGGAATCTCAGTAGAGAAAATATTCATAGTGGGAGTACTTCATCCCCAGAAAAGGCATCTTGATGCCAGAATTATAGACAAGTTGCATGGAGAGGAAAGCGAATGAAAATATCAGCAGATGGCAAACATCCGCCCTGTAGTTTTGAGGAGCAAGTGGGGAATGGAGTCAGCTGAGTTTCCTGATCGTAGCAGATGTAGCCCTTGGTAGGGTTAATCCCAGGAGAGAGGATCACGGTCCTTACATGTTCTTCCTGCATTGTCCCCCTCCTGCTCCCGTCCAGACAAGTGCCGACCTGCACAATGACTGCACAGAGACCCACACAGGCACCTCGGCCTCCGCACCCCTGGCTGCCGGCATCTTCGCTTTGGCCCTGGAAGCAAAGTAAGGTCCAAACAGCTTCTGACCACCTTTACTAAATTTCATTCACCTTCTTCTTTTTTAATAACATGTATTGTTTTTTTGCATACAAGGGTATAGGAAACAAATTTGGAAAATATAGAAAACTAGGAAAAAAGGATACAAATAAACTCTTCCAGCTTCTTTGAGATAACCATTGTTATCTTGATTTAGATTTCATACATAAGCATATCTTCCAAAATTGGGATTATAATATACACATGATTTTGTAACCTGTTTTATTAATCCTCTCAATTATGTATTAAGAGATTTTCTCATGCCAAAATCATTGGTCCTTGACGTTTAAAAACCTTTGGTCTTACCTCCCAACACCCGCCTCAAGGCTTTCTCACTTCTCTTTATTCCTAAGAAGCAAGGAGATTTTTGTCCAATATAATTTCTTGTGTGTAGTATTAGAAACAATAAGTATATAGAACATCTTTTTTTTTCTTCTTCAGATTATGTAAGTCCAGTTCTGGAGCTGATATATCCAGGTCATGGAACATGAGAATTAAACACAGGATTTCTATCTTTTCATAGAATTCCATGTAAAAATGCAAATTTTATCAAGGTCATCTAATCATGCTTTGATAAATACCCTTATCCATTACTATTGGTTGTCATTCCTGATAAGTTTCTCAGGATAAACACTCAGAATTGAAATTTCTGGGTAAATGGCAGGCATGTTTTAATGATTTTGATAAATATTGACAAAATGCTGCCTAGATAGATGGTGCCACTTTATATTCCCACCAGTATGTGTGGAAGTGCCAGTTTCCTAAACCTCGGCAAAGCTACTTTTATTATCTTTTAAAATGTTTGCTATTTTGATTAGTGAAAATGGTATCTCATTTTAATGTGCTTTTATTTTATTACTAATGAATCAATATTTTATATCCTTTGGTCATTTATCTTCTATGATTGCTTGTTTATGGCCTTAATTTTGTTTTATGGTCTTGGTTTAGAAAAGCTATTAATCTTTGTCAGTTTGACATTTACCTTTTAATTTGTCCATATATAATTTTTAATGTAATGCAGTTAACATGTATATGGTTATTTTGGTCAGTCTGTTTCTTTAAGGCTCCTTCCTTTGTTTCTATGCTCAGAAAAACCTTCATAACCCCAAATTGGATAAACATTTATTTAAGTCTTTTTTTAATAGTTCTTTTACTATATTTAAATATTAAACCCCTGGATTTCTTTTAGTGTATAATGTTAAAAAAGGATTTAGCAATATTTTTTGTAATAGTCCAATAGTTAATACAGAGGAAAAAATTTAACTATCTCACATTCCACATCCACAGCATAGTTTTATTTGTCCTCATTCCTGCTTTCCACTGTTGTGTGGTGACAGCAAATCTTTAAATATCAAGATGTGCTATGGTTGCATGTTGAAAGAAGTGATTTAAACATGTAAGTTACTATTATCTTTTCCTAATAAGGAGGTTATCCTAGAACAAATGTATTCTCTAGAAGGAGGATAAGCAATCCCCTTGATAGGAACAGCTATAGAGATTAAAGAAGCATGCTTGGTTATGGAGATTGAAGAGAAACTCTTGGCTAAACTTATGAAGAATAATAAGACCCAGTATTTATCAGATTCTTACTATGGGCCAGATACATGCAAACCCCTTAATATACAATATTAATTTTATTCCTTACAACATCCTTGTGAGTTAAATATTATTATTTGCATCTTATAAATGAAGAAATAGAGGCCTGGAGGGGGGTTGAGAAATGTAACTAAGATCCCACAAAGAGATTCAGACTGAGGTCTGTCTGACCCCAAAGCCTGTGCTATCAGCAACTACACTATGCTATCACCCATGGCCCTGTACAGAAGAGGAAATGTTGAATGGCAGCCTATCATACCCTTAGAGAAAGGGAGGTTAAGGAGATTGAGGCTAAAAAAGGAATATTATACCTCTTTTATGTTTTAATAAATCTCTTGACACAAGACTGCTTACTATACCGTATTATATGTGATACAATTGGAGAATGGGGACTGGAAGAGGGAGAGAGAAGGTGTAAGAATGGTTGCTGGCTGAGATATAGTCAGAGGAATATTTCCTTCTTCAGAAGAGTTTTTCTCAAACATCGGGATCCATAAAAATCACCTGGGTAGTTTATTAATATACAGATTCCCAGGACCTATTGCCAGCAACTCAGGTTCAGAAGTTCTGGGATGTAGCCAAGGAATACACATTTTTATGCTGGTGGTATATTAACCAAACCTGGAGAAACAACCGCTATAAAGAATTACTTTTACAACTGTGTTTTCCTAAACCCCATGCAGCTCCGATTGAGAAGATGCCCATTAGGCATATCCTGGAGATGAATATACTAAGAGAAGACAGGAATTCCTTGGATAAATGCCTTTTGGCGCCATTATTATGCAGTGAGGATACCTCAGAAAGAGGACAGACAATAGATTCGGTCTCCTGTGGAGACAGCAAAGAGGACATTTTTTTTTCATAGAGAAGAAAAATTCTGAGGGGATACATCGCATCCTTTCAACCTTTTTTTTTTTTTTTTTTAAGATTTTTATTTATTTATTCATTTATCCCCCGCTTGCTGCTTGTGCTGGCTGGGTCAGCTAACCACGCCATGCGGCGGGCTTGCCTTCACCAGGAGGCCCCGGGAACTGAACCCGGGGCCTCCCATATGGTAAACGGGAGCCCTACTGATTGAGCCACAGCCACTTCCCTCCTTTCAACCTTTGACAATACCATCTTCTGTTTCTATTAAAGACTGGAGAATGGGAAATGGACTTTCAATGTAGCAGGAAAACTTGGGGTAAATCACATCAAAGAAATCCTTGACTCAGTGCAATGTGAAATGCCAGGAAAAGTTTCCAAGTTAGAAAACCTCCAACATCTGAGATCACCTAAGTATAATTAAAGGCTGAACCAGGTAGCCCCTAAGATTTTTCATTCTAGAATTTTGTCTCCAGGTGACTTTATCTACATCTCTTCTAATTAGAAGCAATGCTTAATTTCAGCATTTTATTCCACAACCCTTATTTTCTATAAACATACCTTTGACTAGCCACCCAAGACAGTTTCTTTTTTTAAAAAATTTAATTATTGTGGATGCTGGTGAGCACTAATTAACAAAGGAAAGCTGTCAGGAATGAGACATGCTATTGTTAGCAGCTCCTTTTCATTTGTGAAAGGTAATCACTCAAAGGATAACTATGATAGTAAAATAGGTTCAATTTTCTTAATTGCATGACAAATGAAGCCCCCTTGAATATTTTGCAAAGAATAGATAAAAGAAAATTAAAAAAACAACAACAATGAAACCTGCAACTTCATAGAAAATAAATGCCCTGCCATAGACATCTAGAAAGCCTATGCTCTGTCTATGAATCTTACAATTATCAGGATCCTGCCTAATGTCTCTTGAGGACAAACCTATTTTATGTTCTGTGGGCTGGAAAGAGGCCTTTTGCACCTCAACCTCCACATGATCCAAAGGGGAAACTGGTGTGTTGTCTATTGGCAATCTGAATCAGAGACTTTTACCTAAAACCCGCTTTGAAAGACTGGAAGAGAGCAAACATTTCAGTAAAACATTTTATAGGAAAATTAGTTCCTACATTAAGAAAATACCACTTATGCTCAGTTAGTTAATTCTTCCCTCAGTGTGGGATGGCTAACATGGAAACAAGATCTACAAAGAGGAATTTATAATATTAGACAGATAGAAGGCTGAATAGTGAGGAATCCTGGAGTTTGTCTTATTTGGTCTTCTCATCTTATAGATGAGTCAACTCAAGCTCAGGGAGATGAAGTGACTTGCTTAAGGCCACACAGCTCTTTGGTGGTAGGAAACAGTCTAAAGTGCTTTCTGTTGTTCCACTCTTCCCCCATGATTTGAAATGACTTGTAACTGCCTTAATTGGTTATACGTTTGCATTCTTTCCACCAACTCCTGTTATTTTGGCTGTAACATAGAACTGGCTAGAAAGTTTTTCTCAAATTTAACATGTATAAAAATCATGCCTGACTCTCAGATATTTTGTTTCAGTAGCTTGGATTAGGACTCAGGAATTTTCATTATTTCCAAGAGTACAGGTGATTATGAAGCAAGTGGTCTGGGATCTGCTGAAAAGTCAATGAACTGGAGTCTTTCTAAGGCATCCATCAATCCTTCTCTGAGGATAAGTGGTCTGTTTAGTAATAATGTACATGGCCTCTTTCTTGTCACCAGGAGACTACACATTATGAGGAAGACAGCAAATTGAGCCAGAGTCTCCCGATGATTGTTCCCCAACCTAGTGATAAGATAGGCACCTTGAGGAATAAACACTTGGGCATTTATTTATTAAATAATATTTATTGTCTTTATGGAAACAATGCAGGTCTCAAAGCCAAGGAAAAGCTTGAGATCTTGAAAGAAGTTGACAGACTGATACAAATGTTTTAAGTTATATTCAGGGCTCATCAACACTTAGGCACAGTCAACCAACCAATATTTTTTCAGCATATACCCTATGCCTGACATTGTTCTGGGGCTTGGTATACACCAAAGAGCAAAAGAAATCAAGAGCTCAGCCATCCTCATGGCTAAATTCTGGCAAAGGAGACAGACAATTAATAATAAACAAAACAAATGAGTTTCCCAATTTGTTAGAAGGTGATAAGTACTATGAAAGAAAAAAAAGTATAACAGGATAAGAGGAGCCAAGGAGCATGTGGGGAGAATTGAAAGTTTAAATAAGTTTATCGGGGGAGGCCTTATCTTCATTATAATATAGCAAATCCAACACTCCCTTCCATCTCTGATTTATCTTTAAAAGGCTAATAAATTAATCTTACCAAGGCAATAGATTTCACCATTTTTCTTGCTCAAAAATCCTTGATAATTGCTCAATGCCCAATGAAAAAAGTATCCTTACCCTAGCATTCAAGGTCTTCATCATTCTAACCCAGTAATCTTTGTTGCTCCTTCCCTGCTCCAGCAAACCAGACTGTTCACTGCAGTGTGGCCACACCCTGTACTTTCCTACCTCTGTGACTTTGCTCCAGTTGTCACAACCCCTCTTTATTACCAGCTCTTGACAAATTTATCCATTCTTTAAATTCATCTCAAATATTTCCTTCCAGAAATGCCTTTCTTGATCTTTCTAGCTCAAATAATGTTTTCTCCTCTGAACTCCCACAGTACATTATGCCATGAAGAAAGCATTCAACAGGTATATTATAGTTATAAAAAGATTTAGTTTTTTTTACTGGTTTGTAATCTTAAAGACAACAACCAACTCCATGAATATCCCCACAGCTTTTAGCCTGGTGTTTTACAAGAACATACCAAGTAGCTAAGTTGCTTGACACTTCTGATATATGAAGAAAAAAGGCAGAAATGTTTAAGAGAAGGAAGCAGGCCTGTGTCTTTAAAAACTGACTCATCCCAAGAAGACAGTCATCTGTGGGTTCATGATGCTGAAAGTGTTGAAGCTGTGAATGGACAACAGAAGACCGGAAGACACAAAAGAAGTATTGCCATCATTTACTTTTTGCTCCAGTTAAATTTAAGTAATTAGAATTTGGATCCCAAGTCCTACACTACTGTGTATCATCTACAATGCTGAAGACTGAGTTTTTCTCATAGTAGTGCTTATCTTACAGGGGAGAAGTTTTCAGGACTCTGTTTTGAATTCTGGATGACAAGACATAACAATAGTAATAATACACAGTAGATTTATATAAGTACAATTGTAAAAGGCACTTCATAATCTCTGAATGGAGATGCTTGTTTTTAGTACTTGTTTTGCAAGGCAACTTCATTGTTGTCCCTAAAAGATACTTTGGGTAACTTTCCTTCCAGCCCAAATCTCACCTGGCGAGATATGCAACACTTGGTCGTCTGGACCTCTGAATATGACCCACTGGCTAATAACCCTGGATGGAAAAAGAATGGAGCAGGCCTGATGGTGAATAGTCGATTTGGATTTGGGCTGCTGAATGCCAAAGCGTTGGTGGATTTAGCTGATCCCAAGACCTGGGCCAGCGTGCCTGAAAAGAAAGAGTGTGTTGTAAAGGACAATGACTTTGAGCCCAGGTAAGTGTCTCCAGGAACTTTTAAAGAAACACTATTTTATTATGGTGTTCAACACTCTGGTTGTTTGTTTTCCCACCTACACTTTTGAAGTAGAGGAAGGTAAAGTTTACCAGTGTTCTCTCTGGGTCTCCATGAGGAATCACTGAGAGATCAAAAATCTGCAAATCATGCTAGCATATTTACATTTTTCTCTCATAGTCCTCCTATGGTACAGCATTAAGTCTAAGGTACACCATTATTTTATGTACCACTAAGAAAAATCATTGGTGAATTATGACCAACCATCAATTTTTAAGATTTATCCCAAATTCAATGATTTTTAAATGTTTTTAAAATTTGCATCTTAGAATATATCAAATGCAGTACCTACCAATTAATATTGCCCAAAACCTACTTCCAGAATGGCCTCACTTCATGCCACAGTGCTATGGGATTCATGACTTTTCTTCCATGAGGGGTCCTTTACCATAATGCTTTTACATAGACATTTTTGATCCTCCCACCATATCTCACCACAGAAGCAGAGACTAGTATGTCTGTTTTGTTGTTTACATAAGACAACCATGATTATAGCAGATACCCGCTTACATGAAATAACCAAGAGTGGAAGGCTGTAGGGGCATGCATTAGGAAGGCCTTATAGACAAAACCATTTCTTAAGATGCTCTTTTTGATACTGTAGTAATGAACTAGTTTTCAATGTGTTCAAAGCAAATCTGCCTGAATTCCATTCCATGACAAAGAGCATTGGATTCATGTATCTAGGTATCAACACTTTAAAATCCATTAAAATTCATTTATAGCTAATCCCAAATTAGGTTCTACTCATAACAATTAGAGACAATAAGCTTAGCTGAGCATCTAGTCATGGTTGATATATTCACATATGTATAAAATGCATGAATTCAGTGATGATTCTTCAATGTATTTAGAGCCCTGAAAGCTAATGGAGAAGTTATCATAGAAATTCCAACAAGAGCTTGTGAAGGACAAGAAAACACTATCAAGTCTCTGGAGCATGTGCAATTTGAAGCAACAATTGAATATTCTCGCAGAGGAGACCTTCATGTCACACTCACTTCTGCTGCTGGTAAAAAACAAAACTTTTCAAAAATTTCTTCTAAGCCATTTCTTTAAATGTTTACATGTCAATCGAATGGATTTGAATCAAAGGTGTTTCTGTTCATTCATAGAACTGTCTCCAAATTTATTTTCTCAGGTCTTAAAAATATGCTTAGTTCTGATTTTTCCTGGTGTCAGATCTCCCTCTGCCCTGATCATTGCCACTGGGTCTTAGATAAGCAGAGGATGAGGCCTACTGAAGTAATACTGATTGACAAACTTCTCTGGAGTCAGCTGGACAGATTTTCAAACTGTGTTCACTTTCCCAGGTCACTGGCTTATCATTCACTTCTATTAGTTAACACATTAGTGAAAGGTACTCTGATACTTAAAATAATTAATGAGGCTTAAAGATATGTCTGACAAATGCAAGGAATCAATTGAAAAACCTGGAAATTCTGATCCATGAAAGAGGGTGAATTTTCCGTAATAGTATGATTAAGGCCAAGAATTGACTATGTGGACATTTGCTCTTTCCTGAGAGGGTCCTAATTTAGATGAGATAGTGCATGGGCAAAGGGTCTGTGAATCATAAACCACAATCCAATCAGGAGGAGCTGTCCCAATACTCCTCCATGCTTTAATAAGACGCCACTGTCTACAGGTGCCGTATGAGTAAGATGAGCTATCTCTATAATCTCCTTTTAGAGTATGAACTCCCTTGAGGTTTGAAGTAGATTCTATTAACACTGTAGCCATTTTTCTGAAAAGTCTTGGAATTGGCCTGATACGTTGCGGGAATGTTTTTTTCATTGATGGGCTTAGTCATTTGTGTCTTTCATTTAGAAAGCAATATTATTTCTTGATCTATTAAGGTCTTGGACTTCAGCGTTTAGTGTTGCCCCTACCACTAGTTTTTATGTGACAAGAGACTATTAAATTAATATACCTTCCTTTTTTTAATGTCTACACTAAAGTGTAGTCTTAGGCCTCTATGGAACATTCAAGATTCCATTTTAAATTTCAAAATGATAGTTCCACTATAATGTATTTTAAATCCTTGCATTTCTTCTTTAATCCAGTGTGTAAATGTGATTCTCTGAGTTCTCCTTACTCAAATAAACCTTAATTAATATATCCGTTCATTATTTCAGAAATATTTATTGAGAATATATTATATGCCAGGCAATGTGCTCAGTACTGTGGATAAAAACATCATGTTTCTTCTGAATGTCTTTACCCTGGTCTTACGCTAAAAGAGAAAACTGAGAGGACCAATCTTTCCTGACTTCCATTTTCAGTTATCATGTGCTGGAGAGTATCCTACTACCAGAATTGTCAGGTCATTCATTAACTTATGTTTGTTGCATGAAAATAGGAACCAGTACTGTACTTTTGGCTGAAAGAGAGCGGGATACTTCTCCTAATGGCTTTAAGAATTGGGACTTCATGTCTGTTCACACGTGGGGAGAAAATCCCATAGGTACCTGGACATTGCGAATTACAGACATGGTAAGTATTATTGAGAGGATGAAGAAACACAAGCTCACTTTTAAACACTTAAAAAAAATTTTTTAAGGTTTATGTCATCATTAACCAGGGTCCTAAAGAATTGACTGTTCCTTAGTAGAAGTAAGGAAAAAGTGTTTCAAGGCCCATTCATTTGGTTGTATAGATAGTAATTAAAAAAAAATAATTAGACCCCACCAGCCATATTAGAAGAGGGGAAAATGTACTGCTACACAACATGACAGACTATGGGACAAATCCAGTTGTTCCATGTCTTAATGCAGTCAGCCACATGACCTCTTCAGCTGTATTTGTATTCACAAAGATAGTCAAATGCTTAGACCAACTTTGTGATGGCACTTTCCTGGGGTCATTTGAAGACCCCTTTACTATTATTTACTACAGTAAGTAGATTTTGGAAGTAGCTTTTTTGTTAGGTAAAATGCATTATTTGATATGATTTTTTAAAAGTTTCAGCCATGAAACAAATAGAAAAGCATTTCTCGTTTCTCTTTACTCTATGATTCTGCTTATTAATGGTCTTTGATATACTTCTGAAATTGTAACACACAGTCACAAAAATGAAAGGAGAGAACAAAGAGTGTTTGAACCAAAATACAACTGAATTATTTATTTTGCATTATTCCTCCAGCATTCTCTATATGTGAGAAAATAAAGGAATGCTTTGGCTCTGAGTTTCCCAAGCAAAGCGATTTATATGCATCAGCAGCACTGCATTTCAGTTTCTAGATAACTTTTTAAAAAGAAATGATTTCAAATTCCTGGAGATGTTGATTAAATTAGTATAAATTTGTAGTCATTGTTTCTTTCATTCTCTGAGAATAGCTTTCTCCTAAAGACTGCTAAAGTTGTCATTTAGAAATTGAAATTATAAAAATTCCCACTCTAATGGGCAAAAAGAAGAACATGTTCTTAGTAGGTGGTCCTGTTTTTTACCTTAGCCTATATTCATTCTTTAATTCTATTTTATTTCAGGAAGCTAAGAAAATTCATTTACTAAGATGTGACTATTTTATATGATATCTTCAAACCGTGACTTTATACTTACAGATTTTTAAAGATATTTTACATTTTGGCATATTGCTTATAACATAATGATTGAGCCTCTAAAAATTATGAATATTTTCATAAATATACAATTTTTAAGGTCTGATTAATGCTGAAGGCTGATTCTAAAGGTTGTGTAGAGGCTGAATTTTTTCCTATTGGAATGTTTCTATAAGTTGATATTTGGGAAATAAAAATCTATTTATAAAAGTTATAGTTAACTATTTAAGAACATATCCAATATGGAAAAGAATGTTCACATGGAGAATTCTTCTTTTTGAATTAAATATTTGATTACCATACAATTAATCAAGTTTTACATCTTTGAATCTGTAAACAACTGATTTTCATAGCAAGAGTGAAACCATTGATTTACCTCTTTGTACACAGAGCTCTGCACATGGAGTTCATATACTTTTTAAATTAGATTTTAACTATGAAATTTCTTTTGTATACTTTGAATGTGCTTACTTTATATTATTCAAAACACACACAATGAAATATTTGTATGCTTATTCGTTAGTCTGGAAGAATGCAAAATGAAGGAAGAATCGTGAACTGGAAGCTGATTTTGCATGGGACCTCATCTCAGCCAGAACACATGAAACAGCCTCGTGTATACACATCCTACAACACTGTTCAGAACGACAGAAGAGGGGTGGAGAAGTTCGTGGACTCAGCGGAGGTCTGTATGTCTCTCTTCTTGGCATGTTCACCTTTGAACTGCAGTAGGCAGTGTAATCAGTGAAGCTGCACCTGACTTTAAGCAGGGAGCAAATCAGGCATGGGGGGGGGTGTGAGGAGAGAGGAAGGGAGAGGTGGCAGCAAACTCTTTATTTTGCATAGGATGAAATCATATTATTTTTTCCTTTGTTCTTTCATTGGGAGTTTAAACATTAAAATTAATAAATTAAAAATTATTACATTCCCTAATATGAATTTTCTTCATTTATGATAAATATCAGATTATAAAGAAAACTTCTATGCATGATCATATCTATACCTAGCATTCATGTTATACTCGGTTTTAGGAATTTTCACATTGTCTCATTTAACCCATAATCGCTGTAACTTAAGAAGGATAGATGTCATATGTCCATTTTGAAGAAAGAAAACCAAGGTTCAGGTGGCCAAATCATGTAGGTTTCTCTTTACCAATTCCTTAATTAATACTTCCTGGCAACACTAAAGGAATCTATAGAATCCTGATTTCTTTCAGAAAATTTAGGGAGAAAGCTAAAGTAAGTCATTGGAGCTCTTGGGTCTCAGTCTGAGGCTGCTGGCTTCTCAGACCAGGGCACAGAGAGTACATTTTCTTTACTTCTGTGTCCCCAGCAGCTAGACACAGTAGGTAGGTCCTCAGAATTTCTGGAATGGCCTGCTCAGAATGGGTCCGGCTCAGTGCTGGGCAATTTTGGAAAATACAAAGACATAGAATTTGCCCTCAAGAAACTTATAAACTGTGTAAAGGCCTCAGCTCAGATTCTGGCCCAATTTACATTCTGTAAAGCAGCCTCCCTCCAGGACCACAACTGCAGGGGTTGTCTTCACGGCCCTGAAGGTGGGTTAACCTCCTGGGCGTTTCTCCCTCGTGATTCTTTGAGTGGTATTACCAGTGCTCGTTTGGTTGTGAAAGTATGGAGAAACTTCCACAAGGGTAGACAGTGAGCTGCTTCTCAGATCCCTCCCAGTTCCCTCCCACCCAGGCCCCACCTC
Source organism: Tolypeutes matacus (assembly GCA_026826555.1). NCBI lineage: Eukaryota > Metazoa > Chordata > Mammalia > Cingulata > Chlamyphoridae > Tolypeutes > Tolypeutes matacus. The sequence continues at coordinate 15,888,661 of JAKSZT010054416.1, forward strand.
AATCTCTCCCCTGACCCCTCCTTACAAGTCAGCAGCTAAAAGCATTGCTCCCAACAGGGCAAGAGGCTTCCAGGACCCTGCTGTGACACAACAGCGTTCGGTAGGTGCCTTTTATAGGAGTTGTTGACTATTTTAATATCGTCTCCTTCACAAAATGGATTCTACTACAGCAGTGCTGATGAGTGGAGATCGATGTGTACTGAGCACTTACATTATCAAGTTTCATCTTCAAAGCCACCAGGAAATGGAGATAGTCTTTTTCCCATTCTACAGGTGAGGTTCAGGGAGATTAAAAAGGTTGTCAAGGATACATCAGTAAGTAGGAGGATGAGGATTTAAACCCAAGAATGTGTGCCCCTGAACCTTGAACTCTTTCCACTGCCCCCACTGCTTCTCAAGGGGCAGGCTTACACAAGTGCTAGAGCTGCACTTATTAATTTCTGTAAATAATGAGCCTTTGTCGGTGGCATTCTGTGTTTTAGGAGCAGCCCACACTTGCGAATCTGAGCGAGACCCCTCTGATGTTGAAAAGCCCCAGCAGTGGCAGTGTGGGGGGCAGAAGGGATAAGGTGGGAGAGGAAGCCCCTTCCGAGGCCCTGCTGCGGCTCCTTCAAAGTGCTTTCAGCAAAAACTTGCCTCCAAAGCAATCACCAAAGAAGTCTCCAAGTGCAAAGCTAAACATCCCTGACGAAAATTTCTATGAAGCCCTGGAAAAGCTGAACAAACCTTCTCAGCTTAAAGACTCTGAGGACAGTCTGTATAACGACTATGTTGATGTTTTTTATAACACAAAACCTTACAAACATAGAGATGACCGGCTGCTTCAAGCTCTGGTAGACATTCTGAATGAGGAAAATTAAAATAAGGTTGTGAGTTGGAAATATTCATGTTTCTTCCTGCCCTGTAGATCTTGCCTGTGTCTGAAGTGTTGTTTTGTTATTGATCCTAATGGTTATTATATCCTTTGGGATACTTTTTCTTTTTCTCCCCAATCTGTACATTTGAAAGGGGTGAGCTTAGGAGGAGAATCAATCTTCCTTAACTGATCATAGTGCTTTCCAAACACGTCTTCACTGCCTGCACAAGTAAAGGTTTTGCTCTTCCTGGAGTCACAATTCACATGTGTTCCTCACACTGCCTGACGATGCCTCCTTGGCTTACTCATTTCATTTATCAAAAGAAAAGGCAAAATCTGGGCAATGGATTAATTTGTAAGACCAAAATGTAAAGAATAAGAGAGAAAGAACCCTGTTCCTATAACTTGTTCCCTATCTTTGCCTTATGTGTTCATCAAATATTGATGCCAAGGAATTTTTCGGAAAGCATCTAATGACAGAATTCACAATTAGACCCATGGTCTTTCTACTTCAAAGTGCCACTCATTCAGGGAGTAACAATCTGGTCATTTTGGGGGAAAGCTGGATGATTTAGACCTTGAAATCCATGTGATCTGATTTGAGCAGCTTTGGAACATTCCGATTTCCTTGCTGTACCCTGCAGAGGTCTCTGTGGTCCCAAAGGTGGTTGTGATTCTTGCTCTGATCTTGCTCTCACTTTTCTTCTTGTGTAGTGTTCTTTACCTGCCTCCTTTCTCAGCCACAAACTAAATATTGAGGGAACTAATTTCTGCCACTTTCTCAGAACAAATTACAGTTGGGACTTGGAATATTCCTTGTCATACTTTTTTTTTTTTTTTTAAACAATAATAACAGGGAACCATAATGAGGAGAACTAACATAATAACAGGAACATACTCAGAATGCGGAGAAACAATGGGAGGTTTTGTTTGTTTTTGGTTTTTAGACTGTGTTCATTAAAAAAGGTTTTTCTGGCTCTTTGAAACTGAGAGTTCATTTCTGGATCCTAAAGCCTCTTCTCATTCTGAACTGCCCAAATTCTCACCAAATTGTTTCCAATCTTGAAATCAGAGGACAAAGACTGGCAATCCACATACCCAATTTGTCTCTCTGACAGGTTTTGTTTGATATGCACAATGTTTTAAAAATTTTAGTGAATATTGGAAAAATGAGCTTTCACATAAAAATCTGTTCTCAGGCCCATCTTTCCTCAAGGCAGTGGTTAGCTGGAGCTGAGTAGCAACTGCCTGGTTAGAGTGGAGAATACCTGCTCCATGCTCCCTTAAAGCAGCTATCTTACTTGTTACTCGTTAGGACCAACTAAGCATTTGATTTTGCCCAGCCCTGTCTAAATGAATGTGTGCAAAGTGTAAATGCATTAGGGGGGGAAACCACCCTCAGTTTCCTTCAGGCAGGACCTGTACAATGATTAATAATTATGAGAATTTGCCAGGAACTAGTTCAGTTAGGTTGCATTTATAGGGAAACAAAAAAAGGTATTTTAGACCCCTGAAAGTAGCTCTGAATTCTAGTTTTACATATTTGTTAATATCAAGTTGATAGTAATTTCTAATAATCCATTAATTGCCAACTCCCAAGCCTCCTACTCTCTATACTCTCACAAAGGCCCACTCACTTATAATGCTGGCATTCTCCCATTGAGTCTGCGGTTTGCGATTCTTACACGAAGGTTGAACTACATAAGGCCACACTTGACATTGCTGGTCCAGAAAGAAGGCACTAGAGACTGCACTATCCTTTGGCTTGTAGTGTGGTAGACAAACTTTCACCTCCTATCCTACTACTTGAATTTGTGTGGAAGGAGAGTATTTTCAGAGCTTAGAGGATGTTCACCTAAAAAAAAAATCACAGTATCACTCATCCTTGGAAATTCCAATATTTTTTGGTGTAAAGTGTGGGTTAGAATTTTGAATATTGTAGTACATCAAAAATTTTTAAAACTGAAAAAGACCAGAGAGTTATGAGCTTAATTTTCAAGTAAAAAACAAAAACTGAGGCCCAAAGGCATCAATAAATGGTAATAAATGAAAGAGCTGGTCCTAAAACTCATCCTTTCCCCATTCCTAATCTAGTGCTAAATGTATGGCGCTTTCTTGTTACTCCTTTCTAATAGTATCTTTTCCTGGTTAAAACCCTGACCACCTCATTGGGTTGTAGCCAAAATTTTACTCTAGAGAAGCTTTAATATTGAAATTAAAATTGTGTTTGTTTCCAATCTGGGGTATATTGTTCAGATGCAAAATATTTTTATTGTCAGTCTTTCCTAGTGCCTGTGTGGTTTTTTGTGAAAATGTAAAAGAGGAAACATTAAATACTTCCTTTGGAATTTTAAACTATATTTTCTTTACAGGTATTTATAATGTACCAATGCTTTTATCAAACAGAATTTTGAAAGGTATATTAAATTATATTAAAGAACCAAGAGTTTTCCCAAGAATAAGCAAGTTTGATCTAATAAAATATTTTTTGAAAGGCATGTTCCTCTGTCAATGAAAAAAAAGTGTAATATGTATGTGTTGCGATATTAAAAGTGACATTTGTCTAATAGCCTAATATAATGTGTTACTGAGTTTAACATGCGTGGTCTCAAGGGAACTCTCACATTATACAGGCAATGTATTAACCAGAAAATATAAAACATGCTCATAAATCCAAAGAATAAATGGTTTCTCACTAAGTGAAAAAGAAAAAAAAGCTCATGTTTCCAACAAAAACAGGTTCTCCCCCTCTTACTTATTATGGTTCCCAAATGGACTGTAAAAAACAAAAGGTGAAGGCTTATATTTAGAAGAAAATTCCTTTCAAGAAAAATGATTTTTGGAGGAAATGTAAGAATCTACTTGAATAGGTACATTTCATTTTCTCTTATAAGCCATTCTTTTATGTTCTTAATAACTGAGCTATACGACTGAGGCTTAACTGAAGTATTGAGAAAAACAACAACAACAAAAACGCTAAAATGATTTTCAGTAATTTACTAAACATGACTTTGTTTATTGACCACGGAAAGGCAGCTAAGCATTAAATGCTTCCCAGAGGTCTGCTTATCAGAACCCTCCAATTCCCAGATCTCCTGTCCTCAGGTCCTCTTTTCTCTCATGGAGTCAAACAGACATCATTCTTTTCTCCAGAGTTATTATTATTTGGTCAAACTAGAATAATCTTCCAGGTATTCCAGAACTACTGTTATAACTAGGTTTTTTCCTTTAAGTCCACCATCTTCAAATTCTTCTCACTAGGATGGATAGAACATATGTCTGTTTTCTTTTGAATTTCCATTTGGCATCTATTGGATTAACCATGTACAAGCTATGAGTACAAAAAGAAATGCACACACATGCATCCCAAGGATAAACATTAATTTTTTCAATATAAATTTTAACCCATAAGAAAAGAAATGTTTTCCTAACTGCCTCATAATTTACAATGCTTTAACATTAATATATGTGATAGTTTGTATTATTTACCCTATTGCCTTTGCCCCTTTGTACAGAGTATACTTTCCCGACTCATTGAAATTGAGCTTGACCATGTGATTTGCTGACATGATGCAAGCAAGGGCCTTAAATGTGCTTGCACAGTTTGGCTTGGTTCTTGCTTTTCTACGATCTCTTACCACAAAAGGAATATTCCCTAGTGAGCCACTGTCCCTTCAGCCTGATTTCCAGAATAAATATATGTGGAACAAATCTACATCAAATCCCCATTCTATAACCAAGTCTAGCCGACTCACACATAAATTAGAGCCATCCAGTAGAGCCATCCAGATGAATTTGTCAACATGCCAACTTGTGAGTGTGAGAATAAATGCCCTTTGTTGTAAGCCAAGGAGTTGGGGCGTAGTTTGTTAAATGGCCTGACTGTGGCAGCAAAACTGACTAATAAAGATCCATTTGTTTATTCCACCACCAATCCCATCTCTTTCAAATTGTGCCTTCTTAGAACTGTAAGAAAAAGAGCCAATATTTAACCATATATATCTCTTAATGTTTGCTCCCATAGCTAAGCAAAGACCCTACCCAAGTTCTAAATTCTCAGTTTTGAAGGCCTGTCCTAGATTAGTCCCTCATGAAAGCAAAGCCTCAGATAAGGACTTGTGTACACATAGTTTACTTAGGAAGTAATAGCAGGGAGCAAAAGTGAATTACACACACCCATGAGTAGGGAATTGGAGATCAGTGGCCATCAATAGTCACACAGAGTTTCCCAAAAGCTGGAATGGTTATTGAAGCTGATACTGGCATTGTTAGAAGACAGCTCAGAACAGATACCTATCAGTGCCCTCCATCCATTTCCCCTTTCCAATGCCTTTCCTTTAGCCTCCCTCAGTACTTAAATGCAACTTTGGGTAAGGGAAGAAAGCTTGATTAGTTAAGATTAAGTTCACACTGCCAGTTGTAAAGTCAACTTTTAACAGAAATAAAAAACGAAGCAATTCTTTCTCACCTTTGACTTGCAATTTGTACACAATGCCTGTATATTGTCATATATAGACATTTTGTAAGCACCGCTCTGTTGTCAGTGACAAGGAAGCGACTACAGTCTTTTTTTTTTTTCTTTCATTTTTCCCTATTTCTTTTCTTTTCTTTATTTATTTTTTATATTTTAAAAGATGCTTAGATTACATAAATGTTACACAAAAATTACAGGGATTCCTATGTTCTCCACCTCCCACTCCTCCCATAGCATCCCACATAAACATCTTTCATTAGCGTGGCACATCACCTGCAATGGATATACACATCCTGGGGCTTTGCCACTAAGCATGGACCATAGTTCACATTGTAGACCACACTCTCTCCCACACAGTTCTGCATGTTATATGCTGATGTAAAATGGCCTATATCTGTTGCTGTAATGTTACTCAGGATAATTCCCAAGTCCCGAAAAAGCCCCTGTATTACAACTGCTTTTCCCTTCCCTGCCCCAAAAGCATCCAGTGGCCACTGGCTCCACCTCACTGTTGTAATTTCTTCCATTGCTTGAATCACAATATGTCTACAACAGAATACCATTAAGTCCACTCTAGTCCATAGCTCTTCCCCCAATCCTGAGAAGTTTGGGTTGGTGTTGTCCACTCCACCTCCAAGTGAGAGGGGGCTTATATCCCATTGATATGGTGGATGGGATTGTCCTGCCTGCAGCTGCAGGCTCTCTCCATTCCGTGGGATGGCCATTGTCCATCATTGTCTCCTCACCAGGTGACTTGGGTGAGTCCATTGAGCTGTAGAGTAGGAGTTGCAGCTCCACCGAGATTCCAGGCACAGCTGGCACATGGGCAGGCCAAAGGCTCCAGTCTCTGGAAGTACACCTACAAACTCCAGCATCACATAAAGGTTTGAATAGAAGGGACTGGGGACCATGTGCAGGGAGGACCTATTTGAGTCCAACTCTGTCACCCTCAGGGACACAGATTCCAAAGTAGAGCCCACTGATAAGGTATCAATCTCTGGAACTGTCCTCCCTTATATAAGACCTGGGTGTCTCCAGAGCCCTCAGGAGCCCCTCTGTTTGGGGTGATATCCACTTTGGTGTTCAATGAGATCCTACTGTAGTAGGTAGTGCATAAGCATTACCTCTGGGGTGACCGCCCGACTCTCTTTGAAGTCTCTTAGCTACATGAACTCATTTGTCTTTACCTTTCCCCCCTTTTATTCAAGGTCTTTTTCCAGTCATATTGCCAGTTGGCACTCAGTATTAATCCCTCATTGCCAGGGAGGCTCATCCCTGGGAGTCATGTCCCACGCTGGGGGGAAGGTAATGCATTCATATGATGAGTTTGGCTTAGAGAGAGGCCACATTTGAGCAATAAGGAGGCTCTCAGGTGGCAACCATTAGGCACCTCATAACAGCAGGCCAAGTTTCAATTACAAGAGCAAAGACTCATAAGGCTAGTCATCAATAACAAGAACCCATCAGTGGACCATCTTCCTTTGCCAGACACTGCCCCTGCACTTGGGGGACTGTTGCTGCTCCCTCGGAGAATGTGGCAGAGCTCTCCAGGCTGGGAATTCAGTATTACCTCATTTATTGAGTGATTGTCTACCCACTGTGACCATGCCCCACCCCTTGATCATTTGAACAATTTTATATATCTTTTATGTATATTCAGGTAAACTTCCTCCCATAAAACCCCTATCCCAGATACCCCCCAACAATGATCCTCTGCTGCCCCTGTTGTAACCCTTCTGTGATCTAAACCTTCCTTGAAGATGAAGCCCATATAATAGCCAAATACAATTAATAGGAAAATGAAATACTAATGATAAGCTTAAATGTAAGAGATAAAATACATGGAAACTCAGAAAAAAAATCTAAAAATAAAATAAAGTTAAAGGATTGGGACATTCAAAAAATGGGGAAAAACAAAATTTTTTTTTTTAAATAAAAAAACTTATTATTATTATTTCTTCCTTTTATCACTGCGTTATCAGGTGTCCTGTCTGTACCATGGCACGTTCCCCCTCTCACTCCCTAGTGTCTCCCAAATTTTCATTTAATTTTCAAAGAAGTTTTAGGTCACAGCAAAGTCACACACAGAATACTAGAGACTCTCATATACCTAACCTCCTACCCCTTTCCTCACCCCATATTAAAAACTTTTTTTTGGTGGATGGTAACATTGTTATAACTGTTATACAGATAGTGAAACATAGCTACTAAACATTGTCAATGGTTTACAGTATAGTTTACAATTTAGACGGTACAGTTTAATAATTTTTTGATATTTACCATGTCCTGTGTCCAATACTGTAAGGTAATGAAAAACATTTCCCATGACCACTAAATACCCCCTGTTGGATCTTTTCTGTTCCTTCCTCCCCACCCCCCTGGGGCACATGACACTCTCCTGTCTTGACTCATTGGATGACAAGATTCATAGTTACATGCAACCAGAGGTCTTGACACGCTGATTATCCTCCCCTATTAGGATCCACCCTTGCTCCTAAGAGACACCCACCTGTCTGTTTCTGGGTGAATCGGTCCTCCCAAAGATGGGGGTCTAACTCCTTCCCACCCACCATGTGGGTCTCCACTCCCCAACACAACACACTATGACAGGATGAACACTCACACACTCCCCAGAAGCCTACTCCAGATGCACCCCCAACCTACACCCTAAACAGTAACACTACCTTGTCATATTGCCATAAAAGCATTCCCACTCCTGCATTTTCAATATCATACCCACAAATCCCATGTTCACCTAGCCCCTCTCCCATCTCTCCCCCCAGTATCCTGGGTATTCTAACCTGCCCTTCCTAATCTACTTACCTGTCAACCCTGCACCACCAAACCCAGTAATATCACTACCTACCTGTTCTATCCTTCAATATGCAACTATACTCTATCACTTTACCATAGATTATGTCTATATGGGTGATGGCTCACAACTGTCTATTCTCTTTCTCTCCCTTGTTAACCTATCTTTCAGACAATGGTTCTCAGAGACTGCTCACTATCCTCAATTCAAATCAGTGAGGTCATATACTATTCATCCTTCAATACCTGGCTAGCTTCACTCAACATAAGCTCTTCAAGATTCATCTGTGTGTTAGCACTTTATTCCTTCTTACAGCTGAATAATATTCTATTGTATGTATGTACCACATTTTGTTTAACCATTCATCTGTTGATGGGCACCGGGGCTGATTCCAACTTTTGGCAATTGTGAACAATGCCACTATGAACATTGGTGTGCATATATCTGTTCTTGTCTTTGCTTTCAATTCTTCTGGGTATATACCCAGCAGTGGAATTGCTGGATCATATGGAAGATCTATTGTTAGTTTTCTGAGGAACCGCCAAACTGTCCTCCACAGTGGCTGGACCATTCCACAATCCCACCAGCAGTGGATGAGGGTTCTTATTCCTCCACATCCTCTCCAATACTTATAGTCTGCTGTTTTTTTAATAGCTGCCATTCTGATGGGTGTAAGATGGTATCTCATTGTAGTTTTGATTTACATTTCCCTAATAGCTAGCGATGTCAAGCATTTTTTCATGTGCATTTTAGCCATTTGTATTTCTTCCTTGGAGAAGTGTCCTTTCAGGTCACTTGCCCATTTTTTAAATGGGTTGTTTGTCTTTTTATTTTCGAGGTGTAGGATTCCTTTATATATGCAGGATATTAGGCTCCGATCAGATATATGGTTGCCAAATATTTTCTCCCATTGGGTAGGCTGCCTTTTTATTTTCTTAATAACATCCTTTGAGGTGCAGAAGTTTTTAATTTTGAGGAGATCCCATTTATCTAATTTTTCTCTTGCTGCTCGTGCTTTGGGTATGAAATTCATGAAACCATTTCCTATTACAAGGTCCTGTAGATGCCTCCCTACATTATCTTCCAAGGTCTTTATGGTTTTGGCTCTTATATTTAGATCTTTGATCCATCTTGAGTTGATTTTTGTATAAGGTGTGAGATGGTATTCCTCTCTCATTCTTTTGGATATGATATCCAGTTCTCCAAGCACCACTTATTAAAGAGGCCATTCTCTCCCAACAGAGTGGGCTTCATGGCCTTGTTGAATATCAGATGACTGTATATGCGAGGATCTATATCAGAACTCTCAATTTGGTTCCATTGGTCAGTATGTCTATCCTTGTGCCAATACCATGCAGTTTTGACCACTGTAGCTTTGTAGTATGTTTTAAAGTCAGGTAATGTGACACCTCCAACTTCATTTTTCTCTTTCAATATGTCTTTGGCAATTCAGGGCCTCTTACCTTTCCAAATATATTTTGTAGTTAGTTTTTCCAATTCATTAAAAATTACAGTGTTGATTTTTATTGGTATTGCATTAAATCTGTAGATTAGTTTGGGTAGGATAGACATCTTGATGATGTTTAGTCTTCCTATCCATGAACAGGGAATATTCTTCCATTTATTTAAGTCTTCTTTGATTTCCTTTAACAGTGTTGTATAGTTTTCTGTATATAATCCTTTACATTTTTAGTTAAATTTATTGCTAGGTATTTGATTCTTTTAGTTACTATTGTAAATGGTATTTTTTTCTTGATTTCCTTCTCAGATTGCTCGTTATTGGTGTACAGAAATGCTACTGATTTTTGAGCTTTGATCTTATAGCCTGCAACATTATTGAACTCCTTTATAAGTTCTAGAAGCTTTGTTGTAGATTTCTCAGGACTTTCTATGTATAGGATCATGTCGTCTGCAAATGATGAAATTTTTACTTCTTCTTTTCCAATTTGGATGCCTTTTATATCTTTTTCTTGCTTCAGTGCTTGAGCAAGTACTTCTAAGATAATGTTAAATAGGAGTGGTCATAGTGGGCATCCTTGTCTTGTTTCCATTCTCAGAGGGAAGGCTTTTAGGATTTCACCATTGATGATGATGTTAGCTTTGGGTTTTTCATATATACCCTTTATCATATTCAGAAAGTTTCCTTCTATTCCTATCTTTTGCAGTGTTTTTATGAGGAAAGAGTGCTGTATTTTGTCGAATGCTTTTTCTGCATTTGTAGAGATGATCATGTGATTTTTTTCTTTCAATCTGTTTATGTGGTGTATTACATTGATTGATTTTCTTATATTGAACCAGCCTCACATACCTGGGATGAAACCCACTTGGTCATGGTGTATAATCCTTTTGATATGTTGTTGAATGCGATTAGTAAGCATTTTTGTTGAGGATTTTAGCATCTAGATTCATTAGAGAAATTGGTCTGTAATTTTCCTTTCTTGTGGTCTCTTTGTTTGATTTTGGTATTAGGATAATGTTGGCATCGTAGAATGAGTTAGGCAATATTCCTTCTACTTCAATTTTTTGGAAGAGCTTAAGCCGAATTGGTGTTAGCTCTTTCTGGAATGTTTGGTAGAATTCAGCTGTGAAGTCATCTGGTCCTGGGCTCTTCTTAGTTGGGAGGTTTTTGATGACTGAGTCTATCTCTTTACTTGTAATTGGACTGTTGAGTTCATAAATTTCTTCTTTCATCAATGTAGGCTGTTTGTGAGTCTTCTAGAAACTTGTCCATTTCCTCTAAATTATCATTCTTGTTGGCATATAATTTTTCAAAGTATCCTCTTATGATACTCTTTATTTCTGTGGGGTCAGTAGTGATATCCCCTTGCTCATTTCTTATTTTGTGTATTTACATCTGTTCTCTCTTTTTCTTTCTAAGGGTTTGTCAATTTTATTGATCTTCTTGAAGAACCAGCTTTTGCTTTTGTTTATTTTTTCTAGTGCTTTCTTATTCTCTATTTCATTTAGTTCTGCTCTGATCTTTCCTTCTTCCTACTTTCTTTAGGTTTAGTTTGTTGTTGTTTTTCTAATTCCTCCAAGTGTGCAGTTAGGTCTTCAATTTTAGCTCTTTCTTCTTTTTTAATATATGTATTTATGGCTATGAACTTCCTTCTCAGGACGGCTCTCGCTGCATCCAATAGGTTTTGATATGTTGTGTTGTCATTTTCATTAATTTCAAGGTAGTTACTGATTTCTTTTGAGATTTCCTCTTTGACCCACTGTTTGTCTAAGAGTGTGTTGTTTAACTTCCATATCTTTGTGCCTAATCTGTGTCTCTGGCCTTTAGTGATTTCCAATTTCATTCCATTGTGGTCCGAGAAGTTACTTTGTATAATCTCAATCTTTCTGAATTCATTGAGAATTGTTCTGTGGCCTAACATGTGGTCTATCTTGGCATACGATCCATGTGCACTCAAGAAAAATGTAAATCCTGCTGTATTTGGGTGTAGTGTTCTGTATATGTCTATTAAGTCCAGGTCCTCTAATGTATTGTTCAGAGTCTTTGTGTCTTTATTGATTCTCTGTCTAGATGTTCTGTCTAATGGTGATAATGGTGTATTAAAGTCCCCCACTATAATTGTAGAGGCATTTATTTCTCCACTTAGTTTTTCCAGAGTTTGCCTCATGTATTTTGAGGCACCCCGATTAGGTACATAAATGTTTATGATTGTTCTCTCTTCTTGAGAGATTACCCATTTTACTAATATATAGTGTCCATCTTTGTCTCTTACTATAGTTTTGCATTTAAAGTCTATTTTGTCTGATATTAGAATAGCTACTCCTGCCCTTTTTTGGCTATTGTTAGATTGTAAAATTGTTTTGCAAGCATTCACTTTCAGCCTCCTTGAATCTCTGGGTTGAAGGTGGGTTTCTTGTTGACAGCATGTAGATGGATCATATTTCCTTATCCATTCTGCCAATCTGTGTCTCTTGAGTGGTGAATTTAATCCATTAATATTCAGTGTTATTACTTGCAATGAATTTCTTACTTCAGCCATATTTTCTTTGGGTTAATGTATGTCATATGTTGTTTTGTTTCTGTTTTTGTCTTTTTAGTTGGTTTTAAACTCTCCTCCAACTCTCTCTCCCTTGTTTTTTCATTTCAACTTGTAAAACTTCCTTTAGTATTTCTTGAAGTGCAGGTTTCTTATTGACATACTCTCTTAATTTCTGTTTATCTGTGAATATTTTGAACTCTCCATCATTTTTGACTGCCAGTTTTGCTGGATAGAGAATTCATGGCTGGAAGATTTTTTTCTTTTAGTACTTTGACTATGTCATACCACTGTCTTCTTGCCTCCATGGTTTCAGATGAGAAATCAGCACTTAATCTTATTGCGCTTCCCTTGTATGTGATGGTTCTCTTTTCTCTTCTTGCCTTGAATATTTTCTCTTTGTCTTGAGCACTGGACATTTTGACAAGTATATGTCTTGGAGTTGGCCTGTTGGGATTTATACTGTTTGGGGTGCGCTGTGCTTCCTGTATCTGCACATCCATCTCTCTCAATAAGGTTGGGAAGTTTTCAGCCATTATTTCCTTCAACACTCCTTCTGTTCCCTTTCCCTTCTCTTCTCCTTCTGGGATGCCCATAATGCGTATGTTTGTGCGTCTTGCATTATCGGTTAATTCCCTGAGTCCATGCTGGATTTTTTCTATCTTTTTGTCTATCTGTTCTACTATCTGTTTGATTTCAGATGTATTGTCTTCCACATCACCAATTCTTTCTTCTGCCTATTCAAATCTGCTTTTATGTGAACCCAGCATCTTTTTTATTTTTGGATTGTGCCATTGATCACCATCATATCTGTTATCTTTTTAGGTATGTTTACAATTTCTTCAGTATGTTCTCCCAGTGTCTTCTTAATATCCTTAATCTCTTCCTTCACTTCATTAAGTTGGTCCATGATATTTGTTTGGAAAGCTTTGATTAGTTGTTCGATGTTCTGCATCTTTTCCTGGTTTTTAGTTTGTTCATTGGACTGGTCCATGTCTTCCTGTTTCTCAGTGTGGTTTGTAATTTTTTTTTGCCCTCTAGTCATCATTTTTAGACTAACTTCTAGTCATCATTTTTGATTAGCTTCTCTCTCTGCTCTAGAGTTTTATTTAGCTGGTGGTTCTGTGTGTGTGTTAAGTTTTCTCTTTGACACTTTTTCTTCTTATTTTATTTCCTTGCTTCTTTCTATGTTACCTTGAAGGCAAAAGATTTGGGCCAGAGGAATTGAAGGATGTGAGAAAGGAAGAAGGATAATAGTAATATTGATAAAAGTTAGAAGAGGGGCTGAATAAGACTTAGTGAAATGAATATTTAACTCATGTAGACATTGTAAAGTAATAGGAAAAAAAGTGGAGTACCTACAATGGACTGGGAAACCAAATAGAGGAATATATATAATGATTTAGAAGGCTAGAATGGTGAGGAGGGAGAGAAAGAGTAAAGAAAGGGCTGAAAGGAAAAAGTTAATATTAATTAAAAAAGAAGAAAACAGAATAGATAGAATAGAAATTGACACCCTGAAGTTGTGGGCTAATGAAAAAACATGGTATGTAAGAACCACAACAGAAAGCAGAAGGCAGAAAGATGAAGGAAGGGTCAGAGATAGCTTGGGAGACAAAATTAATACAGACAGAGAATTGGAAATCACTGAAGAAGAAGCACAGCAAAGAAGAGACAAGCTAGCAGCACCTAAAAAAAAAAAAAATGGAAAAAAGAAGGGAGGGGGCAGGAAAGAGGAAAGAAAAGCAAGAGACAACAAATAAACAGAGAAAAGTCAAACAACCACACAAGCAAGCAGTCAAACAAAGCTAAGGAAGAACAGTGTTCCTTCTTGGGCCCTTGTGGAACCTCTCAGCCTGCTTGTGTTTATCAATCAATTTCCCTGCAAGGTTCTATCTGCAGGTTTTGAGGCAGATTTTAGCTATTAAACTAAATTTAAAAAAGAATTCATTTTTTTTTTTTATTTTTTAAAGTGACTGTCTTTTTTTTTTTTTTTTTTTTTTGCGAAATAAGGGACCAAAAAGAAGTCATCTTCTAGACCACCCCCTTCACCGAGCGAACCCTAACTAGGCTCATGGAAACTAATCAAGCACTTCCCACTTCCTGGCCTCCCCAGGGGAGCTGAAGCTCTGATGCTTGTCAGTGCAGAATGATAAAATTGGCTGACTCTGCCCCCTCTGGAGTCAAGCCTCAGTGTCACCAGGCTGCTGGGTAAATCAGGTTTCCTCAGATTGGCCCCTCCCCTCAGCCTGGCACTGCTTCAAGCCGGCTCATCTGCTCCCCAAAGCTATGAGGGGGTCCAGGCAGCCAAATCCACAGAAGGGAAGCCCCTCTCCACCTTCTGTCAGAACCCTCCCACTCTTGGAGTATGTTCCCTCTCACCAGGTTGCGGGCAAGAATTGGGGCATATCCCAGGGCAGCTAGGTAAATCAACTTCCTCAGCAGATTCACCCCTCCCCTCTGCCTGGTGTTGATTCAGTCCAGCTATTTTGTTCCTCAAAGCTGCAAGGGGTTCCAGGCAGCCAAATCCACAGAAAGGAAACCCCTCTCAACCCTTCTCCAGAACCCTCCCACTCTTGGAGAACACCTCCTCTCACCGGGTTGCCGGCAGGAGTTGTGGCTCAAACCAGCCTCTTTCCCCAAGGGTGGGGCTCAGCTGTCTGTGTTAACCTCCACGGGCAGGCTTAAAACTCACGAATCTTTACCAAGCAATCCACACCATTGAGCTGCCTCCAGATAGATGTCCCTAAGGTACTTGCTCCATGAGCCCACAGCACAGACCCCCGGGCAGTACCCTGTCCCCAATCAGCCGTCCTCAGAGAGCGAGTCTGCAAGTGCCCTCCTAAACTGACGCCATCTTGCCTCTCTTTTGACTTCAGTCTTTATATATCTCTCCTTCTCATGGCATGTGAGAATGAAGCAGAGATCACTTTCCTGGCTCCTTTACTGGGACTCTACCATGTGTACTATATCTAATTATTTTGCCTGAAACTCCTCAAAATGCCTTCATTCTCTTCCACATATACACATCTCCTACACGTCCACATACCCCCATACTCTGGGATTCTTCACTGAATGTTTACCTGAAGAGGGGGCCACAAGTTCAAAATAAATTCTTGTTCTTAGAAGTGGGTAGTGAAAAACATTAGCAGATTTGTTCTTTCAGGGTCATAATGATTTTCTCTCCTACTGCTACTTCTTCTATCCCTGTCCCTAATAGCCTCAGAGGCAGGTGATTGATAAACATGGATGCTCTTTTGATGTGAGAATTGAAGCCTCTAGGCTTGGTTATGCCTTAAATACTTTACAGTTACTTCTTTCACCATAATTTCTCCTGTTCCAGATATTACCAGGGCCCATCCCCAAACTCATTTTTTGGGGGAAGGCCCAGTGCTCCCCCCACAATTTCCAGTTTCCAGGCACATCCAAAGAAAAGTGTTACTCAAGTATTCCAGCATAGTGAGCATGATGCCAATCTGTTTGGGATGAGGAAACATTTCTTGGACAGAATAAATTTTGAACTGAAATTTTTAAGATAAGAGGGATTTGAAACGAAAGAGAAGCATATGGGTTGTTTCAAGTTCTCTTGCCAAAGAGAACCAGAATGAAGAAGGTCCACATGTGAGATCTTATTCTTCCAAAAGACCTCTCATAGGTGGATCAAACCCACATGGTTTATTGAATATCTACCACCTGGGCTCTGGGCTTTCTTTACCAGGATTTACTAAGCTTTCATGACATGAATGAATAGCCCAAACCTGCTTCTACCTTGTTATGATGCTATTTTTGCTTCTAGAAACCAGAAATCCATAAGCCTTAAATGTATCAATTAGTTGCTATAAATTATAGTATTGAATTCATTAAAGGGCAAAAGAAAAATGTAACAACAACCCAAGTGGCTAGAGATCACTTGTCCAAGGTCACACAGCTAAGCTTAAAATGATCTCTTCAACCTTATCTTTTCACTGTGTCACTCTGTTTTACTTTTTAGCTAGTTCAAATTTTGCAATCTGGTGCTTTCCAGTAATATCTAGATAGATTTATACTGGTTCATTACCTCGGATTTTGGAAATGCCAATAAATTAAAAATTGAGAGAAGCCATTGTCCTTGTAGTCAGCACTTTGTGATATATCTTGAAATGAACCAAAGCACTTAAGGAAGGAACAAATTGACCTTTTGTTTCAAGAAGCAGCCTCATGATAAGTTCATGTATAGTTCAGACCCCACGACTCCCAAAACATATTGAGAACCAGGATATCACTAGTTTGGGCATCCACTCAAGGAGTATTCTATTATTTTGGGCCATTTTATTTCTCTCCATTCCTTGGCCTTCCTACCTTGTCTCTAAGGTGTCTTTTCAAATTTAATTTTAAAAATTTCTACAAGTGTGTTCTTCAGTATATTGGTCAGTTGTGTGTGTGTGTGTGTGTGTGTGTGTTTAAAAAGGATTTCCCTGGTCACATACATTTGTGAAACACTGAGGGAAAACTGAATTTTCCTATTTCTTCCTTGTAGGACTTCTTAGAAGTCCTTTATTAAAAGGTATACTTTAGAATTGGTAAAAATGTTGTTTGTAAATCTTTGGAAATGAATAGAAATGGTGAAATCATATCATGGTGTTTGTAACTAGCAGTGCTATTGTATGGGTATGACAGTGGTTGAAAGGGAAAGTCTAAGGTCATTTATATTACCAGAAGGAAAGCTAAAAACTGTAACCTGGGACTGTATAAGATAGTAAAACCTCATGTAAAACACAAATATGGGTGATATTGCATATATGACTATTTTTACAAAACATAAATACAAATATACTAGAGAAAAGGAAAAGGAATAGCAGCTATGTACTGCAGGGGAAGCAGATAGAGATTGAGAGTTGATGAGCTTTTTTGTTGTTGTTTATTATTATTATTATTGAAATAATGAAAGTGCTCTAAGAATGATTGAAGTGATGAATGCACAAATATGTGACTATACCAAATACCATTGATTGTACACTTTGGATGGATTTATGCTTTATTAGTATATATCAATAAAATTGATTTGTTTAAAAAAAAAAGGTGTGCATTGTGACTCTTCAATACAGAGATACATTTCTTAGCATTTCTCCAGATGGAATCACTTTTTCTTGGAAGATCTTTCAGGACCAGTATTCTCTCAGATCACTTGGGGAGATGCTATTTTCCTCAACTACTTTTAGGCAATAATTTCCCGGCTTGATTCTGGGTTCTACCAGAAGTAAGGCTTAAGATCACCATGTGCCTGATTATTACTGAGCGCTCACAGCTCATGCCTTCTTGCTGTGGTACACAGTGCTGCAGAGCAAAGCAGCTGAAAGAAAACAGGTGCTAGGTTATCAGCGAGGAGGAGGGGTCAGAGCCCACCAGCAGTGATGCAAGAGGAGAAGCAGAAACTCATTTTCATGAGGGGAGACAACTTAGATAGCCTTTGTGGCTTGCAGATGATAATGCATTTTCCTAAGTTGTCTTCTTCAGTCAAAATCAGAGAGTCAGGGTTGGAAGTATCCTCTATTTTTCTACCCAATTTCCTAGACTTGAGACTAAACTGGGGTGGATGTTTGGAAAGCTGATGCTCCCTAATAAAAAGTTACCCCTACTTATCTTTGTCTAGACCTCATGGTGTCTGTATGGGATGCCTGGACTTGAGCAGTCATCTTGGGATTCTCCTTTATGTGGTAAATCCATTTCTGAAAGAGCTCCCCAAATTCTATAAACTTCAGGCACCATAAAACTTGGATCTGCCTTGCTTATCTCCCAGATCTAAGTCACAAAGTCTGTGAACTTTATCTGCTAAATGTCTTTCAAACCTACCTACTTTTCTCCATCTTTAACAGCACCATCTTGGTCTACACTGCCATCATCTTTCACCAGAACTATTGCAACAGAGTTCTCCCTGGTCTGCTTTCATACTGTGATGCTACTAAATTGTGTGTCTTATCATATCACTCTCTTCTTTAAAACTCATTGTACTTAGGATAAGATCAAACCATATAACCTAGGTTGGAGGTCCTGAATTATCTGGCACTAACCTGTCCTAGGCTTTATGTCATTTTACTGCCATGCTTACCCTCTGGGTTTAGCACTCAGGCCTCATTGATGTTACTACAATGCTATTCTCTGGGACAAGCTATTCCGGCCAGGAGTGCTCTTTCTCCACCCCTTTTCTAGTTAATTATTTCCTACTCACCCTTTAAAGCTCAGTTTAAAAACCTCTTCCTCAGAATATCCTTCAATAACTGCTGTCCAAGATTTAGTCAGCATCTCTGAAGTATGCTTCCTTATAGCTTTTATCACAAGGGTAACCAAATAACTAATTAATTGTTTAATGTTTATTAAACAATTAATGTTTATTAATTGTTTATTTCCGGGTATGGAACATAAGCTCCACTAACATCTCTCATGTTAACTGCTATATCCCCAACGATCAATATGATGGATTCTCAATAAATACTTATGGACTATTTCGATGTGCATTTCTTTTCTCCACAGGACAATGATATGCCTTGGAAATTTGTAATTGGGAAACCAAATTTGTACTTATCGAGCTGCATGAATCAGTAGTTATTGTCTTTTTTTTTTTTAAGAGAAAAACAAAAGTTTTATCCAAAATACTCTTAATTGGGCTTTTAGGATGCCTTGGAATTTTCAAATTATAAATTTTTCTACTCTTGGAAAGTTTTCTTTGCATAACTTTTTCTCCTACGGATACTGTGTAGGTACAGACTCTGAGCACAAACTCTAGCGTCAAGCTGAGATGGATTTCAATTCTGACTCTATTACTGACTAGCTGGGTGACATTGGATGAATTATTTTTCTTTTCTAAGTCTCAGTATATTCAGCTGTAAAATGGTAATAGTGGTTATTCTTACCTCATAAGGTTGGGTTTTTGCTTATTCAGAAAATATTTATTAAACACCTATTAAGTGTCAGACAATCTATTAAAGGTCAGAAAGAGATTAAAGTACAGTGTGGACATGGTCCCTGCTCTCACAGGAACTACTTTTATTCATCTTTGTATCCCCAACCCCCTAGCACAATGCCTGGTACATAATAGGTATTTAATATGTATTTGCTGAATTAAATAATATTGTACCTTTATATTTCACCCATATATTGCCCAGATCAGATGAATGTGACAATGAGTAAAAGTAGAGAAGAATAATTATAGCTGCTCTTCATGTAGGACTCACTGCGTGGCATACAGAGGGCTAAACATGATACATGGATTGTTTCACTTCATCTTCATTCAGCAATGTAGATCCCATTTTACAGAGGGTAAAATAGCAGCACAAACAGCTAAAGTCACTTGCTCAAGGTCACTTAGCTAGTAAGTGATGAAGACACGTTTGAGCACAGATAACTTCACTACATTGACAGCACTCGTAAGTTGTATCAAACTCTAGCTAAGAATCCAGAGCCCCACGGAGAGAGGAAATGAGGAGAGAAATTGAATGTTCACAAAGGGAAATATTGATATCAGGAAGGCAGCAGGAAAATAACCTTCTTTCTCTGGCTGTTTTCATCCAGCTGCTTAGTTATCTATGAAGACTTTGTACACCTTTGTCCGTCTTCTGTATTTATGTTCCATGCCAGGTAATAATAGACATATGAGGCTGTAGAGTTTTATTCAACTTACATTGTGTCATTGGTTGAAGCATTGAATCATAAGAATGCCATATAATTCTATGTATTTTGATAAGGAAATGCACTTAAAACCGAATTATAGTCTGCTAATTATTCCCATACTGATTTCAAGGTACGCTGATGAGATAACATAATAAAAGGTAGACAAAGAAAGAAGCCATATGTCAGATGTATTAAGCACAAGGAAGCCAGACAGAAGGCTAGTATTTAAGATAAAAAAAGCGTATGGGTGACATTGCAAAGCAAACAGCTTTCCTAGGAGACCAAGGGCTGCACCCACTGTCACTCATCAGTAACCAAGTCCAACGGTCTTTGGTGCATGTGAACAAAGTATTAAAGGGCTTTTTTAAGCTTTCTTTTTTTCCTTTTTTGACTTCTCTTAATCAATTATTTGTGTGACTGTTATTGGTCATTTATGCAATTTTGCATTCAAATCAGGTCATTCTAATCTATTGCCAAATACATTAACTTGTTAGGTATAGTCTCATGATAGTCATATGCAAAATACTAAATAATTTATTAGGACAACAGTTCTTAAAATTTTTGGACCTATAACTCTTATACTCTTAATATTATTGAGGACCCCGAAGAGCTTTTATGTGTACTGAAACTTTCTGTATTAAAATTAGAATAAAAAAGGTTTAAATATCTATTTATTAATTATTCCAAAATTACAATAATAAACCCATTGACGATTAACACAAATAACATATTTTTATAAAAAATAACTATTTTTACCAAACAAAAAATCAGTGAGAAGAATAACATTGTTTCAAATTTTTGCAAATCTTTTGATGTCTGGATTAATAGAAGAAAGCTGTATTCTACTATCTATTCTAGCATTCAACCTGCCGCAATATAATGTTTTGGTTAAAATATATGAAGAAAGCCATGGACTATAGTTAGCAGTAATATCATAGCGATGTTCTTTCATCATTTGTAACAAATGTGTCACAACAGTGTAAGGTATTGGTGATGGGGCAATATATGGGAATCCTAAATGGTATGCATGATTGTTTTGTAAACTCACAGCTTCCCTAATAAAAAAGTTTTAAAAAATAAATCCATCTCTGTAGTGGAAGATTAAAGGAAATAAAAAACATTTGATGTTTCTGCTTTTTATTTTTTTATTTTATTTATTTATTTATTTATTTTTACCGGGAGGTACCGGGGATCGAACCCCAGTCTCTCCATATGGTAGACAGACGCCGAACCTCTTGAGCCACATCCGTTTCCCTGTTTCTACTTTTTAAAGTAAGAATTAAGCTATATTATTAAATAAAACAGTACAAACTACAGGCTCCAATTTGGAAAGGCTAAGGAAGAAAGAAAAGCAGGAAGCTTTGAAAGGTTTTGTGTTTCTGCTGTTCACTAGAATCAGCTGAGTATTGTAAATAGTCATCTGAAAAAATATATATGAAGAAAATGCAGCTTCAAATAGATACAGCTAAAAAGGGGAGTAGTATAATTGTGGATATTCTTCTTTAACATTCTTACACCAAGACTCAATAAGTAGTTTCTTAAAAAGTAGATACAATGTAGAATCTGAAACCATATCAATAAACTTGCTGTACTCTCTTAAATCCAGTGGGCTATATTGAAATTTGAATGGATCTTTTACCCATAATTTTTTACCACATAATTTTGTAACATCATGCAGAGTTCTTTAGAAAATATGGACTCTGAGTTATGCAGATTTCCAAATATTGACACATTTCACCATGCAATATCAAAAATATCACTACTTTCATCACTGATTTCATTAAAAAGTCTTTAAATATTAAGAAACTGTTCAGCTCATGGTGGTAGATACAAGTTTTCCAAAAGTTTAACTTCATTTGAAAGCTCAGATTTTATTATTGGCAACAAATACTATCAGCTGTTTTCTTTGAAGTAAAAGGCTCACTTTATTCAGTTTCAAGAAAATTTCTGCCAAATACCAAGTCAGAATAACATAGTTTGTTTATCAGTCTTTCTTTAATAACTTTCACAGTGTCATGAAAAAAAGAAAAAAAGCACACCTTGCTTATCTTGTAAGTCAAATGATTGCCCAAATGCTTTTCCTTAAGGCAACCATGATCATTTGACATGTAGCAAAAGTGATTTATATGTAATTCCCATTTTGTCACCATTATGAAAAAGACACATACTCAATGGTCAATATTTAATTTTTAAAAATGAAATTTAATAAAGGGAGCACTTACACCAATTTAAGGAAAAACAGGTTATTAAACAAATGGATTTGGTGGAAAAAGTTAAATTTCTATTTGTACAGCAGTCCTAAAAACAAATGAATTTCAGTTGGAACAAAGTTTTAACAAAACTGTGACTAGACATCACCAAGATGGAAGAGTGAGATGCCCTTGGCAAATGTCACCCTACAGAAAATTCTTTTTTAAAAAGCCCCAAGCAGAATCTGTCAGAATCAATGTTCCCAGAATATTGGAAGGCAGTCATTTCTAAAAAAAAATCAGCCAAATAAGCACTTTAATAAAAACATACAAAAATTAGGTAAAACTAATAAGAAGAAAATATTTAAGCAACATAAGTAAAAAACATGGCCAAAAGAATTCTGGAGAAACAGATACAATTTCACTATTTTTCCTACTTGTTTGAGCACAAAGTTGGATTTTTGCTTTTTTTTTTTTTTCATTTTAAAGACAATTTATTGAAGTATATCATTCATACATGAACATACATAAACAATAAATGTATAGTAAAAGCTGTGAACCTAAAAAACAAGCCATGCATAACATCATATAGGGCTCCCATACATCATCACCCCACCACAAATACTTTGCATTATTTGAAACATTTGTAACAAATTATGGAAGAGCATTGTCAAAGTATTACTACTAACTATAGTCTATATCTTACATTTGGTGTATTTTCCCCCAAAATAAACCATACAATTTATCTAAAGTATGCAATCAATATTTAATTTTTACTGCTTCAGCAGTAAAAGTAAATAAATAAATAAATCTTAAAAAAAAAAAAAAAAATATCAGTTAGGAGCTGATCTGCCCAATGACTGTCACCTTTGGTAAGGTTCACCCAGATTCAAATTCTTCTTAACAATGTGTATATACCTTTGTTCTTTGAAAGAATGTCACAGGGCTAGTTGAAAAGAACTGAAGTTAAGCTATGGAATACGTAAATACAAATATTTTGTGTGGGAGAAGGAGAAAAATTTATTTAAAAAGTAACTTGGTACAAGTATAAACAGCTAACGCACCTCATTATGGTTCTATTACCTCCTAACCTTTACACAAAAGGAAACTATATACGATAGTGTCTGGGTAGTATCTATTTTGGTCCTAAAAAGTCTTCTCTTCTTGTTTCCTTATGATGATTCAGCATTGTTCACTGACCTGCTTCCATGGACCATGACAGTTCCATTACCATGGGGCACTCCAGCATGAATTATAGGCAATCACAAAATTATTGCATTATACCTTGACAAGGCAAAATGTGGGAAACTATCAAGACCTAAGAGAATGTTTTCAAAAGATGTTGAGCAGTCACAAGTGCCTACTGTACCCATTAACACATGGATTATTCAGATTCAAGTAGATAGCATGGTGAGCTACAAGGAAGGCTTGGATCTTGGCAGAGTTCTCTTTGTGTACCATACCTACTCTCTCACCTGAACCTGGTGAAATTGTTTTAGTTCAAGGTGCTTTGCATTATACTTTCTCTGTCTGTATCAAAAATTCCAGGATAGAGCAAATATTCATGGGCATACAAAGACTTTTTCTAGGATGCCCTTTTCTAAGGAACTTGCTTATTTTCTGGAAATGAGTCTGAATTATTTGGTCCTAAATATTTCCTGCTAAATATTTTCTCATTTGTCATATCAATAAGAATCAACTAAAGAAAGAGCGGAAACATGCTCAACCCAAAAAACCTGCGTTTGGATTGGAAAACATATGGTTCAGGCAGACAAGAATATTTGAATAGCTGGCAATTTTCCAATTTTGACTGGCACAGAACAGGTTCTCTGCATAAGATGCCCAATCTTACTGTTTTTACCCATGTTTATATCAACTTCCCATGCTAAATGGAACAGCAAATCCTGTTGCCCATTCTCAGAACAGGAAAAATATCAACTTTTTTCACAAAATAACTAGTTCAAGAAGACAGGACAAAGATAGGATCCAGCCAAGATTTCTGGTATCCTGGTGTATTGAGATATCTCAGCAAAACTTCTTTGCAGCCCTCAAATAGTTGGGAAAATAATATGTTAAGGTCCTTCCTCTAGTGATTCAAAGAATGGCAAACCTTCCATTGTTCCAATAACTTAGACTCCACAACTATAAAATCTCACACCCTGTGTCCAGGACAACGAGCCTCACAGATGACAAAACGGCTTATGCTATGCTATTAACTATTACTATTCCATTCATAGATGTCAAATAACTCACAAGTTTGTCTTCAAAGACAGTAGCAGCTTTTATTTAATATGGAAATGTTAAGAGAGCTGCAATACTTCCAGGATACTAAACAATTTGCTGAAAGTCACACACCTTAGCCATAGAGGAAAACTTGCTGTTCCTGAAAAAGACAAATGGCTACATTCTCTGTGGAATATTTTTGGCAAAAGCATAGGAGATAAAGTTGATCTACCAGCATTAGAGAATTCTATTGCATTTGTCTACCCTTTATGGCAGAGAAAAATAATACATTATTACAGAATCTAAGATATTTCATGTCCTACCCTGCATGTTACACAAAGAGCCTTTTATCCATTATAAACAGTCTCTTGATGCTCTCTGACATCTCATTTCCAGCTCACAAGTAGAAATGATCCTGAAGCCTTAATTGCTTTTCAGAGGTCATTTGCACTGTCATCCAGTGCTCTTTGAAGAACGGAATAAAAAAAGCATGTAGCGTAATCAGCTGTAAGGGTGCTCAGTTTTTCCTTATAAGACAATCCTGCCTGTCAAATTGAAAGAAAGTATTACAGCAGGAAGATATGCAGGCCTTCACTCAAGCAGATGCAAAAGAGTCTTTTATGAGAAAGAAAGCAAAGAAAATGGAGGAGCAGCTCAAAAGAGAAAGGGATGTCCTAATTAGCAAACAATTATTTTTCCTAGCTATGCCTAGACTGCACTCAAAATAAACTCAAAATTTAATGCCAAAGCCAAGGAGGAAAGAACTGCTGAGTTCAGCTTAGAAGCCTGATCATGAAGAGCAAAGAGAAAGATTTAGCCATGGGCTGAAAATGGGGTTTCAGTGATGGTGAGGAACTAAAAATGATCATGAGCTTACAGGAGACATCAAGTAGTGTTTCCATCCTTGATTCTCACTCTGGGCGGGGACACAGAGTGACAAAGGAAACCTGTTAAGCTCTGTTTCACTGGGTTGGTATGAGTTGGTAAAAGAGACATCCAGGGACTCATTTGCTAAGATGATGAGGCAGAAGGTGCTTTCTTCACTCTGCATAAAAAGGCCAGGACCAAAGATGAAAAGGAAATAATACACCATCGTGGAAAACAGTTGGCTCTGTGGGTGGAGCTCAGGCTGAAGGTGTCCCTAAAGCAAGGGATGAGGGTCACAGAAGGTAAAGGCAATAAAATAATTGGCCCCAGGGTGGAGCCTCAAGAAAGGCAGAAATCTTTAGGCATGTAAGGGAAGTTCCAGCAAAGTTTATTACCTTTGTAGAACAGGGATAACATTTTAATCTGTAAATAGCCAGCCCCCTGTGGCAGTTTGAGATTATTTTATGAATCCTCCAAAGAGGAAGATTATATTTTTAAACCAATCTATTCCTGTGGATCTGATACCCTTTGATTGCATTAAATTCAGTTGAGACTCCTTGGATGAGCTTACGTGATAAGATTTCTTTAGGGTTTTTGATTGAGTGAAGCAAAAGGCAGCTTGGGTCTCTGCCCTCTTGCTGGGTCTGACATAAATGGAGACACAGAGAGAGACAGACACAGACACAGATAAAGGAAGCTGCCATTTTGATCTAGCCATGTGAGAGAAGGGACAACAGTTTTGCCCATAACCAAGTTGCAAGGAGAGAAGGCCCTGAAAGGCTCAAAGAGCTGAGGAGAAATGAGCCATATGCCTGAGAGCTTATAGCTGGACTTGGGAAGAAAGTAGAGCCACTGAGACTGAGAAAGGAGGCCCAGTAAGAGACAAACCCTATGTCAGGTTTGTCCACAGCTGGAGAAAGGTGGAGACCTCGGCAGAGATTGTTGGCCATCTTGCTTCCCCACATGGCAGCAGACTTTGGTAAAAAAGCACTTCTTATGGTGCCTTGAGTTGGACTTTTCATGACCTTGGCACTGTAAACCTTTATCCCAAATAAGTCCCCTTTATAAAAGCCAACACATTTCTGGTACTTTGGCAAACTAAAACACCTTCCATACAACCTGCCTTACTACCCTCACCCTGGCACCAGACCCTGGCACCATCCTCTCTTCAGCTTCCATGATGTTCACATCTGTGGTAAATGCAGCACTCCTGAGGGGCTCTGAGCTCTTTAGGAGGGTTCAGCAGTTCCCTTGGGCCAGAGAGGTCTCATTATCCCAAAGTCCTCCTCCTGTGGGTTTTGAGTCTCCTGGGATAACCACTGCAGTGTTCATCAGCTAGAAGAGTTGACTCTGCCCAAGGTATGCTCAAATTCTGAAGGCACAACTTATGCATCATTAAATTTATGGGCAAAGAGAAAATACATGTCAGGGATCAAAGAACAAAACTCTCTTTATCCTAAAGGAATACAAGAGGATGAGGTGTGTCCTGTGGGCACTGGCACTGAAGAAGACATCTGATATTTGGTAGTGTGTTATAACAGTTAAATAAATCTGGCCACATATCCTAGCCATTCCATTTATTGCTTGTGAGAAAATTAAACTCTAAACGCCTCAATATTTCTTCATCTCCAAAATAGGAATAATCTGTGCTTCAGAGAAGTTATGTGTGAAAACAAGTGCAAAACATCTCAGCACAATTTTGTTACTTAATAAATATTACTTTTTTAAAAAAAGAAACTTAATCAAGGACAATTTATTGGAAGGAAAAATCAGAAAATGAGCTAAAGAAGTTTATAATAGGCAAAACAAAGGCAGCCTAGATAGAGCCTTAGTATTAGAATATAAACTGCCATTTAGTTCTATATTGATTATAAATCCTGCTTTAAGTTTTCTTTCTTTGTTCCTTTTTTAATCTGAATTTTAGCCTATAGTTCTGGATTGCTTTTTAAAAGAGTATGGTTAAGACTAGTATAGACTGGCCACCTAGGCTTATGACCAAAATTCCTTCAAAGGTATGTATATAACTTAATACTTTCAATCAACAGGTATCTATTGAGCACTGTGCTAGTTTGAAGCTGTATGTACCCCAGAAAAACATGTTCTTAAATCTAACCTATTCCCGTGGGTGTGAATTCATTGTAAGTAGGACCATCTAATGAGGTTACTTCTAAGAAGGTATGGCCCACTTCATTCATTTTGGGTCTTACTCCAAAGACTGGTGTTCTGGGGCTGGCTGCCAGTGATTCTTGGTTCTTAGTTTGTCATATGGCAAGGCACATGATGGCATCTCCAGGTCACTCCCTTCCTTTCCAGATCCCATTGATGTCCAGCTTCTGGATGTTCTCTCTGAGGCTTTTTCTTGGTCTGAATTTCTTGGTCTGAATCATTGCCATGATTTGGACTTTTCCCTATCCTCAAACCATGAACAAATATATTCCCATTGTTTAACCTGACCCACTTCATGGTATTTGTTTAAGCAGCCTCTGAAACTAAAACAAACACCTACTATGTGCTAGAGACTATACTAGTGAATGGTTCCTTCCTTCCTGGAAATTATAGTTGAATGAATGAAAAAGACAGAGATTTCTACTGAAGGATAGCTAATTACTGAAGGGAAATGCTATTTTGTACTTTTAGAATACTTAGTCACCTTAAAGAATATTTCAACTTCATGCCACTTGCAATAACTGTATCTGCATATCTGTAAGAAGGAAGGAATAAAGGAAGGGAGAAAGGGAGATAGGGAAGAAGTGTACCTTTTAAAAAAAAAATTTGAATATGCTAAGCCTTTGCCCCTTATCTTCTTGATCTTTGACAGGAATCCAAGTAAATTTACTGTGGCAGTTTGATGTTATTTATGAATTCCAAAAAGAGATATCGATTATGTTTGTAAACTGGTCTGTTCCTCTGGGCATGAGACCTCTTGGATTGTATTAAATTCAGAGGTTTCACTTTTACTTTATTAAATCAAGATTAAGGCTTTGATTCGACCACGTCATTAGGGCATGCAGGGTTGAGTCACTGCCCCCTTGGTGGACTGTATAAACGGATGCTCAATCAAGAACAGGGAAGTAAAACACAGAGAAGAAGAACACAGAGGAAGAGAGACATGGCAGAGGCCCAGGGAAGAGAGATGAGTCATGTAGTTTGCAGCTGAAGAGAACAGAGCAGCTGAGAAGGCCTGAGAGGCAAGCTTTATGCTAGCATACAGCTGAGATTGGAAGGTACTGGGTCCATGGAGCCTTAAGAGGAAAAGGAATGCTGAACCTTCACAGACAACCCCCACCATTTTGAGTTAACATGTGGCAAATGACTTTGGGTGAGAAAGTATCTCTTATGGTACCTTGAGTTGGACTCTTTAGGGCCTTGTGGCTGTACGTGTCTACCCCAAATAAATACCCTTTATAAAAGCCAACAGATTTCTGGTACTTTGCATCAACACTCCTTTAGTTGACTAATAATACCCTTCCTTACTCTATCGGCAGCCATGGTACCTACAGGTGGTGGAAAGTTTATCGAATAGCCTTGCTAATGATGATCTTCTTGGAAACTTTGCTAGAACCTTTGAAGGCTTTTTATTGTTTTTCTGTTTTCCTTTGGAGCAATCATGCTTTATCAGCTTTTCTACATAACTACCTATGGAAATAAGCCAACTATGGAAAAATGACTCTGTTTACTTAACTGTGAGCTATAGATGGCTTGGTGAACACAGTGAGCTAATGGAAAACACATGCTGGTACAGGTCAACAGCTGTTTCCATTGTTAACTGTGGCC
This sequence comes from Tolypeutes matacus, assembly GCA_026826555.1. Taxonomy (NCBI): domain Eukaryota; kingdom Metazoa; phylum Chordata; class Mammalia; order Cingulata; family Chlamyphoridae; genus Tolypeutes; species Tolypeutes matacus. Next base: position 15,917,495 of record JAKSZT010054416.1, read on the forward strand.
TGCAAGACACAGGTGTGTGTCATGGGCTGTGACTGCCATCTGCTCCATGGATGTTCTTTCATTTCCTTTAAACATGAAGATAGAAACCAAGAATTGGAAACGTGAGTGAGAGTATTATGGAAATCAACTTTGCTTCTTTTGGCCTCCCTGGCTGAGGAGCCCTACAACTTCACTTGCATCATGAACATATGAATCTACAAGATATCACCTCAAGCTTTCTCACAGCCCTTCTATGGGGGAAATAGGAATGATATGTGCTTTCTTCTGTGGTATTGCTTGCAGATTTGTTATTTCATGTACTCTCATAATTATACCACATTAAATCTCTAACAGTTGCAGCACGCAGATGCAGTCATGATGGGCACTTACAATCCAAACTCTTTACTGTGCCTCTATCCTGAATATGGAGAGGACAAGGTAAAGCAACAGTGTGCTCAACTCCTAGGCTTACTATTTACTGTGAATCAGTGGCCCTTTCTCTATGAACATCAATATTCTGCTTATATTGATGGGATGCAGTCATGAGGGTGAGAGTTGGAGAACCAGTCTATGGGGTCTGGGGATGGCAGGCCCTTTGGCAGGCTCTTTAGCTAATAAGGGTTCATAATGCCTATTGTCCTCAGCTTGCAGTGTTTAGCTGAAATCCCAAGAAATCCCATTCAATGGCCTGTTCTACAGATTTCCTTGTTTTTTTGGGTCTCTGAATTTTGCTCAATAGGGATCATGTCTGTTTTAGTCACTGTTTTGTCCCTAGTGACTTGAATAGTGCCTGGTACATAAAAGGTTCTGGTTCTAGTTCTGGTTCTGCCTGGTTATTGTTCTACTGTTGCCTAACACAGTGTGATCTTGGACAAGACATTTTTCTTTGGACTTACTTACTATTTATTGTTTATTATATTTATTAATATACAATAAACTATAAAATATATTCAATATCTCCTATAATCAGTCAGCAGTTCTTCTAGATCACTAAGAAGATGGTGATGATCCTTAACTATTTGGATCCTCTATTATTTAGCTTAAATCATATGAAATTGCCATTTTGAATGTTAAAAAAGCAACACTTGAATAGCAGCAATTTCATATGATTTAACCTGATTCATTATACAAAATTTTATTGAGCACCTGCAAGGTATTATTGCCAGGCATTTGGGATACAGCAGTGAACAAAAAGATGAACTTAAGTTCTGATTAGGGAAGACAAGGAATAAACAAATTTACAGATGAAAATATTATGGGTCATGCAGTGATAAGCTCTAAGAAAGAAAATAAAATAGAATAAAAGGACAGAGAAAGACTCTTTTAGAGGGCAGGCATGTCATACTAAAAAAGGGGGATTGAGTGAAATTTTACCTACTGAATGTTGAGATTCAGTCATCTTCCTTTACTTGGCTTCTAGATTTTTGGCAGCTGGGTGATTACATATTAGAAAGGAGATTGGGGGATCCTTCTTTGTGGAGTATGACTATCCCAAGAGAAAGGATCTAAAGATGCTAATATTTTGTATTTTGTGTTCATTAACAAAATGGTTCAGCCAGATCATGCTAGAGAGAAGCCCAACCACACAGTTTCCAAATAGGTTTTTTTTTAATTTATTTATTTTTATTGTGGGTAAAAATCAAAATTCTCACAATACATACAAACATTTGCAAAATGATATATAAATATATATGCATATATGTGTATTTGCTTACAAAAATGTTATTTATATATATGGTACCCTACACTTAAGTATGAATAGGCAGCTAAGGACCATCAGGTATCTGAGGAAAGCCACTGGTCTGAAGGTTAGAAGACAAAACCAACAAACAAAAACAATAACTTAGAAGAAACAAAGATTACACAAGGAGAAGAAAGCTTCAAAAAATGTTTTTTTATATGAAGTTGGAGAGAGGAGAGAAGAAATAGGTACTTTTAGATGTGTTTTTTTCCCCTCAAGGAAACATTTGGGGAATAAAAGAGTTCTTAGAAATGAAGAATATGCAGGAAGAAATGAAAAATTCAATAAGAGGATTGGAAGATAATCTTTCAGACAATAAGTAAGAGACATAAAAAAAGTAAGCAGAGATACAAAAAAAAAAAAAAAAAAGAGAGAGAGAGAGAAAGAAATAGAATAAAATATAAAATATATAGAAAAAGACATAGTCCAGAAGGTTAATGTCCAGATAATAGAAGTCTCAAACAAAAAGAGGAGAGAATGTGTGTGTGTGTGTAGGGGTGGGGTCATCAATTAGACAATTGACGGAACTATTGATGTATCAATTGTACATTTTCAGAACACTGGCCATAAAGGAAAGAGCGCTTCTGAAGAGGGAAAAACAGGTTTCACACAAGAGCAATACTGGACATCAAGGGGGAAATGGATAACTAGCTTGTAAATACTAGAAGAAATTCTTTCCAGCTTGAAATGTCATACCCAGTCAATTAAGTGTGAGTGTATAATAAAGTTCTTTTTAGACAAGCAAGGTTGCAAAAACACTACTCTGCAAACTTTCTCAGAAAAGTACTGGACGGCATAATCATTTGAAATGTGAAAGAGCAAGTTGAGAAAGAAGACAGAAGGTCTAAGCCTCTTAGATTCTAAGAATTCGGTAGTGTTTGGGAGAGGAAACAAGAATCTGGGGAGATGGTAAAGAGAAACGCCACGTTCCCAGCAGTGCAGCAGCCTTAGAGTTTTGCCACTCCCGATCTCCTAACTGAGGGGAAAAACCAAATGTATTTGAATACAACAAGAGGAAATTTATGCAAAGGGGAGTGAGTATGAGAATAATTATATAGAAAATTTAACATATTTTAAAAAAGACAATAACTCCAGGGAAAAGCAAAGTTGTGCAGGAAAGGAAAAGTAATAAAAAAATACTATATAGTTCAACTGTAAAAGTGTTTGCATGGTCATGCTAATGTAAATATTCAATACTAATATAATCAAAGTTACATTAAAGATGGCGTTAGTGTAGGAGGGCGCACACTGCAAGCTCCCAGAGCAAGGCGGATTGGGGACGGGGTCCTGCCCGGGGGTCTGTGCTGTGCACGCGTGGAGTGAGAGGCTTGGGACATCTATCTGCGCGGATTGGCGGCGTGGACCGAATGGTGGAGATTCGTGAGTTTTGAGGCTGCCGGTGGAGGCTGGCACAGGCGGCTGAGCCCCGCGGTTAGGGAAAAAAAAATAAAACGGCCATTTGGAGCCGCGGGCGGGGCGAAAAAGTTTTATTTTCTGGGGATCTGGCTGCCTGGCGCCCCTTGGACCTTGTGTGAACAGAGCAAACGAGCTAATCAGCACCCAGTGAACCGGAGGGGGGATTTTGGTTGGGCAACGCAGCTGATTTCCCTAGCCACCCAGGGATAAGACCCGGGCCACTGCGGAGCCAGGAGGAAGGGACACTTCCCAAAAATGGGAGGGTTCGGTTGGAAGACAGGGAAGGGTATTTTATATTTTTAGACATTGATCTGGCTGCCTGCACCGCCCCATAGCTTTGGGGAGCAGATAAGCCGACCTGAAGCAGCATTAGGCTGAGAGCAGATGCGAATCTGCACTCAAACTGATTTACTGAGCAGCCCGGTGACGCTAGAGCTCGGCGCCAGAAGGGGCGGAATCCTCCGTCTTTAGCACTCCTCACTGACTAACATCAGAGCTTCAGCTAACCTGGGGAGTCCGGAAAGTGGGATGTGCTTGATTAATTTCCACGGGCCCAGCTAGGGTCCCTTCCGTAAGGGAGTTGGTCTAGAGGAGGAATTATTTTGGGTCCTGCATTTGGCTTAAAAAAAAAAAAAAAAAAGTGAGGTCACCTCAACAAATGAAAAATAAATTCTTTTTAATTTAGTTTAATAGCTAAAAGCTGCTTCAGGACCTGCATATAGAACCCTGTGGGGAAATTCATTGATAAACACAAGTAGGCAGGAAGGATCCACGTGGACCCTAGGGGAATCATTGACCACCCTTAGCTCTGTTTGACTGCTTGCCTGTGTGGATCTTTGCTTTCTCTCTGTTACTTTCTGGTCTATTGCTATTATTCCCGTTTTCCTCCCCACTTCCTTTTTCCTTCTATTTTTTTTTTTTTAATAGGTGCTGCCAGCTGGTCGCTAATTTGCTGGGCTTCTTATTCAGTAATTTCCCACTCGCTGTATATATTGATTCTGTATTACAAACTATCGCTTATCCTTCCTGCATCTTTCTGCCTTCTGTTTTCTGTTGTGGCTCTTAGAGACAACATTTTTTCATAAGCCCACAACTTAAGGGTATCAATTTCTATCCCAACTATTTTGTTTTCTTCTTCTTCTTTTTTCTTTTCTTTTTTTTATTAGTATTAACTTTTTTCCTTTCAGACCTTTCTCTACTATTTCTCTCCCTCCTCATAATTCTAGCCTTCTAAATCACTATATATATATATATTCCTCCATTTGTTTTCCCAGTCCATTGTAGGAACTCCATATTTTTTCCTAGTACTCTACACTGCCTACTCAAGTTAAATATTCATCTCATTAAGTCTCATTTTGCCCCTCTTCTAACTTTTATCAATATTTCTATTATCCTTCTGCCTTCCTTACATCTTTTGATTCCTCTGGCCCTAACCTTTTGCCTTCAAGGGAACATAGAAAGAAGCAAGGAAATAAAATAAGAAGAAAAACTGCCAAAGAGAAAACTTAACTCACACGCAGAACCAACAGCTAAATAAAATTTTAGAGCATAGAGAAAAGCTAATCAACTGAACAAACCCATCAAGATAATATGATGACCAGAGGGCAACAGAAAAATACAAATGACTCTGAGAAACTGGAAAACATGGACCAGTCCAGTGCACAAAATAAAAACCAGGAAGCAATGCAGTACATCGAACAACTAATCAAAG
>JAKSZT010054416.1:15933286-16076394 GCA_026826555.1 Tolypeutes matacus
CTGTGCTGCCTCTGCCCTCTGTCATGGCAGCACAGCAAAAAAAAAAAAAAAAAAAAAAATGTAGGATGGTTGGTTGGTTGGGGGGGGGGGGGGGGGGGAGGGAGGGAGGGAGGAAGGAAGATTCCTAAATTTCCACCTGGAAGGTACACACACACAACTGTGGCAAAGCAAGTCACATGGCCAAATTTAACTTCAAAGGAGCAGGGAAGTAAAATTTTCTTGCGGGTGAGACACTGAATATTAGCAAAGAAGTGTATAGTATTATATACGCTCAACTACAGAATAATAATGCTTCTGCTCTTTTATAGAAATCCCTACTAATAGAGGGAATTTCTATTCATTTTCCCCACTGTATAGAAAAACAACTACATTTTAAAATCTAAACAAGGCGTTGCATCAGCCTCACTCAGTATATTTGGTTAGCAGCTAATGGTGTCACATTTTGTAGATAAAGAAAGGTCATCATCTCATTAAGTGAATATATTTCAGACCACAGGAAAATGTGTGACATGGTTACCAAGGTTTTTCATTTATAATGAAGGTCTGTAAATGTCACCAGGCAAAACCAAGAGCCAATTTCAGGCTGGGAGAATCAGTTCCGATTGTGATTGTGCAATGCTAATTATGTGATTGTTTCGCACCTCTCCTCCCCAATATGTCAGAAAACATGCTGTACCTTTTAACACAAATTCTACATGGCTAAGAATGATATTTGGGGGCATATGGGGAAGGGTGAAGTTGGAGTGGGAGTAATGAAAAACCATGAGATCGGGACTCAATATCTTTCCATTATAATTTGACAAATTAAGCAGTCATTTCCCAATAAATTGTGGGTTTTACCTTCACAGTTTACTCCATGCTCATCTTTCCATTCCTGGTCACTTAGGTAGATTAGACTCGTCTTATTTCTCGCCTGGACTATTGCAATAGCCCCTTGCTTTTCTTCTAGCTGTCAATCTCTCTCTCTCTATTTCAACTTGCACATGGTAGTCAGAGTTATCTAACTAAAGCTGAGTTCTGATGGTGAAAGTTACACCATCAGAAACAAGTTTACTGGCTCCCTACTGCTTATAGAATGAAGCCCAGTCCCTTAGCACATCTTTCACTCACCAACTTGAGGCCAATCTACTTTTTAAGCTTTATCTACCAATTTACCTCCACAGGTTTAGTGAAATATATAATTGACAATAGTGAAAAATTCTCAGTTGCCAATATGCTCTTATTTATTTTTATTTTATTGAAGTATATCATTCATACATGAACGTACATAAGCAATAAGTATATAGTAAAATTTGTGAATTTATAAAACAAACATGCATATTATCATACAAGGCTCCATACATCTCCCCACCACCAACACCTTGCATTGCTGTGAAACATTTGTTATTAACTATGGAAGAGCATCGTCAAAACATTACTTCTAACTATAGCTCATATCTTATATTTGGTATATTTTTTCCTGACCCACCCAATTATTAACACCCTATATTAGTATTATATATTTGTTATCATTCAGGAGAAAACATTTTCATATTTGTCCTGTTAACCACAGTCCATCTTCCACCACTGGATTCCCTGTGTTATACAGTCCCATGCTTTGTTCCGTTCATTCTTAGTGTATACTCAGTGGCTCTCATTTTCATCACCAAGTTGTGCTGTCATCACCTCAGTCAATTTAAGAACGTTTCCATGACTCCAAAAGGAAAAATCCCATACCCCTTTATTCTCCCCTATTGTTGTCCCTTAGTATTGAAATATCTTCTTGCCATTGCTGCAAAATATTACAATATTACTGCTATCATCCATTAGTTGTAATTTTCCTGTGTGTCACCATATTTTTAACATGATCTTATTTTGAAAGATAAAAATATATCCACTCTTATCCGGAAGTGTACATGTCTCCCTGGCTCAAAATGGTCTTTAAATGGATCATAATAACAGGCATCTTGATAGAAATAGAAGACAAAAATATCTATAGCAAATTTTTGATGACTAGTTACAAGTGTTGCATTCAAAGACAAAAAGTAGATCATTTAAAAATTACAGCAAAACATTAAATCCATATGAGCATGTGGTCAAGGAAAGAGGAGATAATAATATTTAGTTACGTTCATAGAAAAACAAGTGAACCATTTTAAAACCCAGATTTGAACATATCCTTTAAAGCAGTACATCAGTTTAGATCAAAGCAACAAATCAAGTTCAATTCCAGTTAGGATTTACTTTAATTCAATTTTGCAAACCATCCTAATTGACTTTCTTTACGTAAGGAATAGCTTATACTAATGATTAGTAAAGAATAATGTCCTCATTGGCTTATTTTAAAAAAGAGCGAGAGAGAAAGACCAGGAAAAAAATGTGGCAGAGTTTATATGTGTAATGCTGTTTCCTCCTCCCTGACCCATACCCTGCTCCAATCCTTGCCACTAAACTCTTCATTTTATCCTCCAGGATCTCCAGCTCCATGATCAACATTCTTCTATATTCTCAAACCATAAAATTTCCCTCTACCTTCTGTTCATAACTAAACCCGACTTCCCTGAGAACACGACTTCCCTTACCTTCTTTTCTAAGAGAAGTTGTGTATTTCCTAATTTCTCAAGTATCTCGGCTTGTAGGTGGGTTCATGATACAGATGAATATTCGTTCCCCCCTCTGCCAATCTTAGATGTGTTTAGTCTCACATCATCTAGTCTTACCACTCTCTACCCTCATCATTGTGGTTGTCATCTGTCCACTTCAGGACACTACCTGTCCTTTCTTTCAGACATTGTCCACCTCCTCAAACCTCTTACTTTCTCCAACCCATAACTCTTTACAGATGATCCTGTCTCCTACTCAGGGACAGTACGCCATCAGATTGGAACTAATAACCTCAGCTTCCCAAACCAAATCTCTAAATTATCCCTTTCTCCTTCCTCCTGTTTCAATGTGGAGGTTGTCTCTTACCATCAAAAGCAATCTATCCAACAGGACTGATTCCTCTTCTCTTGTCTCCTCAGGAATATTGCAACCATGGAACCTCTCTCTTTCTCTCTTTTCTAGCTTCTTCTAACCAGCCTGTAGCCATGCTCATGTCTCTCTCAAGTTAATAGAATAAAACCCTCCTTTTACCCCATAATCCTTTCCATCCACTATCCTATTTCTTTCTTTTCTTCTACCTTTAAATTTCTTTAATTGGCTTTGTTTTCTTCCCTTCCACAATTCATTCTAAATCTGGCTCCTGGGCCTACCATTCTACTGACATTGTTCTTGTCCAGGTCTTCAATGACCTCCATGATTCTACATTCAATTAATACGTTTGAGTTGTTAGTTTACATAATGACTTAGCACCTGTCAATTCAATAGAGTAATCCTTTTTCTTAAAACATTGGCTAGCATCATCTCTTTTGTAACTCCTTTTCTGTTTCATTTACTGGCAATCCCTCCTCTGCTTTTATTTTATTTTATTTTTATTAGAGAACTTGTGAGCTTACAAAACAATCATGCATAATGTGCAGAATTCCCATACATCACCCCACACAAACACCTTACATTGTCGTGGAATATTTGTTACAGATTATGAAAGAACATGATCAGCCTACACCACTAACTATGGCCCATAGCATACACTTGATGTATTTTTCCATACAGCCCCCTATTATCAACACCATATATCAGTATTGTACACTTTCTATAGTTCATGAGAGAACATTCTCTTATTTGTACTGTTAACCACAGGCCATCTTTCACCACATGGTACACTCCGTTATACAGCCCCTTGCCTTGTAAATTCTATCCAAAGTTGCTCTCACTTTTATCAGAGAGTTGTGCAGTCATTGTTCAAGTAATTCTTTGAACGTTTTCCTTAGTCCAAAAGAAAAAATTCCATACCCCCAATTATTGGCCCTTACCATTGATACAGTGCCTTCTTTGACCTTGATGCAAGATTATTACAATATTGCTGTTAACTATAGTCCATAAGTTACATTAATTATATTTTCCCATGCATCACTATATACTTACCACCTTGCAATAGTGATGTAAATTTGTTCTAGTTCATAGAAATACATTCTTGTATTTGTATTATTAACCACAATCCTCATCCACTACTGGGTTCGCTATGTTATTCAGACCCTAGATTATTCTCCCCCTTTCTTTCAATTGACATTTACATCCCTAGACTACCCCTTTTAGCCACAATCCCATTTATAAACCAGCTGTGTTATTTATACTCACTATAATGTGTTACCATCAACTCTATTTTCCACACTTTTATAATCAACATTATTAAAAATTTAACATACATTAGGCATCAGATCCCCTTTCTCAACACATATTCTGTCTCCTAGCAACCTATAATCTAGAGTTTACTCATCATTCTTAGTTCATGTTAGTGAGACAATACAATATTTACCCTTTTGTGTCTGGCTTATTTCATTCAATATACTGTCCTCAAGGTTCATCCATGTTGTCACATGAATCCCGACTTCATTTCTTCTTTCAGCAGCATAGTACTCCAATGTATGTATATACCACATTTTGTTTATCCATTCATCGGTTGATGGACACTTGAGTTGTTTCCATCTTTTGGCAATTGTGAATAATGCCACTATGAACATTGGTGTACAAATGTCTGTTCACATCAATGTTTTAAGTTTTTCTGGATATAGTCTTCATAGAGGGATTGCTGGATCATACAGCAGTTCTATATTTCGCTTCCTGAGGAATTGCCAAACTGTCTTCCACAGAGGCTGCACCATTCTAAATTCCCACCAACATTGAAGGAGTGTTCCTATTTCTCCATATCCTCTCGAGCACTTGTTCTCTTATGTCTTTTTAAAAAATAATGGTCATTCTATGAGTTATGAGATGGTATCACATTGTAGTTTTGATTTGCATTTCTCTAATAGCTAGTGATATTGAACATTTTTTCATGTGCTTTTTCACTATTTGTATTTACTCTTAGGAGAAAGGTTTATTAAGTCTTTTGCCCATTTTTTAATTCTATTACTTGCTCGTTCAGTGTTGATTTGTATGATATCTTTATACAGCATGGAAATCAAACCCTTATTAGATATATGGTTTCCAAATATTTTCTCCCATCGAGTGGGTTGCATTTTCACCTTCTTGACAAAGCCTTTTGGAGCACAAAAATGTTTAAGTTTGAGGAGTTCCCATTTATCCATTTTTTCTTCCATTGCTCATGCTTTGGGTATAAGGTTTAAGAAACCTCTACCTACCACCAGGTCTTGAAGATGTTTCCCTACATTTTCTTCTAGGTATTTTATGGTTCTAGTTTTTATATTTAGGTCTTTGATTGATTTTAAGTTAATTTTTGTATAGTGTATGAGGTAGGGGTATTCTTTCTTTCTTTTGGATATGGATATCCAGTTCTCCCAGCACCATTTATTGAATAGACTGTTCTGACACAACTGGATGACCTTGACAGCCTTGTGAAAAATCACCTGACCATAGATATGAGGGTCTGTTTCTGAACCATCAGTTCAGTTCCATTGGTCTATATATCTATCTTTATGCTAGTACCATACTATTTTTACCACTGTAGCTACGTAATATGATTTAAAGTCTGGAAATGAGAGCCCTCTGACTTCATTTTTAAGATGATTTTGGCTATTCAGGGGCCCTTACCCTTCCAAATAAATTTGATAATTGGGTTTTCCATTTCTTTAAAAAAGGCTGTTGGAATTTTTATTGGGATTGCATTGAATCTGTATATCAATTTGGATAGAATGGACACCTTAACAATATTTAGTTTTCCCATCCATGAACATAGAATGTTATTCCATTTTTTTAGGTCTTTGATTTCTTTTAGCAATACATTGTAGTTTCCTGAATACAAGTGCTTTATGTCCTTGGTTAGGTTTATTCCTAAATTATTGATTCTTTTTGTCGCTATTGTAAATGGAAATTTTTCCTGACTTCCTCTTCAGATTGCTCATTACTAATGTATAGAAACACTACTGATGTTTGCATATTAATCTGCCACTCTGTTGAATTAGTTTATTAGCTCTAGTTGCTTTGTTGTAGAATTTTTGGGATTTTTCTAGGTATAAGATCATATCATCTGCAAATAGTGAAAGTTTTACTTCTTCCTTTACAATCTGGATGCCTTTTATTTCTTTTTCTATCCTGATTGCTCTAGCTAGACCCTCTAACTCTATATTGACAACAGTGATGACAATAGTCATCCTTGTCTTGCTCCTGATCTCAACAGGAAAGCGTTCAATCTTTCACCATTGAGTACAATGTTAACTGTGGGTTTTTCTTTTATACCAGTTATCATGTTGAGAAAGTTTCCTTCAATTCTCCTCTTTTGGCATGTTTTTACCAAGAAAGAATGCTGGGTTTTGTCAAATGCCTTTTCTGCATCAATAGAGGTGATTATGTGATTTTTCTTCTTTAATTTTTTAATGTGGTGTATTATGCTGATTGATTTTCTTGTGTTGAACCACCCTTGCATGCCTGGGATAAAATTCACTTGATCATGATGAATAAATCTTTTAATGTACTGTTGGATTTGACTAATGAGTATTTTGTTGGGATTTTGCATCCATATTCATTAGGGAAATGGGTCTGTAATATTCTTTTTTTCAGAATATCTTTATCTGGCTTTGTTATTAGGGCAATATTGCTTCATAAAATGGGTTTGGTAGTGTTCCTTTTCAATTTTTTGGAAGATTTTGAGTAAGATTGGTATTAAATCTTCTTTGAATCCTTGGTAGAATTCACCTGTGAAACCATATGGTCCTGGGCCTTGTTGGGGAGTTGTTTGATGACTTTTTCAAACTCTTTGCTTGTGATTAGTTTTTTGAGGCCCTCTATTTCTTCTAGGGTCAGTGTAGGTTGTTCATGTGTTACTAGGAATGTTTATATTTCATCTACATTAACTAGTTTGTTGGTATACAGTTGCTCATAGTATCCTCTTATGATCTCTTTTTTTCTGTGGGTCAGTATTAATGTCCCCATGCTTATTTCTGCTTTTATTTATTTACATTTTCTCTATTTTTTTTTTATTTGTCAGTCTAGTACAGGTTTGTCAATTTTGTTGATCTTCTCGAAGAACCAACTTTTAGCTTTGTTAATTCTCCCTATTGTTTTATTTTACTTATTTTGTGTTCTCAATTTCATTTATTTCTGCTCTGATCTTTGCTATTTCATTCTTTCTGCTTGCTTTGGGCATAGTTTGCTGTTCTTTTTCTAGTTCCTCCAGCTGTGTAGTTAGGTTGTTGATTTTACTCTTCCTTCTTTTTTAATGTAAGCATTGAGGGCTATAAATTTCCCCCTTTGAACACTGCTTTTGCTGCATCCCATAGGTTCTTATATGTTGTGTTCTTTTTTTCATTTGTCTTGAGATATTTACTTATTTCTCTTGCAATTTATTCTTTGACCCACTGATTATTTAATAATATTTTTAAAATCTCCATATATTTGTGAATTTTCCCTTTTAATGCCTGTTGTTGATTTCCAGCTTTATTCCATTATGATCAGAGAAAGTACTTTATATAATTTCTATCTTTTTAAATTTATTGAGACTTGTTTTGTGACCCAACATATGTTCTATCCTGGAGAATGATCCATTAGCACGTGAGAAGAATGTATATCCTGCTGCTTTCAGGCACAATATTCTCTATATGCCTATTAGGTTTAGTTCATTATCATATTATTCAAACTCTCTGTTTTCTTTATTGATCCTCTGCCCAGATGAGCTCTCCAGTGATGGGAGTGGTGTATTAAAGTCTCTAAAAATCATTGTAAAGACATCTATTTCTCCTTTCAGTTTTGCTAGTGTTTGCCTCCTATAATTTGGGGCATCCTGGTAGGTGCATATACATTTATTATTGTTATTTCCTCCTGGTGAATTGCCCCTTTTATTAGTATACATTGGTCTTCCTTGTCTCTTTGCTTTTGAAGTCTATTTATCCAATGTAAGTATAGCTACTTCAGCTTTTTTTCTGGCTACTACATTCGTGGAATATCTTTTTCCAGCCTTTCTCTTTCAATCTATTTGTATCCTTGGGTCTAAGGTGAGTCTCTTGTAGACAGCATATAGATGGCTTATGTTTTCTTATCCATTTTGACAGTCTGTGTCTTTTTTGGGGGAGTTTAATCCATTAATATCAATGTTATTACTGTAAAGGCAGTTCTTACTTCACCCATTTTGATCTTTGAGTTTGATCTGTCATATCATGCTTTCACCACTATTTTTACACTTTTAGTTCCTTTTACTGATATAATCTTCATTTCTAGACTCTCTTCCAAGCCTCTCCTGTCTTTTCTTTTCAGGCTGTAGCACTCCCTTTAATATTTCCTGCAAAGTTGGTCTCTTTGTTACAAACTCTCTCAATTTCTGTTTATCTTTGAATATTCTAAACTCACCCCCATTTTTGAAAGACAATCTTTCTGAATATAAATTTCTTGCCTGGAAGTTGTTCTATCTTAAATACATCATACCACTGCCTTCTTGCCTCCATGGTTTCTGATGAGAAATCAGCACTTTAATTTATTGGGTATCCCTTGTATAAAGTGAAATGCTTTTCTCTTGCTACTCTTAGGATTCTCTCTTTATCTTTGGCATTTGCTATTCTGATTAGTATGTGTATTGGAGTCGATTTATTTGGGTTTATTCAGATAGGAGTACAGTGTGATTCTTGGACATGGATATCTGTGTCCTTCAATAGGGTTGGGAAATTTTATACCATTATTTCCTCAAATATTTCTTCTTCCCTTTTTCTCTTCTCTTCTCCTTCTGGGACACCCATGACATGTATATTTGCACACTTCTTGCCATCATACAGTCCCCTGAGACTCTCTTCAATTTTTTTCTATTGTTTTCTTTATCTGTTCTTTTGTATGCTTGCTTCGAGAGGCCTTGTCTTCACACTCACTGATTCTTTCTTCTGCTTCTTCAAATCTGCTGTTATATGGCTCCAGTGTATTTTTTATTTCATTTACTGTGCCTCTCATTCCCATGATATCTGCTATTTTTCTATGTATGCTTTCAAATTCTTCTTTGTGCTCACCCTGTGTCTTCTTGATGTACTTGATCTCTTTAGCCATCTCACTGAATTTATTAAGGAGATTTGTTTGAACATCTATGATTATCTGTCTCATCTCCTTTATGTCATCTGGAAGCTAAGTTTGTTCATTGGACCATATCTTCCTGTTTCTTAGTGTGGATTGTAACTTTTTGGTGTCTTGGCATATGATTTATTAGATGTATTTATTCTTGGCCCCTTTTCTCTCTTTAGTCTAGGGCTTTCTATTTGATTGGCTTTGTCTACAGCTCTCTTTGATACTTGGTTCAACTTAATTTGAAAGTTTATAGAGGCTTGTGTTTAGCCAATTGATTTTTTCAGCTCTTTTTCAAATGTTTCTTGCAATTTCTCCCTTGCTGGATGCAGAATAGGAGTGAAGGGTGCAGTTGGTACTGTAAGCCATGGAGGCTGAAGCTGCCTGCTTTGTCCCAGGAACCAATGAAGCTTCCCCCACCTTTCTATCCTGCCAAGGATAGGGATGGAGCCAGAGTTGTGTGCAGTAATCCAATCTGTGCAGGCCAAGACTCTCTCAGAGAGACTGATGAAGCTCCATACCCCTTCCTCTGCTGCCTAGGGTGGGAATGGAGCCATAGATGTGGGCAGCAAACTAAGCCACGTGGGTCAAAACTGATTGCAGTTCCCCAGAGTGGGAATGGAGCCTCCAGTGTGCCCAGCAATCTGGTCTCTCTGCAGGCTGAAAGTGACCACAGTTGCTCTGAGAGTGTGAGGGAGCACTGTCCCTCCTCCTGCCCTATCAGAGGAAAGGATGGAATCAGAGATGTGTCTAACAGTCAAGTCCATGAAGACTGAAAGCATCAGCAGTTGCCCAGAGAGGTTGAGGGAGCAATTGTCTCTTCTGTCCTGTCAGGGATGGGGATGAAACCACAGTAGTGCCCAACAATCTAATCTGTGTGGGCCAAAAGCACCTACAGTTGCCCAGAGAGGTTGAGGAAAACCACCCCCCTCCTATCCTATGGGGCATAGAAGTATCCACAGATTTGTCCAAAAAATCTAGTCTGTGCAAGTTGAAAGTGCCTGCAGTTGCCCAGAGAGGCTGAGAAAACCTTACTTCCCTCCTGTCCTATCGAGGATGGGGATGGAGCCTCAGATGTGTCTAATGATCCAGTCTGTGTGGACTGAAAGCACCTGCAGTTTCCCTGAGAAGCTGGGGAAACTCCAACCCCACCTGTACTATCAGAGTGGGGATGGAATCACTGATGTATCCAGCAATCCACTCTGTGCCAGCTGAAAGGGCCTGCAGTTGCCTGGAGAGGCTGGTGCAGGTCCCCAGAGCTTCTTCCCTGCCAGAGGTGGGGCTGGAGTCTAGTCTAGGGCTACAATCTGACCTGGGTGGAAAGAAGCTGATCCCTTCTATTATTGGATCACCGTGATTTTCAGTCAACCTCACTTACCCTCATTCTGGGGGCAGAGTTAAAATGGAGGCTACTGTCCTCTTTCCAACTTGGGCAGATTTGGACTTTAGCTATTCTTAGTATTGGACTTTAGCCAGCTGAATTTCCCAATCAGTAGCTAAAATTGGTGCCCAATTCCCTTATTTTTGGGAAATGGAGCTTCCAACTCCAGCCAACTTGGAATAGCTCCTGATGAGGCTTGAGCTGCCAGTGGGGAATGTGCTCCAGCCTCCATGGTATGGAGTGCTCTACTCACAAATGTTCACTGCAGAGGGAAGTTTCCTCCTATTCTTCCAAGGATGTTGCAGGATGCACTTCTGGTCTCCTGGGCTCCCAAACAGATGATACAAATAGCTCTGACTGATTACTAAATACAGTTTAGGAAAAGCTGACTCTTGGAGGTTCTTACTCTGCCACCATCTTGCCCCCCTTCTTCCTCCCTCCTCTATTGACCATTAAGTATTGAGGTTTAATAGGGAGGGCTCTGTCCAAGGTTCTTTGCTCATCTCATTTGATCCCCTCTCCATAGCATTCATTCTTATGGCTTTGTAGTAGACTGTTGATGCTCTGCCCAGATCCTCTCAGATCACTGTTACCAGTTTTCTATACCCCTGCCCTGATCTGCTTTTGCTTCCAAGGACTCTTCAGAGGACTTCCCTTGGGGTTTTGGAACTGGTCCTAATGCACTGCTGAGATGGCTTTTAATACCTTAGGGGAGAAAAGTTGGCCTACATTGAGTGGAGATGCCAGAAATACCTTAGCAGAGTGCTAAGAAAGTTATCTAAAGTCTCAAAGAGGTGGACATTCTAGAACAGCCTTACTATATTATACTCAAGACCCACCCAAAAATGGAGGAAGAAAATACCCAGACCTGGTTCACGGATGAGTTGATATACTGGTTTGAGCTAAAAATGGACTGCTTTTGCACTAAAGCCCCATTTACAGGAGGCCCAGCTTTGAACTGTGTACCTTGTCATCCATTTTGTGTGAAGAGAGAAGTAGTCTATAGGCCTTCTTCCAGGGTTTTTTGGTGGTTATTGTTGGTTGTTTTTAATGTACTATATTTCTTCCTACCACACACTCTCTGTTCCCTCTGCCTGGAATGTGCATTCCCTTATTCTTCATTTGGCTCAGCACTACCCTTCTTTTAGCTCTCCCCTCAGATGTCACTCCTGCCAGCAGGCTTTGTGATCCAAACCCAGACTACGATGAGGCCACCTGCTACATACTCTCATAACACATAACACTAACGTTACAAGGACACTTGTCATTATTTGCTGTCTTTGAATCTCCTGCTGACCTGTAAACTCCCAGAGACCAAAAAACCTAGCGATGTCTCTGAAGCATATGAAAGCTTTATAAATATTTCTTGAAGAAAGGGAAGAAATGAACAGAATGCCTGATAGAAATATAATATTTCATATAGTACTATGAAATATGGCCAATTATTGTAAGTCACTTTAAAAAATAGAAATCACACCAAAGGCATCCAATGCTTTATATTCCAACTTTTTGAAAAGATGGATTGTTCAAATGAAAGCCTTTCCAACCCATGACATGAACACAGTGTGAATTACACAGGATTTTAGATATTCAAGTGCATATATTTGCTTACTCGCTCCTTCTCAACAGATATTTGTTGAATGCCTACTCTGTGACAGGGGTTTTCTAAGCCCTGAATATCAAGGATAATGAGGTTTCTGGCTTGAGTAACTGGTTGGATGGTGGTGCTGCTAATGGGATGGTAAAGACCAGGGAGGAACAGGCCTATGGAAAATGAGAAAACACTTTTAATAAATTAAAAACCTTATGAATGTGCACATTGTTGGTTAACAATCATTCTTGCTGCTTCTATTATTGGATCAATATCATTATTTACTAAATGATAAGAAAACTAGAGGGAACATTCCTGGACACAAAGTCAAAAGACCAGAGATCTAGTACTAATAAGTTAGCTAAACAGCCTTGAGCAAACCTCTTCCTTTCTCTTGGCCTCATATTGCTCATGTGTAAAATAAAAGGATTTGTCTAACTGTCATTTTAGATGCTATTACTGTTTCATTCTAAATTTTATAAATGCATGAACATTCTCTGAGTGCAGGAATACAGATTCTATAAATGTAGTCAATTTCCATGAGAGTTTGGAGAGTTTTGAGGAGAATGATTAAGCAGCTATAAATATAGTGTGCCCATGACCCAGCAATTCCACTCCTAGGTATTCATCCAAGAGAAATGAAAACTTATGTTCACAGAAAAACCTGTATGTGCATTTTTATACCAGCTTTATTCGTAACCACCCAAAACTGGAAACAATCCGCACATAGTCCTATGTGATGGAACACTATCCAGTAATTAAAAAAAAACAAATCATCGATCGTGCAACAACACGGATGAATCGCAAATGCAATATGCTAAGTGAAAGAATCCAAACTGAAAAGGCTGCATACTGTATAATTATATTTATATGATGTTCTGGAAAAGGAAAAACTATAGGGACTGTGAGCTGATTAGTGGTTGCCAGAGGTTAGTGTGTGGGTGATTGACTAAAAAGGGTAATACCAAGGAATTTGGGGGGTGGGGTGGGCGCAGGTGATAGAAATACTCTTTATTCTGATAGTAGCAGGGTTTTTTTTTTGTTTTGTTTTTGTTTGTTTTTTTTTTAATCGGGAGATCCCGGGGATCGAACCTGGGTCCCTCCATATGGGAAATGGACGCCCAACCATTTGAGCCACATCCATCCCCCAATAGTAGCAGTTTTACAAGACTTTATGCATTTGCCAAAGTTCATAGAACTATGCACCAAAAGGAGTGAATTTTACTGTATGTAATTTTGTTTTAATTGTGGAAAAATATTGTGTCCCAAGAGATATTCCAGCATGCATTTCCACTGAATTAGGAATGGCAAGTGAAAAGGGCAGATCAAAGATAGAGCAATTATAATGGAACCAATGCTAAGTCAAAAGCCCCAGATTTCTCTATTGAAGACCACAAATTAGCCAAGAATCAACATAAAATTCTCACTAAATTCCACCATCCCTTTCACTAGCAGATTTGCATCAATAAAATAGCATAATCCAGGAAATCATCCGATTCATTTATTTAACAATCATAGATTAAGGATTCTGTTGGTTAAGAATCTCTTTTGGGGGAAAGGAAATTAATGCCAATCAGGAGGTCACTAATTGCTAAATCATTCTGCCAGCAAGACGGGGAAGACCCACTGGGAGGTATCATCTCCCTCGGCAATGGCAGATTGAGTAAATCTAAAAGGGAGAAATAAAAATCTAAACTGGAAAAGAAAGTGATTTCCAGAATCCAAATAGAATTTCATTTCCCTCCTCACCCTCATACACATAAACAGAGCATCAAGCCAGCATAGAGCAGCAGAACAGATGAAGGGCTCGTGCAGGACTAACCCAACCATCTGTGTTGAAATGCTGACCCCTGGTGTCTGCAAGACATTAAATCATATGATTTACCACAATCCGGTTTTTCAACTCTGTTTGATTAAGTGATAAAGAAAGAACGAATAAAAACAAATTTCAAATATAATTCAGCTTGGGTAATTGTACTTGGCACAGAATATATGTGTCGCCTCTGCCTCCGTTGATCTCAGTCCCCCTGCCATTCACTTTCTAGTTATTTGCTTGTTCCATTTCTCTCTGGAAGAAATACGAGCTTCAGAAGCAAATTAAGCCAGCACATCCCCACAAAACCAAACAAAAAATTAATGATGACATAAAGGAAAAGTAGAGCATATTTCATTTGTTATTAAGTCACAATCCAGTTGTTAGATTTTTTATTTGGATTACTACCCGATTTTCATCGGCTCTAGTCTGACTTCTTTTTGTGGGCATGAGTCAGTGCTTTCATGGTTAACTCCAGAATTGGCTTCTCAGACCACTTGATTGTATCTTTGTCCCTGGAAGGGTAATGAGATTAAAATTCAAAAAAGGTAACTAATAGTTAACGAGAAAAAAATCTTATTAGAGGAAATTGTCAAATTTTGCATTTGCTCTTCTATTCATTCAACAAACATTTAAGTGCTGACAGTATGCCAGGCTTTAAGGGAATAACTCCCTATTGCCCTCCAATCCCAATACCCACTTCCCTCCCATGCACACTGCCTCACCAAGGGAAATTATGTGAATATTTTTATTGCTTTAGGGCTTATTGTATTGTCCTTTAATATTGTCCCCTTCTAACATACCTAATGGGGGGTCTGCCTTAAAGTTACCACCCCCCACTTTGGCTGGATTATTAGTTCTGTTGAGGCCACAGGAGTCAAGATAAAATGACATCTCTTTAGGTAGGGGCTTCAGTCCAAGTCCTTCAGTCTTATTTCATTCACTCATTAACTTAGCCAACAAATATGTATTGAGCATTGGTCTCTCTAGGTGCAGAGATGTCTGCCTTCATGGAGCTCACCTTCCAGCTAGGAGAGACAGACCATACACTTAGAGTAAATTAGTAAATTATGTAGTATGATAGAGCAGGATAAGGGAGGTCAGCAGAAAGGGCTGCAATTTTAAATACAGTGTTTGGTCAAATCCAAGGAAGTATCAACTGTAAACCACACCATTACTTTCTGGACCACTAGGAAAAATAAAGCTAATTAATCTGGGTTGCAATGCCTAAAATGATAGCACTGTGGCTTTCCATTTCCAGGGATTTGACAGTTTCTCCTGGCTTGAACAGCAATGCTTAGCAAATAATAGGCCATCCTGTGTGTGCATCTCGGTAGCAAAATGAAACTCAGCTTCACCTACTTGTGGATAGTCTTTTTTGTAGCCCCTGTAAAGCAAATGTGGTTCCATTTAGGTGCTCTAAAGCTTCTAAAATAAAATAAAATAAAATAAAATAAAATAAAATAAAATAAAATAAAATAAAATAAAATAAAATAAAATAAAATAAAATAAAATAATAAAATAAAATAAAAAATAAAATAAAATAAAATAAAAATGGAAAAGAAAAAAAAAAAACTTTCATGTATTAATATCATGATTTGGAAACTTAAAGGATATTTTAACATTCTCCCAAAAGTAGAAAGGACCTAATTTGGAATACAGGGCAGGGCTGAAATCTCTTTTCAGACCCCTGCCATGCCGGCGGGCAGGTTGATATCTATTCTTCAGACTCCCTCTGCTGGGAGAGCTTCCCAATAAACTTTCTGCCTGAAAAAAAAAAAAAAAAAAAAAAAATACAGGGCAGAACTTTAAATTGAAAACATTTAGTTTCACTTTAAAAATATAAATAAAAATATTAAATATTAATAAATTATGTTCTTATTTTCTCATTTTGCCATGGAGATTTGAAGAATTTATTTCAGTCAGCTGCCAATACTATCATGGTCCATTTGGGAAATTGTAGTCTAGAGCTGAGGTCTTTAAATTTGTTGCTTAGGTACCCCTTAAAAGATTTTAGAGATCTATAGAGACTTCATTTTTAAGGTAAGGTTAAAATTTCTCATTGTCATTTAAATAATTGCAAAAAATGTATAGGTGTTTTGTAAATATTGCTATTTTAAAATGACTGCTATATTTCTCTTTTTAAAATCTGGAATTGTGATTATTTTTCTAGTAACAAAATATTTGCATCAACACCAAATGTAGGTCCAATTGCCTAATTCCCATGCCTTTATTCATACACAACAACTTTTTGTCTCAATGCTCAATCGCAGTATCATATTTTTAAAGACATTTTATGTTTTTAATTAAAAAAATTTTAAAAGAAGCTTTAGATTACATAACTGTTACATAAAAAATATAGGAGATTCCCATATGCCCCACCCCTCCCCCTCCCACACTTTCCCATATTAACAACATCTTTCATTAGTGTGGTACAATTGTGACAATTGATGACCACATATTGAAGCATTACTACCAACTGTGGACTATAGTTTACATTATAGTTTACACTCTTCCCCAAACAATTTTATAGGTTATGACAAAATATATAATGGCCTGTATCCATCATTGCAATGTCATGCAGGACAATTCCAATGTCCCGAAAATGCTCCCATGTTAAACCAATTCTTCCCTCTCCCTCCCCTCAGAACCTCTGGTGGCCACTGCCTTTATATCTATGATACAAGTTCTTCCATTGCTAGAATAATAATAAGTCTATAATAGAATAATAATAAGTTTACTTTAGTCCATTGTTCAATCCTAACCTTGGGGATTTTAGGATGGCGATGCCCACTCTGTTTCTAATTGAGAGGGGGCTTGGATCTCATGGGGCGGATGGATGGAGCTATCTTGCTTGCAGTTGCAGACACTCTGTTCCTTGGGATGGTTGTTGTCCATCATCATCTCCTTAAAGTCATTTTAAATGGCAATGAAATCAATTCAGTGGTACGAAAGATGTACATAGCTAAATGAAGCAATGATAATATGAACTACACCCAGGTTCCTGTAGGCTCAGGCATTTGCAGTGTGGCTGGCAGTGATTGTGAAATAGTCCCAATTTCAGATGTGAAAATGTGGCAAATGTGCACCTTTAGTACTGAAGAAATATGATAGGCAGTCAGGGAGGTCTCACTGAGAGGGAGTCATGAGGGTAGTTATGAGGAAAGAGCTGATCTGTGCAAGCTTGTCTGAGAAAGAGAGAGGAGAGAAGGGGAGAGAGCTGGCAAAGAGAGAGAGAGAAAGAAAATTCAATTCAGTGTTACATATGGGACTAGCTCCCCTTTCCGTTTTAGAATTAGGATCTGTCCCTTGGTGAGTCTTCCAACATACTTGAAATGTGGAGCTGACTTAAAGGCAGGCAGGTGGTAGAAACCAGGCAGCAAAGCCTCGCCTCAGGACAGCAGTTCTCAAAGTGTGGTTCCCAGAGAGACCCTGAGCCTCATCTGGCCTCACCCCAGACTTGCTGAATCAGAAAATTGGGAGTGGGCTCAACAATGTGGTTTTTTGCTTTTTGTTTGATTGTTTGTTTGTTTTGGGGTACTAGGGCTGGGGATTGAACCTGGGACCCCACATGTGGAAAGCCAGTGCTCATCCACTGAGCCACATCAGCAACACATAAGCTTCAATATGTGTGAGCTGGTTTTTTCCTTTGTTTGCTTGTTGTTTGTCTTTTAGTTTTTAGGAGGCACCAGGAACCAAACCCTGGACCTCCTGTGTGGGAAGCAGGTGCTCAACCACTTCCACATCCGCTCCCCAACAACGTATGTTTTAATAAGCCTACCAAGTGGCTTTGATGCCCACTAAAGTTTGAGAACCACTGCCTCAGGGGAACACCAGACCAAACATGAAAAAGTAAAATGTTATTCTGTTTATTTGTTTGTATAAGTCTATTTTTTAAATATAGTCTTATTTAAATTTCCAATCTCATCTCAGGTGTCCTCAGAGGAACTATGGAGGGAAGCCTGTGTTCATGCTTGAGCCCTCCTGACCAGGAGGGCACACCGAGAGCCTGTGGTGGTAGCAGTAGCAACTCTAATGAGTTAGTGAGATTCCCAAGAGGAGGCTGATTCTTGGGTAATAAGAGCTTAGGTACAGCTTGGTCTCAAATGGAGAGTTGCACAACGCCCCCCCCACCCCCAATGGTTAAACTTAGAGCTAAGTTGGTTATGGTGGCATTGTTTTCTAAATTGAAGAAGATATGGTATTGAGGACAAGTGTTAATATCACTGTGAGATATTATTATGAGAAGTTCTTCCCTTTTCAATTTCTCTATACTCGTTATGTCTAGAGAAAGTCTCTACCTAGTGTCTTTAACACATCTTTTAACACTTGCTACTCTTCCCTTTTAACAAAAAGAGAGAAAACCTTGGGCTCAGAGCCTTGACATTCTCAAGTTTCTAGCTAGAATTCAATAATATTTTCTTGTAATTCCCATAATTTCTTTTTGTGGTTACCACCTAGTGTGGCAGGGGATACTGGTTTTCCATTTGAAGTCTATCTAAAAGTTCCAATTAAACAAAGTTTATTTAAATGAAAGATGCCCCATTTTAAAGCAAAACATTAGGACAGTTATGGTAGAGGTGGACTGAGGATATGGTATGTAAATTAGAAACACTAAATTGTGGGCTGTTACCCTAGCAATTACACTAGTGACACTTCAAATTCAGCTCCTCCCTTCAAAGAGAAAATTGTTATTCTGAATTCAACCTTCAGGCCAGCTTTCAGGGAAATGTACACATACTTCCTTGAGCCTTGCTCAATCATCTGTAATAGTTGATTTAAGACACACACACATACCAAAAACCAGTCAAACAAAACAGTGCAAAGTAGAGAGAAGGATACAAAACAGAAGGCGAAGGTGATCAAGGAGATATTTGGAAAAATATTTTTTAAGATAAAAACTTAGTAAATCATTCTGTCTAATGACAAGGGGGAAAATAAGAAGATGCAACCCTCTTTCTCCATTATTAGTAGCAATTAAAATGTAAGTAATTCCCACCAAGAATCATGATTATTTATATACTGTGCATAAATTATCTTTCTGTATATAATCTTCTAGGCATTTGTACATAACAAAATATAATTTTATTAGTCTCAGGGTCAGGATTTTATTTATTTTTCATTTCAAATTCATCTCAAGTATGTGTAAACGGACATAGATGGCAATGGTAGATTTCAGATATAAATTACTAAATATTCAGTTAATTTACACCATCACTCACTAGTAATGGGCATCATAAGTTCAGCAAATAGAATTATAGCTGTAATGTAAGTTAATTTCTAATTAGAAAATCATTTTAACTTAAACCTTGGAGAGCTTGGAGCACATTTTGCATGCTTATTGGTTTGCATGAAAGTTTCTTAAAAAGCCCGTGTAAGTGGTAATAAAAGGAGGTAGTGACATCTTCCTGTGAAGGGTGATGCTTCCATGAGTGCAGAGATTTCACAAATGGAGCAAACAACTAGACCTCTCAGGGCAACTGGAGGGGTTTTGACTAGATTCTTCTCTGTTAGCCATTTCTCCTACTGGGACCCAATAGTCAGTTGAGGGAATAAACACACCCTGAATGTCCCTGAATTTCAGAGCCTATCAGGAGCTAATAAGCTGATTCAATCCTTACTACCAACCCACAGCTTTCAAGATTTGTAGCCAGAACAATTGTGTTACTAACTCATCAACTCAATAAATATTAACAGAAAAAATAATTAACAGAAATAAAAATTGAAACAGATCGGTGCCACTCAGAGCAAAGGTGAAAACCATGTTAAGCACCGGGGCGGGGGCAGGGGTTGAGGGCAGCTGGAGCCAGCTGATTTCAGCAAGAAGGTGCTTCTACAAAAGGGCCTAGGCTGAAATGGAACTGTTTGCCAGAGGCTCCTAGAGATAAAGATAGGCTCCTGCAGAAAATGTTCCAGGTCCTGGGAAGACAACAGCACAAAAGAGATAATACTGTGTCTTTGTTTAATTATTGCCATTATGTGTTGCAAAATATCACCTTGAGGCAAACAGCAAAGACAGAGCTTGGCTGGATTTCCTTCTTTCTCTTAACACTGACGCTTAAAAAGTGTTGCCCAGTCATTTTCTTCTGTTTTATAACTGATAGCCATAGAATTTTTCTGTGATGCTTTTGCTGTTGACAGGCCATAAATTTGGGCAAGACTTTAAGTGTCTGGGGGTTTGAAGATAGGATCCCATACCAAAGAACTCTAGAATTTTGTCCCTTTCTGCCTATAGCTTCTGCACTTGTCTCCAAGGGGAACCAGAGGGGAGTTCCCAGAGGGTCACCCTGAGGAGATGGCCTCACAAGGTTACTAAATTTACCATGTTCTTTGCATCTCGGGCTTCTGGACAATCACCTACTGGCTGCGCCTGTAAGTCAAACACAGAAGTGGCTCTGTCTCTGAGCGGCATTCACCTTAGCTCTCCTCGAAGGACTAATGTGACTCTGACTGCATTCAGCGCATGTATCAGTATTATTTATCTACATGCCTGTAATTTCAGGTTAAATGCCCTTGTCACCTAAACTCTGAGGCTTTGCCCAAGACTGCCTGAGTTTTTCTGATGAAACAGATCAGGATCTCTCTTTACTTGTGGGTTTTCCCCAGTTTGCTGTGTGATTTTACCTTAGTCACTTTACGCCTCCATTTTTCCATTTCCTATCTATAGTGAGCAATGTTATGACCAATAATTAGTGAATAGTAATAACCTGAATTTACAAAGGGCTCTTCTAGGAAATTTAAACTACTTCATGGGGAAGAGCCAATATCCTTCACAAAACCCCAGTGAGGAAGGTCTTCTATTCACACTGTTTTTACATTTTGGTCCCATTTTATAGATGCATATAGCAAGTCACCGAGATGTTTAGATGATTGGCTTAGCATCATATGTTATCATATTTTCTTGGTACTATGTTATTGAAAGCCTCTGATTGTGCTCAGGTGACATGCTGTTCAGATCAAGTTGCATGGCTAAAGTTTTTGGCACTGGTATCTGGCAATATTCAAAAACTTAAATAATTACCATCAAAGTCAGGCACCTGGCCTCCTCACTATTTTAGCAAATGTTAGAAAAAACACTTTGTTCCTTTTTCACTCAAGTAGTTTAATTTCCAAGTTAAAGGTAGTTCTGTTGCTGCTATAGGAAATCAGCACAGTGTCCGTGGACAAACACTTGGCAGGGCACTCAGAGCAGGCACCACAGCCACAGCCACACACAAGACAGAACCACCTAATGAGCAGAAGTCGTCCATCCATCAAGACAGAAACGTGAGAAGCGGCCTTGCCAACATCCAAAGGTCTGAGTGAGAATGCCAGGAGCCAAGTCTCTAGAGCACAAACAACCAGGCAGAAGGTCTCCCAGGAACAGGATGTTCTGCCACATTTCCAATAACCGCAGCCTGCAGACAGTGCATTTCACTGCTCACCATTCACCCTCTTCCAGGTATTCACCTCTAGAATAGCAATAAGAACACTCACCAAGTCACACATCTACACATTGACCATTGAATCACTTTAGACAGAATCTCAGAGCAATTTTCTTTGTAGAAGTGATAGGAACAATTTTTTACCCTCCAGATTCAGAGGTCAATGCTTTTTATTGTCTAAATATACCTGCTAATACTCATGAGTTGCCCATACTATGACTACACCCAATGGAATTTACAAGTTATATTATTAGAGTAAACAAGCATTAGGAAGGAAAAAGGAAGCGAAGAAGATAGTCAAGGAAGCAAAGAAAGAAGAGGACAGAAGTAAAGCAGCATAATGTGTCCTATAGATTGTCATAGATCAAAGAATCATGTAAAAACAAGCCAAGATGCTTACCATATCAATGATATTTGAAACTGAACTTTGAAACATATTTGAAAGATGAGAGCAGGATAAAAACAGGTCCTGTTTTGGTGTTTTCAGCTTAACACTTGAAGATGATGCTGAGAATCTCTTAATGATTGTGTTCTAAGAATTGTTGGGTTACAATAAAAATATGGACACTGCTAATAAATTCTATTCACTCCCTTCATTTCTCATTTCAAAATTTATTTCCTGGTTGTGAGTCCAGCAAGGAATTCTGAGGATAAGGCTGAACAAAATAGGAGTGGGGTGCTACTTTCCTATGGAATCCTAAGAAAGAAAATTTCAAGTAATAATGTTTTATATGTATTCAAAATGTTGGGAGTACACTCTTTTGTACATCTCTCTGATCATGCCCATCAAACTTTGTAAAGTTATAGATAGGAAATTTATGAAAAAAAAAAAAAAAAAAAGGTAAAATGTTTGGATTGATGTCAGATACCAGGTTCAAAGATATCTGCAATTGAGCAAAAGGTTCACTCTATTCAGTTTGTTGGTTTTGTAACATAAGCAGGCCAGCTTTGGACTTGGCAATATCTTTCATCTAAGGAGGTAGATGCCAAGGAGGACATCAACATTACAATCCACAGAAGCAGGCATTGTGAGCATAGCATACACATGTGGCTACCTGCATGACAGAAGGTTCACCTGGGGTCCCCAGAGTCCTCCAAGTACAAAAGAGTCACAGGAATGCAGACCTTTTATCTCCCACCTACTGGGTTCTGGGCTTTGTGGCTCCCTCTTGCTAGAATGACTGAAGATATAAATGAGGTCTTAATAATTTTTCCTTTCTTTAGAATACTAGGAAATTCTCAAGAGTCAACTGACATAGTAAGATTATAATGTCTGCAAAATAGAATTTTACCTATCACCACCCGCTTTTATAGAGAGTTATATATTATCATATAATATATAAATTATTATACTCTATAGTATAATAGTTGGCTCTTAGCACTTTAAAAAAAGACTTCCTTTTTTCTTCTCTAGGTTGAAAATAGGGGTAGGGAAATCAGTTTAAAGGGGGTTTGCACCAGAGTTGAATGGCAAATTAAATTGTGCCTATGGTGTGTGTATGTGTGTATGTGGGGGGTGTCATGTGATTCATTTCTACTTTCATTTTGGATCAGATTAATGGAAACCCCAGAGTAAGTTTTACTTTTGTTTTTGCTCAGTTTCATTTTCAGATTTTCATGGTATCAGGGTTAAATGAAATTGAAATTGAAATGCAAAATGCTTTACAAATGCTTTTTTTCAAATACTTTTCATTTAAGTTTGTAAAGAACAGTTGGAAAAATGTAACTTCTACCAAACAGCTTTTAACCTAATTCCTTGCATATACTTAGTGTATAATAAATGTTTACTGAATTAATGAAATGCTTCCCAGTTTTACTCTCAACATATACTTTCTAATGATTCATAGTGTTTTGTATGGAATCTCCCATCCCTTGGTTAGTAGGTAAGAGAAGTAAATCCTCAGATGTTAATGGGAGAGCAAGGACCAGAACTTGGGTCTTCTAACTGCAGAACGACTATTCTTTGAGGAATATCATGTGCTTTCTTCCCCAACACTATTCTTGAGATGAATTGAAAACTTGTGAATCATAATTTGTCATCTGGCCAAGTATATTTTGGACAAATAACATTAAGACTAAATGGTCTTGTAAAATTTACTTCATATGAGAAACTACAGAATGTCTTAATATTGTAAATTTTATGAGTTCTTTTTAATCAAAGCCAACTCTAGAGGGCAGTGCACACATTATAACTGATATACTCTCCTGGGTTTAGAACTCCCTGGCATGAAAAACTAAAATGTTTGACATACTTATTAACAGGTTTAATCAAACAGGGCACTCACAAATATCTCAGACTCAGAGCCTTGTTTGGCTGTGTGGGGGAGAAAGAGGCTGAAAGGACTATTTAGCTTATGGGCCTTTTCTCTTCTTCCCTCCCTCTCTCTCCTAAGCACTAAGGTTCTAAAATTTAATAAAAAATGAACTTGGAACTTCCCTTACAATAGCAGCCTAACACTCTAAAGCAAAGCATATTAATGCATAGACACAGAAATAAAGAATAGAAGAACAGGATGCTGACAGAGAAGTGCTACCTGCTGAGTGCTGCTCAAGTCAAAGTGGGAGGCAGGGAGAGGCATGAGCCGAGGCTTGAGAGGGAGGCAAGAAGCTGCCCAGAGGACCTTGCATGCCCTGAGAGGAGGCTGGACTTCCTCATGTGGATTTGAGGAAGCCATGGAATGGCTTTGGCAGGGAGGAACAGAGTCAGATTTATGTTTTATATGATCTCTGCTCTGGAGAAGGCAGGACAGACAGAGCAAGTTTGGAAACCAGGGGAACAGTTAGGAGGCTGTTGTGTTAGTCCAGGCAAGAGAGGGTGTGTTTGAGCTAAGGCAGTGGTAGTAGGAATGGAGTAGAGAGGAGGGATTTGAACTCACAGGAGGGGAGGTCCTCAGAATCTAATGGTGAGCTGGATGAAGGGAGTATGTGAGAGGGAAAAGACAAGGTTGGTATTTTATAAGTGGTCACTGGGTAAAGAGAAGGTGATACAACAAACTTGAGAGATTGAATTTGGAGGGAAGTGATATATTTAGTTTTTGAGGAACCAAATCAGAGGAGTACCAAATAAAGATGTCTAGCAGGTGGTAGAAATTTGTGAGTCTGAAACTTGAAGAAGAAATCTGAGTTGGAGACTGAATTAGAGGGTCATTAGCATACAGGTGAAACCCTGATAGATTATTGTTATGAAAAGAGCAGTGGGCTGAAAACCGACACTTGGAAACACCACTCTTTAAGCAGTGGGTGGGTGGAGAGGAGCCCACAGTTAAGAAGGAACAGTAAGAAGGGAAGGAGGTAAACTGGGAAAGTCTAAAATACTACTTTTGGGGGAAGTGGTGCATATAATCAAAATTACCAAATGTCCCAGAAATGTATAGCAAGACAAAGATTGGAAAATGTCCATTGGATTTGTAATTAGAATGCTGGTAGCTTTAGCAAGAACAGTAGCCAGATGACAGGGGATGCAGAGTGAATGGCACATGAAGGCGTCACATGGAGTACAGTTTATTCTTTTAAGAAGTTTGGATTAAAGGGAAGAAGAGATGGGTTATTCTCCAGGTGATGTGGGGTCAATGGTAGATTTATCTTTTAATGAATGTGAGGGGAAGATGGAGGATGGCTGTGGAAACTGGTAGGAACATAGAGCTGGTGAGCCCTGGACAAGTAAGGGCACAGCATCCTATGAAATAGGAAAAAAAAAAAAGAGAGAGAGATGAGGTGGAGATTCAGCTAAGTTTGTAGGTTTGGGGTAGGCAAGAAATTGAGGGAACCCATGCTCCATTGCAGCTCTGTAGCAGGATAATTTATTAAGATATCATTTTTATAAATATAAAATTCACAATATTAAGGCATTCTGTAGTTTCTTATATAAAGTAAATTTTACAATAAGACCATTTACTCTTATTACTGTAGTAGAGTATCCAAAGAATGAACAAGTCAGTTGGTGTTGTGAGCTCTGGGTCATGCCTCTAAGAGCTGGAATGGCTTTTGTGCTTCTGGAATAGAAAGCAATTTTCTGGGATACCAGGATGACAGCTGCCCCCCAGACTTTTGTTTGAAGTTATCATTTAATCAGAATTCTATACATAGTCATTAAACTGCCTACTCTGTGACTCTGCTCATTTCTGAGAAAGAGGAAATGGAGCTGGTATCTGAAGCTAAAGGAGAAGAGTAACAATACCCCAAGGTGACTTTTCTGGGGGAGAAGAAGGGGCCAGAGGTAGCAAGTTGTACAAGTGGCTGAACTCCAGGTTCTTCCAATGCAGTATCCGGAAGATGGCAGGCTCTCTGAAGGGGTGGCATATGGATGTGAGGGGTCCCAAGTCCCCCAGGTATGAGAATCTGGCCTCCTAGCCAAAGTTGGAACCGGGGTGCAGTGGGGGAAGGGTGCTTGGGGAATGAAGCTTCCAGCCTTTGAGTGGACCATTCTTACCTAGAAGAACAAATAAGCAGTGATTGATGGGCTGAAAAAGGGAGGTCTTTCCTCAGGTTTTCTGGACTGAGTAATCCTCTGGGGATTCTTGACAGCCCCTGGAAAGGAGGGGCTCCAATAACGATTGACATTGAGCATTGCCAATCTGGAGAGAATTTTAAACTTGAACTAAAACCAACCAAACAAACAAACAAAACAGTGTGATCTTTATGACATTTCTTGCACCCAAGTATGGTGGAGAAACTCCATCACTGATATATTTCGGTTTTCTTGATCAAGTAGGTAGTAAGTTTGCTAATAGTGGGGAGGATATGGAGATGATGTTGAATTGAGAGTTTTAGACCTGTAATATCATAGTTGTTGTTGTTGTTGTTTTTAAACAGAGCGTCTTCAGACTCATGGAATCAAAGAATGGTGAAATGGGAAGGGACCTGCCGAATCATCTCGTGTAGGTTCTGCTGCACGCTCTTCACGTGTATATTTTACAGATGAGAATGATAAAGCTCAGAGAGATTAAGGGTCACATCTAAGGCTACACAGCTCAGCAGAGCATCTGAAGCCCGTTTTCTCTTGTTCCACCCTCAATTAAAATACACACCCTTTATAGCAGCCTACCTGGAGGGATCACAGAGATGCAAACACTCGTTCACACATGACTCTTGCACCACACAGAGGCTGCCCTGGCTTCAGGTCACCACAGAAGGCTAGAGAAGTCCTGTTTTGGATCTGGTCCCCGGCTCCAGCTGACACCCAGAAGCTGTCCAGACCAGAACCAGGTGGAGGCTGGTCTTAGCCTAATGCTACACAGTGAGGCAGAAGACTACAGAAAATTCAAGAACTGGGAAGGCCTCCTAAGCTCACATCCCATCCCATCCTGTTCATTTACATGGAAGGAAATTTGAGGCCTCCAGAGAAGCTCGAGGGCTTGCCCAAAGACACCTAGTCTAAATCAACAGGAAAAGCCTGATCCTTCTGGTTTTTCTTTTTCTCCAAGCCTCTTTTCCAAACATACAGCTCCTCATCTGATTGTGAAGAGAACAGCAACATCTTCCCCTTACTAAAACCCTCCCCAGAAACACACTGTATGGGTCACTCTAACTCGGGCACATGTGGGTCCTGTGCTGACAGCGGAGAGGAGCCTCTGCTCCTGCCTCCTGTTAACTGGGTCATCACTTCACAGTGGGGGAGGGGAGAGGGGCGCAGAGAGAGCAACAATTTGCATTTAGCTGATGGGATATTAATGGAACCAGGGAATGGCAAGGAGAGAAGCTATAAAAACACTAGGGTTTCTCCCATAAAATTGGCAGCCCAAGCCCCAAGTCCTTCAGGAGAGAATGGCCAAATAACACTGAACAAAGTAGAAATTAACATGATCAGTGATGCTGGCCAAAAGGAAGCCACATGGCTGGAGCCAAAGGCCTGCCAAGCCAGGAGACCAAGCTATGTGGGGAAAGAGAAAACAGTACCTGGGCAGAGCAGAAGAGGCCCATATCAGCCTGGTGTTTAGAACTTTTACTGTAAATTAAAACCTCAGTGGGGGAGGCTGTGGGACAGCTCAGTAGGTCCCTGTGGAGCTGCTGAGGAGCTAAAATACTGTCACCAGTTGGAAGTGTGAGTTAGGCACATCAATTTTCTTGATGAGCCTTCCCTGATTTGTACTTGGAAATAAAACCACCCTTCAGTTCACATTCCTAGACTTTCAAGTTTCTGCTCCATCCTTAAGCCTTGATTCATACTTCAGTTTCTGGGATCTCCAAGACAAAGATATCTCATTGGCTTTAGAGGGTACATTATGATTTTTATTTTGATAGCTATATATTTCTTGTCATGGTTACCCACTATCTATGATAAACAATTCTAATATTCTGCTTACTATTTTAAAAATTACTGAAGTTAAAAACAAGTGAGTCTGTGTCCATTTTAAAGAAAAGTATTCTGGCAAAATAATGAAGTGAAATACAAAAGCCTGAAGCCTGAGAAACACTGCCCAGGATTCTCCTAAACAAGGAGCAGTCAGCTGCACAGTCAG
This sequence comes from Tolypeutes matacus, assembly GCA_026826555.1. Lineage (NCBI taxonomy): Eukaryota > Metazoa > Chordata > Mammalia > Cingulata > Chlamyphoridae > Tolypeutes > Tolypeutes matacus. Next base: position 15,961,026 of record JAKSZT010054416.1, read on the forward strand.
CTCCGTCTCACCGTGAGTGGGAAGGAAAATGTAAGGTATGAGACATCATGTTACAATAAATGTGTGAATTCTCCTGTCCTGTTGGATACCCTGGAGGTTTGTTTTTGTATTGTTTTATTTGTTTATAGGGGGCTCTTTAGTGAGTTCTTCTTTAAACTTGCCAGATGGGCAGATTTAATTTTCCCATTTTACAGTTGGGGTGGGGGGGCTCTGAGGCTTCCTTTATCCTAGATCAAGTAGAGGGAAGTAGGGGAACCATGAGGGGCTTCTGACTCTTTCAAGGGCCTCCTACAGAATAAACAGCCAAGTCCAAGGTGCAACTGTTCCATCTTCTTCTGATGGCATGCTGAATGTCAAGGAGGAAGGCCAAATTAATTTTTGCACATGATGTGTAAAGACAAACAGCCCTTGGATGATTATACTCCTGTCTTTCCTCATCTTCTCTTCATCACTTAAGGATGAAAAAGCAAAACCAGTTAGACAAGGATTTAATCCCCAGTAATCTCCGCATTAAGAAGCTTTCCAAATCAGTGACATTTCAAGCTGTAAACCCACTAGGCAGGGATGGTAACTTGGTAGAATGAGGGGATAAAGCTGAGAGTCAGTAAATATTTCATGTTGCCAATAAAATAAATTTCCTTAAACTCTGACCTTTGGTTCAGATAGTTTCTTGCAGTGAAGATAAATGAAAGCAAGAAAAGTCCAGCCCATTTTGGCTGAATATCTAGAAAACAAGGAGAATAAACTGCAGTAGAACAAATTGAGCCAAGTGATCAAAATAAAAAATGAAAACATGAATGACTTGATAGTCTGTCTAAAAGAACTGAAAAATTTTCAACAAATTGGCTAAGTTCATTAATGTTTTTGGTATAGTCTCTGCCTACATCTCCTGGTTGCATGGTTTATAAGTGGGGAGTCCCAAAAATCTCCCCTTCTGTCAACTCCTCCGAACTTCTCCCTACAGTTTGGTTTTATGGGGTTATGCATGTAAGGCAGGGAATGAGAATGAGCATACAACTTGACTCTTAGGGAAAAAGAAAAGAGAACTAGAACTGGAGTCATAAGAACTAGGTCTGAGTCCCTCTCCAATTTACAACTGAAAGTTTTATAATCTGGGGCAAGTCACTTGATCTCCTTGGGCCTCAGTTTCCCCATATGTAAAATAAAGAAGTAGGACTCCTGGGTCATGGATTCTTAATCTGGGGTACACAGATTCAGTAAGGCTTACATAAAACTTCTAAAATTGAATACAAAATGTGTTGAATGTGCAATTTCACTTTTCTGGGGAGAGAGTTCACAATTTGCACTGGTTTTTCAAGTGTCAACAACCATTGTCCTAGATGATACTTAAGATCACTTCCTGATCTAACATTTTATTATTTTAATAGGCAGAAATCACTGGAAACAGGCATGGATCAGAGCGACAGAGGACAGGTAGGTATAGCAGTTATTGTTTTCCTTATTCCTCTATGGACGCTGAGCACCCATGGATACCTCACCTTCTCCCAAAATCACTCCAGTCAGTATCCACATGCCTATAAATAATGGGTTACCTTCTCAGAAGAAGGGACTCTGTGTGCAGAATTCAAGGCATACCACCACCTTTACTGTCATTAAGCCATAAACAAATTCTTGGACATTCATAAACTAGATTTTCCAATGTCTTTTCTATTCACACCACATATTATTCCATTAGCTTTGACTGAAGGAATAAATCCTCATGACAGTATCAAGTGAAGCTTTAGAAAGCTGATGCTACATGTTGATTGTTAGAGACTTCTTAAAAGCATGATTCTGCTTGCCCTTAAAGGTACAGAGACCTGTAAAATGAATAGGAACTGGGAGGACAGGAGTGAGAAGAAACAATAATAAAATGATGGACTATTGAAAAGATGTGGCCACTAAGAATCCAAGTTTGGCACCTTTGTCCACAAAGTCAAACCATCAGAAGACAACACTGCATTCACGTTTTACTTACTATGCTGAGTGAGGGGCAAGCTAGTACTAACCCTCCATCCTTCCTGGTTGCTACAGAGATGTGGCAGGAGGTTAGGGGAAGCACCTCCCTTCCATCCACATGTTGAAGCCTGGCTAACTCTTACCAGCCATCAGGGAGAAATGGTGTATTAGGTTGATCCATATAAAATTGTCATCTTTGTAAACCTAAAATTGTCAAATATCTGAAATTTCATATGTTTCAATCTAATTTACTGAATACCTACAAATTAGGACATTCTAGCCATTTTGGCATTGACAAGGTGTTCTTGGCTTATCTTTCTTTGGCAGAAAAGACTACAATTATGGAGAAAAAGACAAAGTACAAGCAATTCACTGTGAAATAAAGTTGGCCTATTCTAGATTCTTAATGATTATAGTAACGATTTCAAAAAGAAAGAAAGAAATTTTTAAGCCAATGCAGCAAAGAGAGTTAAGTTAGTCTTCTTAAAGGATTCAATTTCACAAATCCAGAGGCTTTGTGCAAAGCACAGATTACTAGGTATAGAGACATTTGTGGCTTTTCTTAGGATTAATCTGATAGGAATGGAGAAATCCTTCAATAAATGAGGAATAGCCCAAATAATTAATACCTCATTAATTATTTGCTAGCAAAGAGAGACCTCTAGATCATTGGCACTATCTCTGAAATTGTTAATCTTGACAGTAACCACTGCCACTATATAAGGAGCAGAAAATTTTAGGGACACGAAGAGTAGACTCTGACCTATCATGTTAGTGTTGCTGGATATTGGGCCTCCTAAAAAAAGACAACAATGCCATAAAAATAGGCTTTCGTTTTATTATTTCTCGAGCTATGGCTCCCCAGAGAAACTGGATGCTAGAGCCAATGTCCTTGAAGGGTTGCTGCTAACATTTACCACGTCTTTCAGGAGGAACAGGGCTCTTGTTGGTTGACATCCCAAGCAAGGCCCATCTATTTGTTCAGCTTTTTCCTGAGGGAGCCAGAAACAATTATTTCAGGTTGGTAATGAGTTGAAATCCCTAATAAGAGAAGGCTTTGAGATTGAATCAAATATTAAAATGGATATGCTGATATGTATATAATGTTAAAATTCAGAACTCTCACCAACTTAAAAGCATACATGTTGTTACATTGTTCTGTATTTCTCCTTCTGTTGTAGTAGTGAGGCCAATTGCACACCCTCACATATACATGTGTTTTTAGGGAGGACTCGTATTCTTTACTGGACCTTCAGATAGTATTAGAGAATCCATAGGTATTAATAAAATGCTAATTACAAATCCAGCTGAAATTCTGTATCACGGGAGAATGTTTACGATATGATTCTTGACATGTAGGTCTGAGAAAAAGAGTTCATAAGACAATTTTATTTGCTAATTTTAAAAGTTAGCAAATAAAACACAGATAGGGCTTACAGCCAATAATCTGTAAAACATATGCTATGAACAAAAAAAATGTCATAGGGATAAAGAGAAAGGGGATCTTGAATGGGAGTTGGAGGGGTCTAGGAATGATTGAGGAAGCAAAGCTTTAATTGATGGCATCTTGTTTTTTTGTGTTTGCGTTTGCTTTTGCTTTTTTCATTTTTCTATGATGATGATGAGAGAGGCAAGGTAAGGTAGACCAGGTGGAGAGCCAGGACAAGCAAAGGTAAAGAAGCAGAAGCTGGCAGATTTGGAAGTCAGTGAATATAGAACAGTTTGGTTGGAAATGAGGTGTCAGTTTTTTTCTGGGAGAAGGTAAGACCTAATTCAAGTTTTATTCAGAGGGTTTAAAGTGCTGTTGGAGATGTTACAAGTTTTTTCCAGCAGTGGGGTTAGTGAGAAAGACCAGTGATTTGTTAACCTTTCTCTCCATTTAAGGTAAGTGGCAGGGAATCCACCTTGGTTTCTGCTGTTCTGAAAAGAGAGGATGCACAAATGTCCAGAAGGAAAATTTAGTAGCAAATGGAGACTCAGTTTTGTAAAGCAGCCAGCTCATATCCAATAAAATGAGATAATAGCTAAATTCATTCTTCCTGCTTCCAACCTACAAAGACAAATTACAGGATAACTCCTTTCAATGCAGCAAAAGACTTACATGCGCCTTCTGGGTGGTTCCCTGTGGTCTGGGAGCTCAGTAAGAGGCCTGACAGAGCCAAGGGATGCTTCTGGGTTTCTAATATTTTTCAGAGGAGCAGTTAGAAATAGCAACTGGGATCACATAAGGCCAAGGGAAGCCCAGCAGCACAAGAAAGTAAGAAAGAAAAAAGAATACTCTCCTTTGTTAACCTATCTTTCAGACAATGGTTCTCAGAGACTGCTCACTTTCCTCAGTTCAGATCAGTGAGGTCATATACTGTTCATCCTTCAGTGCCTGGCTTGCTTCACTCATCATAAGGTCTTCAAGATTCATCCACGTTATTCCATGTGTTAGCACTTTGTTCCTTCTTACCGCTGAGTAATATTCCATTGTATGTATGTACCACATTTTGCTTATCCATTCGTCTGTGCAAGTTGATTGTATAATCATATTTTACTGCAATTTTTTTTCTGGTTACAGAAAAAATATACTAATAACATTAAAAAAAAAAAAAAAGAATAGAGAAAAGTTGAGCAATTTTAACTAAAGCCACTCATTTCCTCTTTTCTGAACCAGCTGAGTTGCTGCTAGAGATCTGGGCTGAGTAGGGTCATTTGGTGGAGGAAGCAGGATGGCAGGAAAGCAAAATAATCATTTTCATAATAGCTAAGATATGTATTGCACTTTATACATTATAAAACACTTTCAAATATATGGTATGATTTAGAACTCTCAAGAACCAGTGAGGTAAAAAAGATGGATCATTATAGAGACTTAAAAGCTCCCATTGCACAAGTTACCCCAGAGTAAGTTGATGAAATGTCTTCTGACTTCTAATCTAATGGTATTCAACCACAAATTGTTTCCTTTACCTTAGAGGAGCAAAACTGATAAAAGATCTATATAAATGAAAACTTCTCTTTTATTTTATACTAATCCACAATGTCCCTAAGTGTCTTAAAAATGTCATTACTGCTCTAAAAATGCATTTCTAGCACCAAATTCCACTGAGTTTAGGTCCATATATATAATTCTCAAATGGAGAGAATTAAAGCCCTAAGGTACTTTTCATATGTAATGAATCAACGGCTCTCCCATGCTCTAGTAGGTACCATCTTGGGAAAACTGAGAAAATAGTCACTCACATAGTTTTCTGTGTTCTATGGTTTGGATGAGGATCCCTAGTAATACATTCATCTTTGAGGAAGAAGTTCCTTGGTGACTAGAAGGCAGTACCACACTTCTCCCTTCCCTATGCTCCAAAAAAGGCATATGTAATAAAAGATGATGATAATAATAACAACCATCATTTATTAAGAACTTACTCCATCCCAAGGACTATACAAACCACATCACACTCATTATCTGATTTAATCCTCACAAAAATTTGGGAGCCAGGTATTATTGTTATTACCATTTTACAGATAACAAACTTGAGTCTCAGAAGAGTCAGCTAACTTTGTCCAAACTCACACATAGAGTAAAGGGAATAAATGAGATTTAAACTGAGGAGAGTTTCATTCTAAGGCCATCCCCTTTCTATTCCACTATACCTCTAAGGATGGTACAGTGCACTATTCTCATGGTTGTACAAGGTGATTGCTTCTCCCCTCTTCACCCCAGGCCTGTTTTCAGAGGCAGAGGGCAGTCATCACTTGTGAGCATGTGGAAAGAACCAATGGTTGGGTAACAAATTGGTCCTTGATATTTGAATCATTGTTGAGACCTAAAATAGCTATAACATCATAGAGGAATGGAACTTGAAGTTATTTCAAGAGATCATGCACTGCTTCATTCTTTCAACTAATATTCACTGAGTATCTACTATGTGCTAGATAATGCACTAAATACTGAAGATGAAAAAATGAAAAGTCATAGTTCTTACCTTTGAGGAACTTACATTCCAGAAGGAAATGTGGGCACACAGACAAATGATTGCAATGTAGTGAATAAGCATGATAACATGGTATGCATAATTTAAAAAGGGGCACAAAGAATGATCAGCACTGTCTAGGGGTCCCAGGAAGGCTTTTCAGAAAAAGAAATGTTTAAATTGGGTCTGGAAATATGAGTAGGGGTTTGGCAGACAAAGTGATGTGGGAATGGCATTCCAAGAAATTTTTTAAAAAGAACATTTAAAGTCATGGGATATAAAACCACATGGGAGATTTGGGGACCTGCAAATACTTCAACATGGCTGAGATGTAGGAAGAGTGAAAGTGCAGTAAAGATTTAGGACTAGTGAGGCTGGTCATGGAGGGCCTTATAAGTTAAACATTCAATGGGAGATGGGATGCCATTGAAGCCAGAAAGTAGATTATTGAAATAGGCTGGGAGAGAAGATGAGGACTTGAGTTGAAGAAACAGCACTTGAAGAAATGAGTTAAAGAGGAGAGGTAATAGGAAGCCAGATCAACAGAACTTATTGACTGATTAGATGAAGTTTGGCAAGTTGGAGAGGAGAGGGTTGGGAAAAGTCAGGAGAATGACATCCAGGTTTTTGGTTTGGGTCAATGTAAAAGGATAAGGAGTTCAGTCAGGAATAGTTTGCCATAGTGGTATCAGTATCTCAGCAGAACATCGCTGGCGAAAGTTCTGAGGTGGTTAGACACATGGGAAGCTGTCACATTGATCATGAAATCGGGTCTTGGTACCCCTGGCCAAAATGAAAAGCTACCCATTGGTGGCATCCCTTTTTTTTTTTTTAAACCATGAAATACTGGCATTTTTACTTTATACTACTTCTTGTTTTTTTTTAAAGATTTTATTTATTTATTCATTTATCCCTTGCTGCTTGTGCTTGCTGGGTCAGCTAACCACGCTGTGCGGGTGGGCTTGCCTTCACCAGGAGGCCCCGGGAACCAAACCCAGGGCCTCCCATATGGTAAACAGGAGCCCCACTGATTGAGCCACAGCCACTTCCCTATACCACTTCTTTCTTTCTAAAAGAATGGAGCTGATTTCCTCCAACTACATATAAACATGCATAGGAATTCTCTAACTCCTTTTAATATATTTTTAATAGAAATTCTAGTTTTCAACTCTAACTTCTCATCAATTGACTATTTTAATACAATACACCATGAATTATATGGAGCAGTAACTAACTTATACTTAAGAATCTGTTTACTCCTGTCTCTTCATAAAAGTTAAGTGAAATTGAAGAGAAAAGATGGAATTAACAGTAGGGTACCTTGTCAGGAGAAAAAAAGAGTTTGCAAATAACAAACATTAAGAGGTTATCTTTATATATACAAACTTGACTTTAAAAACATAAAAATTTTAAATAATGTTTAATTGGGCATCAGGCCCTTAGGGCACGGAGTTAAAGTAAAAACCTTGAAGAACTAACGTATGGTCCTTTTTTACTCCCCATAATTGCTGTGAATTGCAAATAAAGGATTACCGCAAGAAAATATAATTCTTTCTATTTTAAAGATTAAAGGGTGAAGATAGAATGGAAATGAACTAAGTCTGATGTGAGTCTGAGTAAACAAGAAAGGGTAAGAAAGAATTGCTAAAGGAAATTCTAATTATGATTAGGATAAAGGCCATTTCAGCTTAACAATCACATCTGGCTACTAGTGATATCAGTCTGCATAATGGAAATAACAATTTAAAATAGTGAGATTATTGGAGTCTCCTGTGAATATTAGACTTATTTCCTCATTGAGTCAGACTTAGAATGTCAGAGAGATCAATTTATGTGATTACAATTAATAAGGTAATTAAGAAATAGAGACAGCTCAAGAGGATATTGCCTGAAAATTAATAACCAGCTGGAAAGGATGAAGGTCCTAGGAAACAGTAAATTAAGTAAAGATCAGCTTGGAGAATGTCTATCAAAAGATAAGGGGTTATTATTTAAAGCAGCCCAGGATTAGTATCTGAAGGCCAGCTGCTAAAATATATAACTCAAATTAAACTAGGTTTCTTGGAATTTCATATCCTATAACAGTTTAGAGACCCCAAAGGAAGAAAATAAGACATAAACAAGGTAAGGGGTAACAGTATTATAAATGGAAAAGGGCATGGAGTTAGGGTGCTGGTTCTATTCCCCCATCTGCTAGAAATGGGCTGTGAATGCTGGAAGGAAGTGCTTCACTGCAGGGCCTCAACTTCTTCTTTAGTAAAATGGTATTATTGAACTCTATGACCTCTATGGTTCCTTGTAGGTCTGAAATTTGAATTATGAACAGTATCTTAATAGCGACAACCCAAAAAGGCTAAAGATGAACAGTGGGCCAGAACAATGAGGGGATAATTTCTGGCTATTGGTGTTGAATAGGTACCAAGAAGAATTGAAGCCCCAGGTTTTAAAGAAAAAATAAAAATAAAAATATGGTGGGTGGGATGATCCTGCCTGCAGATGCAGGCCCTCTCCATTCCCTGGGATGGCCATTTCCCATCGTTGTCTCCTCACCAGGTGACTTGGATGAGTCCATTGAGCTGTAGGGTAGGAGTTGCAGCTCCACCTAGATTTCATGCACACCTGGCACATAGGTAGGCGGGAGGCTCCAGTCTCTGGAAGTATACCTAAGAAACTCCAGCATCACATGTAGGTTTGAATAGAAGGGACTGGTTTGAGTCTAATTCTGTCACTCTCAGGAGCACAGATTCCAAAATAGAAATAGAACTCACTGATAAGGCATCAGTCTCTGGGGCTATCCCCCTTATATAGGACTAGGGTGTCTCCGGAGCTCTCAGGAACCCCACTGAGTGGGGTGATAGGCACTTAGATGTTCTATGAGCTCCTACTGAGGTGTGCGTAAGAGTTACCTCTGGGATGACCTCCCGACTCTCTTTGAAGTCTCTTAGCCACTTGAACTCATTTGTCTTTACCATTTCCCCCTTTTATTCAAGGTCTTTTTCCAGTTGTGTTGCCAGTTGGCACTTGGGAAAAGTTTTCAATTAGCAATAATAGTGCCTCGGATAAACCTCATTGGCTACGATACTGCCACTGCACAAAGCTGCCATTTGGCACTTGGTATTAATCCCTCGTTGCCAGGGAGGCTCATCCCCGGGAGTCATGTCCCATGTTGGGGGGAAGGTAATGCAATCATATGCTGAGTTTGGCTTAGAGAGAGGCCACATTTGAGCAACAAGGAGGCTCTCAGGTGGCAACCCTTAGGCACCCCACAACTGCATGCTAAGTCTCATTTACAAGAGCAAAGACTCACAAGGGTAGTCATCAATAAAAAAAAAAAAAAAAATCAGTGGGTCATCCTATTTTGACAGGCACTGTCCCTACACTCAGAGGACTATTGCTGCTCTCTTGGAGATTGTGGCAGAGCTCTCCAGGCTAGGAATTCAGATTCCCTCATTTATTGTGTGATTATCCACCCATCGTGACCATGCCCCATTCCCCGATCCTTTGAATGATTTTGTATATCTTTCATGTATATTCGGTTGAACCAATCCCCACGAAACCCCCCCCAGACACCCTCCCCCCAATAATCCCCCGCAGTACCCATTGTAACCCTTCTGTGATCCAAATCCTCCTTGAACATTTAGTCCATAAAATAATCAAATACACTTACTAGGAAAAAGAAACAAGTGTGATAAGCTTACATGCAAGAGACAAACATAAGGAAACTCAGGGGGAAAAAAAAAAAAAAAGAGAAGGAAAAAAAACAAATAATCAAACAAAGAGCAAAACAAAATAAAATATAATTAGTGGATTGGGACATTCAAAAAATGGGCAAAAAAGCAAAGGAAATGCCTTTAAAATATATATATATATATATTCATTTTTATTTCCTTTCTCTCTTCTTTTTTCCCTTTTTTCCTTCCCTTTATCACTGTGTTATCGGATGTCTGGTGTGCCATGACACCTTCCTCCTCCCAATCCCCATTGTCTCCCAATTTTTCATTTAATTTTCAAAGAAGTTTTAGGTCACAGTAAAGTCACACACGGAGTGCCGGAGACTCCCAGATACCAAACCACCACCCCTTCCCCACCCCATATTAACTCCCCCTCCTTTTTTTTTTTGGTTGTTAGCATTGTTATAACTGTTATGCAGATAGCAAAATATAGCAACTAAACATTGTCAGTGATTTACAGTATAGTTTACAATTTAGATGATACAGTTTAATAATTTTGATGATATTTACCATGTCCTGTGTCCATTACTGTAAGGTAATGAAAGTAATGCAGATAGGCTGACTGTTGGTGTCCCCGCAAAGAACTACTGGGGCATTGGGCAATATCTGGCAAGGCTGTCTCTTCTCCCCCACTCACTGTACAGTCTGACCCCCTCTGTAGCACCTTCCAGGCAAAGCAGGGGCCTCCCAAAATGCTGTTCTGAGGAATCACAGTTCTCAGCTCTGAGGCCCCACTTGCAGCCTTGTTTCCCAAGCAGAGCATTTGGGGCATGCTTTGAGCAGTGATGTCAATTCAAAGAATTGACCCCCAAATAAAATAGGGCAGAACATCCCTGTCTGGCTCACCCCTATGGGGCCTGCACCCCAAAGGGAGCCCTTTCTTTCAGGTCTCCAAGCAGTGGAAAGATTATTTTGGCAGTCGACGGTTTGAAAGGATTGTTGCTTGTAATTAATTATTTAAAGCCCATGTACTTAGCATAAGACATCTGGATAGGTAATCATTGAATAAAGCACTTAGGTTTTTGTTTTTTTTCCCCCCTTGTTTTGGTTTTTAAACAAAGCCGTTTACTTGGAGAGGGGAGATACCTTATTATGGTGGTACATGGAAATAATTACAATTAAACTGAAATATCCTGGCAGAGCAGCCATGATATTTGTACTTAAATGTACCCACACAGACATCTGTATGACATGCTGAAATTTTTCTTTATGGCTCAAGCACTTGATGTTGTGGAAAGAGCAGCGAGCTAGGAACTGGGAATCTAGTTTCTAGCTCGTGTTCTGCTACAGCCTAGTGACAATGGGCAGTTCACGTCCTTGGGACTAAGTATTCTGACCTGTAAAAGGAGGACATTGGTCATCTGAAATTTCCTTCCAGTGCCAATTAATATTCTGACTTGGCCAGGCTTATAGGAAAGCTCATTTGGAAGGGAAGAATTTTCCAGCCTGGTCAGAAATTCCAAGATGTCCACCAGGCAGTCTTGCCCAATTACTCACCATTGTGAGCTTTTGAACACAATGAAGCAACAGTGCCAATGTGTAAGAATACAAGATGCTGCTCTACTGGTTTGCAGTTTCTAATGCAGTGGTTCTCAAGTGGGCGGGTGGGGAGGGAGCTTCTGGAATCTAGTGAGTGAAGCCAGGGATGCTGCTGAACATCCTACAAAGCACAAGACCTGTCCCCCCAACCCCCCGCCCCTGAAAAAAGAATAGTGTCAAGATGGAGCTCTGTGTACCCAGTGGCTAGGCAGGTCGCTGGGAGAAGAAGCCAGAAGATAACCTGGAGGGGCAGCCACCTCTCATCTTTACCTGGTTTTCACCATGTAGGGTTTGAACAGCCACTGCCGCCAAATCTTCCGTCCTTCAAAGTCATAAATCTAGATTTTTATGTGAATTCTTCTGCCTTTTAAATCCTGACAACTATTTTAATTCTTTAAAATACTAAATTTCAAACTCTTAAACTTCAGATTCAGGTTGCAGGCTGCTGGTTTGCCACCTTCACATTAAGTTTTAATGGCAACCCTCCTCTTCCCCCTCTCACCACCCCCCATTCTCTTAGCCTTCAAAAGAAAGCATTCAAAGAAAATTTGGCCACTTGCATTATTCTGCAAGTAAACAAGAAGATTACTTGAAATTGAGGTTTTTTTTAGGGGCAGGAGACTGTCCAATTGCACAACTATGAGAATCATTCAGTAGGTGATGCGGGGCAATGAAATGTTGTTGTTTATTCCACCATCTTGCATTTAGCCTCCATTCAGGTTTTGTTTGAAGGAAAATTTTCTTTTCTTTTCCTTCAGGTCAGATTAAATACAGGAGCCCCAAACCAGCTCAGAGGTGATGAAGCAAAACCCTTCTCAACACTAGTCATGCCCTTTAACTTACTCAGTAGAGTGGTACTAGCTGTATGTTCCCGCTTCTCCAGGGCATGGAAATCTGGAGGCTCCATAAACTTTTTTGGTTGGGAGAAAGTGAAGGTCCAAAATATCTCTGACATGTCTGGTAAAGAGGAAAAGTGCTGGCACCCCTTCACACCTGGCTAGGCTCCTCATTTGTGTCTCAAATTAAAAACAACCTGGGCTTTTCACTGCATGTTAATGTAACCTTTAGCTGGCCTTTTCCTGGCTTCAGATATCTGATTTGGTGGCCAGACACTTGCACTCTGGGACACTTGGCATTTACTTTCTGGAGTGACTAAACATGATGCAGTGACTCTGTTTTCTATCACCTAATTTCATCTGGAAAGTTCTGGAACCCAAAGGTGCCAGATGTTTACTAGTAACTTTGCAGTCTCTAAAGCACTTTAAGCTCTTTTCATGTTGCTTTCACTTCTATTGTGACTGTAATACATATAACATCCCGTGAAGTTAATAGGAATTAGCCTTATTATGCCCATTTCCTAGACAGTACAGCCAACTTTTAATTCACATAACAACCTATAAGGCAGGTACTGTAGCATGGACTGTGGAGCCAAATTACCTGTGTTCAAATCGTGGTATTGCCATTTATCAGGTATACAAGCTTGGGAAAGTCACTATATTTCTTGATGCTTCAGTTTTATTATATGAAAATTGAGAATCATAGGATTGTTATGAGAACTAAATGAGAGAGTATAAACACTTAGGAAATGCCTGACACAAAATATGCACCACAGAGTTAGCCATTAATACATCACCATTTTCCAAATGAAGATACTGAAGCAGACAAGTAACCCAGGCTGTCTGACTCCAGGGTCATTTTACCGCTACTCAGTGAAGAAACCAAGAAACAAAAGTGCTGAATGATATGTCAGAGTCACCTATCATGCAAGGGGAAGATGCAGAATTTGAAATCTACGCTTTCTTGACTCCAGACCCAGTTGTCTTTCCATCTCACCATGTAGCCCTTGGGTATCAGAGCACATCTGAGAGAACAAGCAAAAAGACACATGGCACTCAGCAATTGGTCCCTTCTTAATTTGAACAGAACCAAGAATGTTTTCATGATGTGCTAGGGTATAAGACTATGACTCTCTGGAACCAAGAGTGGTAGGAAGAATAGAATCAATCAGTCCAGAGACCCAAGTTTCTGAAAACTATTTGAGCTATTACCATTCAGTTATCTCTTAAATGTGTGTCCTGACATATCAGCAAAGGAGCCCTTATTTTCCACGGAGGGTTCTTTGAGTTCAGCCAAATATACCAAATTGTGCTTTGAGTCAAAATAATTGTCCACTCCTTCCTTGGAGAGTTTCAAATACACAGCAACTTGCTGGGTATCCAGAAATGAATTACTTCATTATCAAATGAGCCAGCCAGGGGTGCAATGGCTCCAACTGTAAGGTTAACCAACAAGAAAAGGAACCAGCATCTTATAGTTACAAATACGTTTTCACTACTCTGACTAAAACTTGCTGTGATATATTTTTCTTGAAGTTAGGATGCCTGGATATTTTACTGCTGAAAATGTCAAGCCACTGAGCTATTGTTTAATAACTGACCATGCCATGATAGCATTTTGTGACTTTTTCTGTCGTTATGTGGTCAGGATTATGGATTCAGCATAAATAGGAGCTATTGCTGATCTGCTCTCTAGCGTGCAGTATTATTGGCTCTGAAGGAAGTATTGGTTTTGTAAGCTGTGAATGTATATTAAGGTACCAAACCTTTATATGAACTCTTTGTTTCCTAATAAAATACTTATATGGTTCTCCAAGTGGCCTGCCTCAGCTAACCCAGGAATTCACTCAACCTGTTAAATTAATATAGTAACATGCTAAGTCAGGGCTTCTCTGATTGTTGCTACAGGCAAGAGGATGTGATGGTTTTTAGAAGTGGCTTGTTTAAAAGCTTTGCACTTCCTTGGAAGAACAGCACATGTAATATGACTGAATAATTGTTTTAATCATCATACATATTCATAAAGTAAAATTATTTTAAGTGTATACTGAATAAAGTATGCTAGTCTTCAATTCTAGAATAGGGTGACACCTTTCTAATGCAGGCATGCCTCAATTTAAATAAATCAGTATTTTTCTACAAAGTTGAATATGCATGAAAATGTTTCCTGGCAATATCCAAGCAGAATAGGTCTCTCTTTGGGTATCTGTTACTGAACTAGTATCTGTTATACAGAGGCCTTGCTGACTCAAAGATAGTCCCTTCTTTGGCACCAAGAAAATGGCTAGATAATCTTTGGAGACCACCAAAGTCCAGGTACTTCTCACAATATCTGAATGGAGGTATTGGGTGTAATGTTTGAGAAAAGACCTTATTTGAGAAGAACCAAAGTAAAACTAGAAACAGATTTACTTGACAATTAAGTTAGATAAGTATCACTAATTACAGTATATATAACCCAGGTGTAGTCTTGTTTAATCTTTCTCACAAAGGAATTGGTAAAGTCTTTTGGCCCTGGGTGGCTTGGGTCAAAGTGTCAGTCCCTTTCTTGCATCATTCTCCTTTGGGGTTCATGATTGCACTCCCCGTGGGGTTCTCAGGTTCCCACTGCATTCTCTCAGGGATCACCTTTACCTGCAGAAAGTATCTTTGTGACAGCAGGTGCTGCTGTGGGTTTTTCAGCCCTGACTGGCTACCCCTTGCACATTTACGTATAGCTTTTCCTGATGCTGACAGCTTTGCTGTGCTCCCCTATGATGCTTTCCTCTGAATCCACTCCCACTTTTGCACATTTTCTTGCTGTTAATCTCCCTCTTAATCTGGGAGTCAGATATACTTCATAATCCTTCTCAGATGAGCTGCAGAACAGCTCCTAGCCTCTGGAGAGTATAGGACTAGAAAAGATGTGGCTCTGGACTGTTAGCTGTGCTACAGTTGAAGCAGAGTGGCTTTTTGCTCTATTAAGTATAGTGTTCTAGGTAAGATTTCATTCAAAGCAAGAGTTTCTTGGCAAACAAACAAACAAACAAATGGAGAAGTTTGCATACTCAAATAATCCAAGGCCTCCTTTCTTGATCAGTCACCAAAGGGTCAGTGAACTCATTGTTTATATTCACTGTTCTGGTTATTTGTTACCGCATTACAAAACCATCCAAAACTTAGCAGCTTGAAAAGATAACCAATCCATTATATGTCTAAATGTCACAGGCCAAAAGTTCAGGCAGGACTCAGCTGCAGGTTATTTTGTTCCCTGTGGCATTGAAGGAGTTCATTCAGTGGTATTGACTCTCACATGGGTCTGGAGGATTCAGAACAGCTTTCCTCTCAATGTTCCTTCATGGGGTTGACAGAAAGTCTGCCCCATCCTCTCCAGCATGGTAGTTTTAGGGAAGTTGAACTTCTTACATGGAGGCTCAGGGTTCCCAGAGCTATATTCTATTTGTCAAAGCTGTTAGAGAGCACTGCCCACATTCAAGGAGAAGGCTCAATGAGAAGAGTAACAAATGATCTGTGGCCATTTTTAATCTACCATAGTCACAGACATTTAAATACTGCCTTCATTGCCCCAAATGGACACAGGGTCAATGACTTCTCTGTTCCCACTTTTCTCTTTCTAATATCAGTTTTCTTCCTGGTCTTGGGCCCTATCCCAGCTAAGATACTTATCCAAATGAATTGCCCTACACTGACCAGTCTGGGGGAAATAACAGCCTCACATAGACCATCACATATTTCTGGACTGACTTCCAAGAGCTCTGACTGTATTCATCTCACTGTGTGAAGTGGTTTCACTTTGGCTAGGATTGCAGGATAAAATACAGATGTTTAGTTAATTTGAACTTCAGATAAACAACAAATTTTTAAGTATGTCAAAGATATTGCATGGGACATACTTATACTCAATAATGATTTATCTGAAATTCAAATTTAACTGGATGCCTTCTATTTTTATTTGTTAAATTTGACAACTCTAACTTTGGCACTGCGGTTTGGGTTCGGGAAAGGGAGCTTCCGGCAATGTATGATATGGGAGACTGACCCCTGGGAGTAATCCTTTCTTTATTGTCTAGTCTTGCTTTCCCTGTTCCAACCTCCTCCTCTACCAGGTCTTTCACCTCTTCCCCCAACCCCACAGCCCTAATGTTTTTCTGAAATGGTTAAAGCAATTACTTCCATACTTATCCCAGTCCAATAGTGAAGACGAGTCACAGAATTCTTTAAGTTCTTTGACTTTTCTTCCCCAATACTTGAAATTTATAGCCAGATTGATTGCGTGGAGGGGGGTGCGAAAGGAATTCAATTTTTTATGAGATCAATCAAATCTTACAACCAACACTTTGGTGAACCATATGTGAATGGCTTTTACCAAAGAAAAATTTTGCTCCTTTATGAAGCTAAAGAAAAGACCTACATTTAAATATAGCTATATTACAAATTTAATCAGTCAAAAATATTGAGTGTTTAATATGTGTTAAGGCAACAATGATCAACACATAGCTCTTTTTTTAAAAAAATATTTTAAAAGCTGCTTAGATTACATAAATGTTACACACAAAAAATTATAGGGATTCTCATGTTCCCCACCTCCCACTCCTCCCATAGCATCCCACATAAACATCTTTCATTAGCGTGGCACATCACCAGCAATGGATATACACATCCTGGGGCTTTGCCACTAAGCATGGACCATAGTTCACATTGTAGACCACACTCTCTCCCACACAGTTCTGCATGTTATATGCTGATGTAAAATGGCCTATATCTGTCATTGGAATGTCACTTAGGATAATTCCCAAGTCCTGAAAAAGCCCCTATATTACAACGGCTTTTCCCTCTCCCTGTCCCCAAAGCATTCAGTGGCCACTGGCTCCACATCAATGTTGTAGTTTCTTCCATTGCTTGAATCACAATATGTCTACAACAGAATACCAGTAAGTCCACTCTAGACCATAGGTCTTCCCCCAAGCTTGAGGAGTCTGGGATGGTGATATCCACTTCACCTCCAAGTGAGAGGGGGCTTATATGCCATGGATAAGATGGATGGGATTATCCTGCCTGCAGCTGCAGACTCTCTCCATTCCCTGGGATGGCCGTTGTTCATCATCATCTCCCCGCCAGGTGTCTTGGGTGAGTCCATTGAACTGAAGAGTAGGAGTTGCAGCTCCACTGAGATTCCAGGCACAGCTGGCACATGGGCAGGCCAAAGGCTCCAGTCTCTGGAAGTACACCTACAAACTCCAGCACCACATATAGGTTTGAATAGAAGGGACTGATGGACCATGTGCAGGGGGACTTATTTGAGTCCAATTCTGTCATTCTCAGGAGCACAGATTCCAAAGTAGAGCCCACTGATAAGGCATCAATCTCTGTAGCTATCCCCCCTTATATAGGACCTGGGTGTCTCCAGAGCCCTCAGCAGCCCCTCTGTTTGGGGTGATATCCACTTTGGTGTTCAACACATAGCTCTTGAATGGGAGGAGATCAGAGTCTAGGGAAGGACACAGAGATGTGAACAGATAATCACAAGGCAGAATTCAGACCAGCCCAGAGCTCTGGGAATTTGGCATCATAGAGGAGATGATATTTAATCAGTGTTGAAGGACAAGTAGGAATTCCCCAGGCAGAGAAGGAGGACAAAGCTATTCCCAGCAGAAATCCAACTGAAAATCCAGCAGAAATCCAAACCAACAAAAAAAAACATTCAAAGGCACAGAGTTGTGAAGGAGCCTGCCATGTTTGTGTAGCAGAGAAGGTTCTGGTCTGGTTAAAGCTGGAAAAAAGGGGCAAGAACTCCATTCACCCAGCTTTACCCACACTGAAACTACATAGGAAGGATGAGGGAAGACTTCAATCCAAGCCAAAATCTGGTAACAGCAAGAGGAAGAGTATCAAAAGAATCACAGTGCCCAAAGAATCAAAATCAAGGCAAGAAAGATACTCAACTTGTGCGATGATGAAAAACAAGTTGCTGCTGTAACTCTAGCAACTTTCCCCTTTCACTATGGCATGAGCCAATTTTCTGTATGAGGCTGGCTTGGAGAAATGCAGAAAATAATTGGCTACTTTTCAATTTGGGGAATGGTGAGTAGAAATATTTCCCTGCATACTGTGTGAAAAAAAAGGAGAGTGCTTCTGATGTTTCTATTGTAGATCCTGTGTGTGGTGGCTCGAAGCTGTATGTACCTCAGAAAAACATGTTCTTAAATCTAATCCATTCCTGTGGGTGTGAATCATTGTAAGTAGGGCCTTTTGATGAAGTTACTTCAGTTCAGGTGTGACCCACCTCAATCAGGATAGGTAATCCTATTACTGGAGCCCTTTATAAACAGAATGAATTCAGACACAGAGAAAGCCACAGGAAGCAAGGAGCTGAAATTGAACCTGGAAGAGAAGGAAGAGTCTAGGAGACACCACCGTGTGCTTTGCCATGTGACAGAGGAACCAGGAATCACCAGCAGCCAGTCTAGGATCACTACAGTCTTTGGTGAAAAAGTATCGCCCTGCAGCTGTAAGAAGAAATGAAGTCATAAAGCATATGGCAACATGGATGAACCTGGAGGACATTATTTGAGTGAAGCAAGCCAGACACAAAAGGACAAATACTGTATGAATGCGTTACTATGAACCAAATATATTGTGTAATATAATGCTTGATTAAAAAAAAAATTATATGTATCCATTACATTTAATTGAGAAATGTATATATTTATTCATCTGTGTTTACTTTTTAGTTTTTAATTGTTTATATCTTCAATTATTAAATGTACAAAATAAAGTTAAAAAAAAAAAAAAAGCATCGCCCTGATAATGCCTTGATTTGGGCATCTTCCTGGCTGCAAAACCATGAGCGAATAAATTCCCATTGTTTAAGCTGACCCATTTCATGGTATTCTCTTGAGCAGCCTAGGAAACTAGAGCACTGTGGTAGCTAGATTCCAGGCTGGCTAGAAAGCAAAGATTCCTGTGTCTGCTGAAGCCATGTATGCTTGGGTATTGCATACTTATAATTTATGATAATTCATAGCCCGGTATAATAAAACATGAAGAGTCAACATCCAATGCCAACAAAACAGCAAAAACGGTCTTTCTGATGTCCACACACCATCAATTATTTATGTGTCTTTCATGCCTGATGTTATAAACTTAACTGTTAAAACTTGAAAGACAAATGCTATACCACTACAAACCTATTAGAATGGCTCACATAAAAATTTAAAAACCTGACAATCCCCAATGCTGAACAGCTGGAACCCTCATATACTGCTGGTGGGAATGAAGTTTGGCAGTTTCTTATAAAGTTAAACTTACACTTATCATATGACCAAGTAATTCCATTTCTAGGATATAGCCTAGAGATATGAAAAACCTATGTCCATACAAAATCCTGCCCATGAATGTTTATTGCAGCTTTATACATAATGCCTAAAGCTGGACACAGCCCAGTGTCCATCAGCTGGTTAATAGGTAAACAAAAAATGTTACCTCTAAACAACAGAATTCTACTCAGCACTAAAAAGGAAAGAAGCACAGATATAGGCAAAAACATAGACGAATCTCAAAAGGATTACACTAGGTGAAAGAAGTCAGACTCAAAACCACATATGGTGTGATTCTATTTATATAATATTTTGGAAACGGTAAAATTATAGGGACAGAAATCATATCAGTGGTTGCCAGTGGCTGTGAGAGAGGTGGCAGTAGGTAGGAGCAAGGGTGGGGAATTGACTATAAATGGGCAGAAGGGAACTTTTGTTTGCTTATTATTAGAGAAGCTGTAAGTTTACAGAAAAATCATGCAGAAAATATAGACTTCCCATATATGCCCCCAAACATAGAGTTTTCTCTATTTTTAACACTTTTCATTAGTGTGTTATCTTTGTTACAAATGATGAAATAATATTATTAAGGTTATACTATTAACTATAGTCCATAGTTTACATTAGGGTTCACTGTTTGTGTTGCATAGTCCTACGGCTTTTAAAAAATTTTTATTCTAGTAACATGTATACAACCTAAAATCTCCACTTTTAACCACATTCAAAGTATTTCAGAATGTTGAACTATTATCACTACCATCCATTACCAAGACTTTCTATCACTCCAAACAGAAACTCTGTACTAATTAAGGATTAATTCCCCATTCTCTACCCCAATTTTGGCCCCTTGGAACTTGTATTCATGTTACACTATGAATTTGCTTATTCTAATTATTTCACATTAGTGAGATCCTACAGTATTTGGCCTTTTATATCTGGCTTATTTCACTTAACAAGACATCTTCAAGGGTCATCCTACTTGTCACATGTATCAGATCTGCATTCCTTTTCATGACTGTAGCAATCTTATATTATTGATGGATTCCAAAAAGTAATATTGGATTATGTTTGTAAACTGGTCTTTTCCTCTGGGCATATTAGAGTGTATTGGATTCAGAGGTTTTACTTTTACTTGATTAAATAATGATTAAGGCTTTGATTGGGCCACGTTAGTAGGACGTTGCCTCCCTGCCCTCTTGGTGGATGGGAACTCACAGAGAAACAGCACCACCGAGAAGGGAGCTTGGAGTTTTAATGCCGGAGCCTGGGGAAGTAAGCACACAGAGAAACTCAGTTGTGGGGAAGGAGAGAAGGCCCCAGAAGAAGAGATGAGCTGTTCACCTGATAGTCTACAGCTGGCCTTGTGGAGAGACGCAAACCTGAGCCCGGGGAGAGGCAAGCCCCAGGAAGAGAGGAACCCAGGAAGTCTGAACACTTGCAGCCATCGGCAGCCATCTTGCTCCAACACGTGGCAATAGACTTTGGTGAGGGAAGTAACTTACACTTTATGGCCTGGTAACTGTAAGCTTCTACCCCAAATAAATGCCCTTTATAAAAACCAACCGATTTCTGGTATTTTGCATCATCACCCCTTTGGCTGACTAATACAATGACCAAATAATATTCCACTGTATGTCTATATCACAGTTTGTTGATGGACACTCGGGTTGCTTTCATCTTTTGGAAACTGCAGAATGCTGCTATGAACATCAGTGTGCAAATATCTGTTCAAGTTCCAGCTTTCAATTCTTTTTGCTGCTACAAGTGGGATTGCCAGGTCATATGGTAACTCGATACTTAACTTTCTGAGGAACCATCAAACTGTTTTCCACAGCAGCTGCACCATTTTATATCCCCACCAATATTGACTGCGTGTTCCTGTTTCTCCACATCCTCTCCTACACTTGTTATTTTCTGTTTTTGTTTTTGTTTTTTTATAATAGTAGATATTCTGGTGGGTGTGAAATGGTATCTCATTGTAGTTTTATTTGCATTTCCCTAATGGCTAATAAAGTTGAGATCATTTCAAGTGCATTATGGCCATTTGTATATCTTCTTTGGAGAAATATCTTTTCAAGCCTTTTGCTCATTTTTAAATTGGGTTGTTTGTCTTTTTGTTATTGAGTTGTAGGATTTATGTATATATTCTGAATATTAAACCCTTATCAGACACATGATTTCTAAATATTTTCTCCCATTTGGTAGGTCATCATTTTACTTTCTTGATGAAGTCCTCTGATGCACAAAAGTTTTTAATTTTGACGAAGTACCATTTATCTATTTTTTCTTTTGCTTGCTCATGCTTTTTTGGTGTAATGTCTAAAAAACAATTGCCTACCACAAGGCCCTGAAGATGCTTCCCTAGGTTTTCTCCTAGGAGTTTTTTTAGTTTGGGTGCTTATATTTAGTTCTTTGATCCATTTGGAATTGATTTTTGTATATGGTATGAGGTATGGGTCTGCCTTCATTCTTTTGCAAATAGAGATACAGTTTTCTCAGAACCATTTGTTGAAGAGACTATTCTTTCCCAGTTTAGTGGACATTTCACTCTTGTCAAAAATCAGTTGGCCATAGATGTGAGGGTTTATTTCTGAATTCTCAATTCTGTCCTTGTGCCAGTACCATGCCATTTTATTATTGTTGCTTTGCGATAAGTTTCAAAATTGGGAAGTATGAGTTCACCATCTTCATTCTTCTTTTTCAAGATGTTTTTGGCTATTCAGGGCCCCTTACTCTTCTACATACATTTGGTGTTTGACTTTTCTATTTCTGCAAAGAACGTGGTTGGACTTTTTATTGGAATTGCATTAAATCTGTCAATGACTTTAGGTAGAATTGACATCTTAACAATATTTATTCTTCTAATCCATGAACATGGCATGTCCTTCCATTTATTTATGTCCTCTTTGATTTCTTTTAGAAATATTTTGCAGTTTTCTGTTAATGAGTCCTTTACATCCTTGATTAAATTTATTCCTGGATATTTAATCCTTTTAGTTGCTATTGCAAATGGAATTTTTTTTCTTGGTTTTAGGAGGGAACTTTTTCCTTCATGGAACGAACATATATCTGGATTGTAGTGTTTGTTATGTGACTGTATAACTTAGTCAAAATTCATCAAGCTGTCCACTGAAAAAGGGTGAATTTTACTGCATGTAAATTATACCTCAATAAACAACAAAAACAAAATTAATCTGTATCAGTAACAGAAAAAAACATGAAGAGAGTAAAGGGAGACATTTTCTTGAATTTTTGTTTGAATATTAGTCTTACCATTTTCAGTTCTGAAGACTTTTGACACTTTGCCTCTGGTTGAAGACAACTTATATTCTATGGATTGTATCCAACAATAGATCTGAACGTCTACCAACCATTTTTAGCCAGTTTTGAGAACTAAGCTCTAATGCCTATGGCATCCATTGTTTGTAATGAACAAACTTCTCTCTTATGTAATAAGGGAGACCCTAGTTATTTACCACCTTTGAGAGACTTGAGAAAATAGCTATTCAAATCATTTTCTGTGTTTTATAGTTTAGATGATGAACCGATTGAACCTACGGTTTATTTAGATTAAATTGGCAAAAAAAGAGACAATTTTGGGATATTAGCACAGTGGTAGTCCATCACATATTTTGGAGCACATCTTTATTTTATAGAGTGGTTCTGAATACTACAGAGGAGATACATGGAAAGGTTTCTTTCACCAATTTCTCACTGCACTAGCCCTTTTGCTTTCTCAGTTGGAACACTGACAGAGACAAATCTCAAACCACAAAATTGAGACTGATACACAGGCCAAGCAGCCTTTCCTCTCTAAAGCAGGTTTCTTATCTTTGTTTTGATAGTCTTGATGTTGAAATGTAAAATTCCTGAGGTGTTCCCTAAATAGATAAGGTAGTGCTTCTTTTATGAGTAGCTAATTTAGGTCAATAAAATGCTCTGTCCAAAGGAGCAGGAAAAAAAATCAAGTTTGAGAAACAAAACAAAGGATTAGCCTTCAGATTAATTTTCTACAGTGGCATCCAAGGCATTTCAGGAGACATCTAGAACTTAGTTTACAAACAAGTACCCATCAAGTGAAGGGCCAAGGGAGAAAATTAACCTTAAAATCCATGTAACATTGAAATTATAAACACAATCTCATCTAGGAAATTTTTCATTTAAAATATGTGCTGTGAGTTTAAGTATGAACTGTTACAAATATAAATATTAACACCAGTGCCTTTTCTATGGTGTTTCAGGTGGTAGCACTTTTATGAGCCATAATGTTCTAACAAAGATGTTACCAATGTGTGAAGTAGCAGGGAAGAAAATGAAGGGCATTCCCAAAAGGAAGATGGGGGCTAGGACAGGTATGGACAACAACTTTACCAAACAGGAGAACATTTTGGTGTTTTCTGATTTTGTGATTTGCTCTCCCAACCATTTCAATTAGCAACTGGAAGCCACTGCAAACCATTTAAAAGTTATACAATTAGAATATTTCAGTCTTTTCACACTGCCTTCTTTCTTGGTGCCTTGTTGGCTTTGATCCCAGATAGTGAATCAATTAACAAATTAATAGTTCTTTCTATAAATAGAAAATTACTCTGCTCTGCATTTAATTTTTAACACCCACACCCACACCCCTAACTGGGGTTCTGAGGGTTTTGCATTTTTTGTAAATCTTCTCCCTGACTGAAATTGTTTAAAGTAGCCAATATCTGGATCCTTTATTATATTATTTGGTCTAGTAACTGTTATTTATTTTAATTTTTATTAAGAAGGTCCTAAAAGTTTACTTATAGATGGAACTCTTTCATCATGCAGCCCATTGTCAGTGGTTTCCAGAAGGCTGTAAGTTTGCCAGGTACAGTATGGGTTTTTCTTCAGACACTGGAAATGACATTACTATTCCCAAATTACAGGATTTATAATAATAGATAACATTTCTAGACCACTTGTCATGTATGACAGTTTGAAATTCTTTTTATGAATCCCAAAATTAAAAAGAATATGTTTTTGAACTAATCCATTCCTGTGGGTATGAGACCCTTTTGTTGGACTATGTCGGTGAGGCGTGACTCAAGTCGAGTCGCTCTCTTACTGGAGTGCATAAAAATGGAGATACGTAGGAAAAGGAAGCTGCCATATTTGATCCTGCAATATGAGAGAAAGGACTCCAGTTTTGCCCACAGCTGAGCTGCAAGGAGAGAAGTCCCCAAGAGGCTCCAAGAGCTGAGGCACAGGGAAAGATGAGCCATATGCCTGGTAGCTTGCAGCTGAACTCAGGAAGAAAGCAGAGCAGCTGAGACTGATACAAGAGGCCAGAAAGAGACAAGCCCTATGCCTGGTTGCCCACAGCTGAGTGCCAGGAGATGGGAGATTCTAGAGGGGAAGGCAGAGACCTTGGCAGAGATCTGGGCCATCTTGTTTTGCCACGTGGCAGGACCCCAGAATCAACAGTAGCTGACTTTAGTGTGAAAGCACCTTTGATGGTGCCTTGATTTGGACATTTCACAGCCTTGGAACTGTAAGCTTTTACCCCAAATAAATCCCCTTTATAAAAGCCAATCCATTTCTGGTACTTTATATAAGCAGCCTTTGGCAAATTAAAACACCATGTGCCGAGCCCTGTTCTAAACATTTTACTTGAACTAACTTATTTGAACCTCACAGCAATCCATAGAAGTGGGTGCAATTATTTTAAAGATAAGAAACTGTTGCGTAGCTTTCCAGTATCCAAAACCCTGTCTCTTTTATCTAGGTGACCAGCAACACTTATCCTGTGTTAAACAATGAGAAACAAAGCCCACCAAATAGCAGTTTGAAACAATAATGAATTTATTTGCTTGCTGGCAAAGGAGGGGTGCATTACTAAGTTATGAGTGGGTCTTGCTCAGCAGCAACTAAAAGAACTAGATTTTGAGCCAAAAAGACAAAATTCTGAGTTCGGGCCTCTGTATTGCTTACATCCCTTTTCTGCAAATGGTCACTTTCAGGTTTCACTTCAGTGATACAGAGAAGGCTGGGTTCCAAACCAGTCCAGGATGAGTTATGTAAGATTCCAGTGGGCCTAGGGTAATACAGCAAACACGCTGAAAGTTTTGCAAGATTTCTACTTACCATCAAGCAGATACCATGTGGCAACTCCATATCTACATATTGTGGTAGAATTTGAGTTTGGCTGAAGTGAAATGGATATGAAATACATTTTTCGAAACAGACCGTACTATATCTCTTTTCTCTGAAAGTACAGGCATACTTACCATGAGGGGGGGGGGAGACAGAAGATGAGCTCCAGTAATTGCTAATTTGCTAAGTTTTATATTTGGAAAATGCATTACATACAGAGTACCCAAGACTTTTTCTGAGAAGTACAATAAACTAAGTTTGCTATGATTTTGAAAACTTAGAAGCCAGGCACAGCCATACCACCACTCAAGAAAAAGGGAAAACAATAAAACAAAATAAAAACAAGATAGCTATTTCAGATTAGTGGAGTCCATCTTTGGCTCTTCTGTCAATAACAAAGGACTACACTTCTGATTCCCACTGGTATAGGTTATCTTCCTGATTAGTTAACAGTAGGACATGAAGAAAGGGTAAGAAATCTGCAATCTGCTGATATAGCTGCTGCAAAATCCTCTCCCAAGTTCTCTAATTCAATTCAAACATCTATGTTGTGATGAGAGAAATGCTGGCATTACTCCAATCCTCCCCCTCCCCCTCCCCACCAGTAAAATTCCACAGCAACAGCAAAATTATAAGGCACAAGCAGAAGTACATGTGGTTGTATGTGGGAAAAAAAACTTACTTGGAGGAGAAACAGGAAATTGTCTATTAGGTAACTTCGTCCCCTGCCTCCAAATTTTTCCCTCAGATTATTCCATCATGTGAGGCATTTGCTCCCTGAATTTCCATTGCAAAAACTAATACTCCTGGAAAGGACAAGCACCCAGTCATATTACATCCCTGCTCAAAACATTCCAATTGATACTGACCCTTTGACAAATGCCACACTTAAAAGAGTAAAGGACTCTTGAAAAAGAAAGCTGCCTAAATATGTAAAAAGGAACTAACTTCCAACCTATGCATTAAAGAATTTACAGGAAGTACATAACTGTTCGTGTTGAAAATATCCTCTAGTTCTATGACACAGATGATTTAGAGCTGACACAAGAAGACATAAAAGTAATTCAGAATAACACAAAGCCCAGTTATCAAATAGTATGTAATGTAGAGTAGCAAAAGAAAAGCGTCAGTTAAGGGCCTAAGATGGTGGTCTGCAAGCCATTATGAAACCTGCAGTTGGACAACTTCCTAGGGTTCCTGTCTCCAAAAACCAGTTCATGATATAAAATGAGGAACAGATAGCCAAGATAGGTACATTTTCCTCCAAGCCCACTGTATTGCAATAATTCAGATAGAACCAGCACAGCTGAGCAGACATCAACAGGAGAGAGTGGCAGCCAAGAGTTCAGTTTGCTCAGCTACCTCTGTTCGGCTTTTTTTCACAGTATTCTTGGTTCACTTAGTACTGTATATTTTCAGCCACATGATTTGTATGGATTCACTCTTCCGGTTGTTTTTCAGGGAACAAAGTAACAAAGACCTAGCTTCTGTACTCTGAGAATTTATCCTAGATACAGAGGGAAGCTTCTACAGAAAATAATTTGCAAAGAATTAGAAAGCAAAAAGAACAACCATAAAGCAATATCTTTATGTAATACACAAGAAGTGAAGATTTACATTAAAAAGTAATCAGACTGGCTTAGGTTTAATCAGAAAGGACCTCCTGAAGGAAGAGGGTTGTAAGGACAGTTATAGACATGGATTTTCAGTGAAAAGATTGGAAAGCAAAGAGATTATATTGTTTTTAGTGGAAAGACCTTGGTGTGGAAAAATAAAAGAGGATCTGACCAAACCAGAAACTGTAGCAAAACTTATGAAGGAAATTCTGTAATATAGAATCTTCAATCCAATTAGAGTTTTGTATATTGGCTGGTTTTACACTTGAAGCAATATAGCTCCTCTTAAACAGGAAATACCATAGAAAATGTTTGTGCAAAACAGATATTTAATAGCATTTATTTTCCCTCTTATTATAAAGTAACTGCTCATGGTAGAAAATTTGAAATATATTGTAAAGTACAAAGAAGAGATTAAAAATCTTACACCATAACCATACTTTGACATAACCACTATTAATGTTTTTCTTTTTGATAATTTTTCTGTGTATGTGTGTGTGTGTATATTCATGATATGTTTCCTTTTATTTATAATTGGATATTTTTCTGGACATACAGTTTTGTATATTTTTTCCACTTTTAATATTTTAAAAATAGCTTTATGCTCTATGTGACATTATTTATAGTACTTTTTCCGTTCTGGTTTTATTAATGTATTTTTTTAAATCTTCATTATGTTTGGCAAGTACTAGCAATTGCAAATGAAAGATCCAGTTATATTGACTGGAAGAAATAATCCTTAGCTGAATGAATCTTTTAGCTTTATAGTAGCATATTTTGGTTTCCAAAACTAAAATATTCAGAAATGACTAAGTTTGTAAAGATTTGATTCTCCCTGATTCTTTTGGGCAATAAGGGGCTAATCCCTTACTACTTGTTCTAAATTCCTTCTGGGTATTTAGAATGTGTTCCTATTTCAATTTAGAGATGCCTTGTGATCAAATTAGTGAGGGAACACTTTTCTTTATCATTGCCAATGTCATTTCCAAATCCCATTTTTGAAAGGAGTGGGTCATGCCCAGGGCATAAAATCCTCAGTGAGGCCATTGATTAAAAAACATTGTACTGTACTACTCTTCTGTCACTCCCTAAGTAGTGTGACATGGAACAAAGTTAACATGTCTCCTTCTAAAATCAGTATCCTACTCAGGCACAAAAAAGTAATTCATTTTACTACATCCCCATGGGAGGGATACAGTTCAAAAGAGATATTTAAAAAACACTATTTTGTTAAATGTGGCTATTCAAGATGACAAATCTTTTTCTTCCTGAAAAAAAAAAAAAAAAAAAGGTTATATGCATTATGCATTTGAGTCTCCTGTTAGAAATTTCTATCTCTAGTTTGCTTGCTACAGTATTCTCCATAGTAACAAACATGGGGATGCTGATGAGCCCTTAGCACAGCCACCCAGAAAATCTTGCCGATAATTCTCTCAGGCTTATGTCTTCCTCTCTTTTAAGTTTCTCTTCTCAACACAACTGCCCCACTCCTCCTGCAAGTGAGCTCTGGAGCCTTTTCAATGTGCAACCTCTCTTGAACTGCCCTCATTCTCTATTGTTTTTTTGGTATTTGCCTTCCTTTCCTCCACCCTGCTCTGCAGAACAAAGAGATCTTCTTCAGGACCCACTCGGTTTGCAGGGTAAATATTTGTATTTCATATTGTTGTCTCTGCCACCCTAGTAAATATAATTAAATGCATCTATGCTATTTTGTGAATGACTGGTAGGTATATTTACATCTCCAAGACTTATTAATTATTAGGCCAAATGAATTACTAACTGGTAGGAATTTGAGCAGTGTAGCAATGCTGTAGGCATATGCGTGTTTCTTGAGAAAGTAGACCGGACTTGACTTAAACTGGAATACTCAGCTCACTCTCACATGAATAGGAAAGGGAAGGGATATCTATGGTCTCCAGCACCTATGGTTGGAAGGACCAGAGGGAACTGAAGAGGGAACTACTCTGAGGTCTATTTGAAGATTTCTTCAATCCATAATCCAAAGGAATCCCACACCAGTGGACTCCTATCTCTGTTCTGAGAGAACCCATTTGGCAGGTGAAGCTGATCCCAATTTGACAGCCAGGATCAGAGCAGTCCTATGGATAGCTTCTGTTCACACACTTTGCTATAGAGTCTCACTGTTTATCTATTCAACTCTACACACACACACACACACACACACACATCATGCTGTATTTTGCTTCTGTGTCTTTTTCTTCTCTTGGCATTTAAGAAAGAAGTAGTCACAAGAAGAAGCCTTCCTTAACATTCTTGCTCTACACCCACCCTAAGCTTGGTTGGATGCTTTCCTCTGTAAGTCCAGAAAATCCTATATAAATCTCTATCTTGATTGATTATCTAGGCACCATCTCTCCTTCACTAAACTATTCAAGGGCAGGGACTATATCTAATTTATCTGTCACCAGTGCTCAGCATATAGTAGCAGAGTTGGTGACTGGAATAGAGAGCTATTTACCATCCTAGCATTCATTTCTCCTTTTTTCTATAGCAGCTTCTATTTTTAGTTGATGGCTGAACGGCCCCTACCCTATTCTCAGCCCACATGTCTGGTTGTGGTTCTAACCTTAACCTTAGGAGTGATGCTGATATTCTTGGTAAATGCCTCACATTTTTCAGGCTACAGAGATTGATTCAAGATGAGCACATGATAGAACCAGTCAAATCAGAGTGACTAAAATTTAAGTTTGCCAGGTTATCCTCCCTTACTGGACATGAACTGGAAGCTGTGGTCAGAGGGGTAGACCTGGCAACCACCTTGCAATAGAGGTAGGGAGAGCCTATCAGAGAATAGGGTCAACACAGGAAGCAGAGCCAAGGGATGGAGAGAGACATACAGGATTCTGAAGACAGCAGCAATAACCTTAAGCTAGGATACCCTTGGAATATTGAGTTATATGAAATAATAAATTCCCTTTCTTTGATTAAACTAGCTTAGGTTTGGTTCTGACATCTTTAACTGAAAGAGACCTGAATAACAACAATTCTCCCCAAATAGTTGTTGAGTAAGTGCATAAATGAAAGACTGGAGTATGCGTGGGGAGGGATGCAAACAGTTGCCCAGTCTTCTTAGCATCTTCTTTGTATATGGAGACATCTCTGTTGAATTACACAATTCCAATGGCCACCATTCACACAGAATCCCATTCATACTATATGAATGGTGTCCCCAGGAAGTGTGCACCATAGGGGAGGTGATTGTGGAATAAGAGAGAATTTGTGGCTCATTGTTTTTTGAACATTTAGACCATGGAATCCCATTTCCCAAAAGTAGGCAGATCCAGTTATCTAGATTCCCTTACATTTTGAATCCATTCATCTTCAGGGTTCTATCTAGTTTCTTATTTTCTTCCTTCTAGAGGACTCTAGAAACACTTAATTTGACTATGCTAAAATAATAATATTTAGAATATATGTATCTCATATATGTAAGCTTAGGTCCCATAACCATACATTTATGCATAATTTAAGTACATACCAGATTAAGTTTAAGTTTATTGTATTAAAATATCCATTTTACTGAGCCAATTCATGTTGACTCAACCGTCATAATATA
Source organism: Tolypeutes matacus (assembly GCA_026826555.1). Lineage (NCBI taxonomy): Eukaryota > Metazoa > Chordata > Mammalia > Cingulata > Chlamyphoridae > Tolypeutes > Tolypeutes matacus. The sequence goes on from JAKSZT010054416.1 coordinate 15,991,670, forward strand.
TTGCTCAGTAAAATGCTCAAACTAGCTATAACTTTTTTTTTAAAATTGGGGAATTCTTGCTCGATATCCATGCATTGACTTGGGTTAAGTCTTTCCCACTGCTTTTGTGGTTCTTTCATTTTTGTATCTAGCTCTTTTGTACATTCACCCACTAAATGTCATAGTGGTTTGAAGAGGCATGAGGAAGAAAGCACAGAGAAGAAAACTGGCCTTTCAACCCCATTTTTAAATTTAGCAGTATGATTCCTCAACATAGCTCACCTGAGGGATTATTTTAGAAGCTTTCTCCTAGAATGCTATGAACCATTTTCCATCGAGTTTTAAGTGTTGGATTGATTGGCATAGGTCCTACAAACTCAAATCTCACTGTAATTCCCAGGAAGTTGAGAAAACCTGATTTGTTTTCCCTTCTCTGTATAGATTACATGTTGCTATGTAGAAAAAGAAAATTGCCACTATGAAGTTTTCTCTTTGCAGTGTCTTATATAGTAACCTGCAAGAATTTATGTTTGGTTCTGAAAATATTTTATCTTGTAGTAATATTGTACAAGTAGCCAAAACTAAGCAAAATGTTTGCACACATTGTCTCATTTTAAAAAAATAATAACTAAGCCACTAGCCAGCTTTTCACTGAACCTTGCTATCCACTATGCTTTGAAAGTCACCCTACTCTACAGGTATAGAGGAAAGTAAAGAGGTCTGTGTAGTAACCAGCATAGATGCCTTCCCATCTGGAGTTATTTTCAATTTGTATTGAAATGCTCCATTTCCTGTAATATCTTAAGTTTTAAGAAATAGAGGGAAAGCAAAGGAAATCATTTTTGCCTGCTTATGGTTCCTTGCCAAGGCTGTCGGGCACATGAGCATCTCCAGAGGAAAGCATCAGCTGATAGGGAAACAGTGTCCAGTGTTGTTTCTCTATTTGTGGAACAGTCACTACAAAAGGAAAAAATGCATCCCCATATTTGTTACTATGGAGAATGCTGTAGCAAGCAAATTAGAGAGAAATTTCTAACAGAAGACTCAAATGCATAATGGATATAATTTTTTTTTCAGGAAGTATACGCTTTTACCCTAAATAAAATCCCCTTTATAAGAGCCAACTCATTTCTGGTACTTTGCATAGGCAGCCCTATGGCAAACTAAGACAAGCAGCAAATGAAATAATGTATCAAAAGGTATTTTGTAAATTGTTTAGTGCCTTATAAACTACTAAAAGACTAAATTCTTCCAGTTTATAATAATAAGTTTCTTCTACCTTATTTTAAATTCCAAACTCAACATATTCATCTTGTGAGAACACTAACCTGTTAGTCAATAGGTCAATACATACCTTGAGAAATAAAAATGGCCATACCCTTAAATGAAGCAGAGGCAATTGGGTCTGAATCAGAATCACTGGGGGCAGAGCTTGGGTACCTGCGTTTTAACAGCTCTACAGGTGATGATTATGTGTAGGGCTACTGGCCCACACATTCAACAAATAGCTCAGAGAACTAGTTAACTTTAAAATTAAATATTCAGTAAGTATTGTGATATCAAAATGTATGTAAATTATACTACTCTGAAACTTTTTTTATTTGGGGATCCTAAAAATGGATGTTTCAGATTCTCCAGTACACCTAGGACCCACAGAAGTTTCTAAGCTTTCCTTAAGTTTCATTCCTGATGCCTACCCCCACCTTCAGATACCTTCTATTCACATATAATTTTAGAACAAACTCAGGGGGAAAACTTGAAATCCTGGTTTGAATGGTTACAAACATGTTGGGATAATATCTTTGTGATATTAACACATGTTCCTATTCTCACCCAGTGCTAACCCCCTTTCTTTCCCCTCATGCAAACAGAGAAAGGGAGGCTATGCTCAGTGCCTATGGGGAGGGATGAGACAAGGCAGAAAGCAGAAACATCTAAGAGGCTTTCTGGCTTTGGTTTTCAAATGACCAGGACCTTAAGGAAATAGAAAATAGCTGGGGCAGAGATAAAATATTTAGAAGGAACAGGAAAGAAACATTCTACATCTATCACCCCTACCCTATACCTCCCCATTACACATACATATACTAGGAATAGATCCCCTAGTAGGGGCTGATAGAAGGGACTTTGGAAGACTCCTAGGTGGTGATCCAGAGAGGGCTGAACTGTGGTGGATCTAGGAAGATGAGAATATGGACAGACAAGAGTGTCCAATTCTTCCTTTGTTCAAGGCTTGACACAAAAACGGCAAACATTTTCCTGAGCTTCACCAGCCTCCACTAAGACTGGCACAGAAACAAGAAAGGGAAATGAAGGAACTAAGAGGGACATGTGGACACAATGAAGATAATTTGGCACTGTCCTGCCTCAGAAGACTAATACTCTTGGCCATTTGACATGTGCCAGTCCTTCTTCTGGGAAAAAATGGACTTGACAAAAATGAACAGTCATTTGGGTAGTGCAGAACCATGAAACTTGAGCCATTCCACTCCCAGGAGATAATCTGTATACATTGCAAAGGGAAGGAGAAATGTGGGGGATTATCTACAAAGCTTTCCATCTATTCAGAAAATTTGTCATTAGTTATCTATTGATGCATAAATTATCCCAAAATGAAGTGTCTTAAAACTATAATAAATATTTATTATTTCACAGAGTTTTGTGGGTCAAGAATTTGGGAGTGATTTATCTGGGTCATTTGGTTCAGCCTCTCTCCTGAGTAAGCATGTTTACCCGAGGGCTTTGATTGAGTCTGGAGGATCTACTTCCAAGATGGCTTACCTACATGGCTGACAAGTTCACGTTGGTCCTTGGCAATGGCCTCAGTTCTTCTCTATACTGCTGCTTGATAATTCTCACAATATGGTGGCTGACTTTGCCCAGAGTGAGAGATCCAAGAGAGAACAAGGCAGAAACCACAATATCTTTTATGACCAATCAAGCTTCAGAAGTTGCACAGTCCTTTCCCCAAGATCCTCTTGGTTCCAATGATCAAGCCTACAGATTGCAGGAGAAGATTATACAAGAGTAAGAACAACGAGGGTTGAGACTCATTAGGTACCATCTTGGTGTCTGGCTACCACAGCTTGTAATTTTGTAATATTTCTATGAAAGAATAAAGGATGCTTGCCCCAAATGAGAAAGGAAACATTGTAAGTAAATGCTTTGAGGAAAATATTTAAAACATAAACAGCATAGAGACTCTTATGTGCAACATAGAAAGGAGGAAATGACCATTATCAATTCTAAAAAGCCCCTACTATACCCAAAGTACTCTAAAACTTTATATATATATATATATATAGCTCAAAATTTGAACGTTGGGCTGAGCATTGTGGCACAGCAGCAAGATGGAACATAATACCTGGAATGAAAAGTTCATTACCTCAGTGGCCACAGTGGCCTTTGTGCTCCGAGCTATTGGCTGTTAATTTGCTCAGGTCAGATGTAAGGATATTAATCCTTCACCTAAGAGAAAACCTCAGATAACTTTATTTTAGAATGCATTCCTTATCTACCATATTTTCTTATTCTCATCTTGTATAATTTAGGAGGAAATCTTAAACTTGGACGTCTTTGAGCAATAGTGCTTGTTAGCCAAGGGTCTCTTTATTCCTATTCTGAATAGAGAAACTGAGGCACAAAAAATTTAACTCTTCTCAGGTTATACAAATGGCATTAGCCAGAGAATTTTGCCTCAGGACTTCAAATACTTTACTTGTTCTTGTAACAGTCACATGCATGAAGTTTTCCAGTCCTTTGGAAAATGAGATAATTCATACAAAAATTTTATTTTAAGGTAATAAAACTATGCAGGAGTTAATTATTATTTCAGTACATGGGCTTTGGAATTAATATTAATCTAGTTATGATTATGTAAATACTATTTTATCACCTCAGTTTTGCAGCTGTGTCACTGCTCAGAAATGTTTGAAATGGCTCTTTGCAAATCTAAGGGGTGAGACAGTGGCTGAAGGAGCTATTTTCTTAGTGGTTAGAATTCAGTTCTCAGGTGATGTCTTTTCAGTATTGCTATACCTCACCAATAGCATGCTGGCATTGGTGAGAAAATAAAAATAACTATGCAGTTATTATGAAAATTTGTGTTCAACAATACTATCTATTTCCCACATGAGGAAAAACCCCAAAGACAAAGTCCCTCGTCTCATGTAGTCTGCTCCAAAGTGCTTGGTTGGGAAGAAATCTAAGGAAATTTACAACATTAGTTGAAAGTACATCCAAGATTTTCCTGCTCTTGAGGGTCAGATAAGTTATGCAATTTAAAAGCCAAAATCCTTCCCACAAAATAAGAAAAAGGCTGAAATTCCATCTGAAACTCAAAACAACTTTTTAAAAACCAAAAATTTACAAGATTTAGCATATTTATGTTTCATTTCACTATCTTCACTTAGCGTTTGAAAAATACCAGAAGCAGAATCATTGCTCAAAAATCCACCATAAAAGTAGTATTCAATTTCTAAGGCTACAGAAAAGATTGAAATTCCCTTTGTGGGATGACTTCAATCAGTTTTAAAGAGACAATAGATATGACTGCACTTTAAATACTAACCTTGCAAAGGCCTCAGTATTTGAATCTTTAATCTCTTAGAAATGTACCCACTGTGTGTACAAATTTTATTTTATTTTATTAGATGTGTCTAGACTTTCAGAAGAATCTAGAATAGAAGTAAAGTTTCAATTTCCTTACTGAAAGTGCTTTACATTCAGCAGAGGACTACTGCAAACAGAGCGGAGGCTATGTGGAACCTGTTCAATAGCCGCGGAAGAATGGCCAGGGTGTCCTTATTGGTTTTTCCCAACCACTTTCTGGATGTGCTCATTTCACATGGATCTCACATTTGGAAAAATACAGGTTTGAAGGTTCACTTGAATGAGAGATTTTCCTCTTTATAACATGGAGTAGAAATCGAGGGCTTTTGATATTGTCATGGAAATGACTCTCTGTAAATACCGCTCGAAGGCCTGTTTCAGGGCACAGTGAGCTGGAACAATGTTTTATTTTTCTTTTCAAATTATGAGATTGGAGTAGGGGTCGAAAAAAGCTCTGGTCAAGATGAGGGAAGGAAATGGGGGGTTGGGGTGAGGGGCAGTGTGCCTGAGAAAATTCCTCTCACTTATGCCAACAAATTATATAGAATAGCTTTGTTCATCAAGCCAAAAAGACTTTTGTCTTTTTTCCTTAGGTACACAGATAAACAGCCTGTTGAAAAGTGAAAAGGAAAGGTAGGAAAAGTAAGAAAGGGAAAATGTCCTGTTTAACTAGGACCCTTATTTTTTTGAAAAGTTGATTTTTACATGGAAAATTATGGCACACACAAACAAAAAAATTCTATTTTTCAAAACAAGTAATTGGTTTTTAAAGTAGGACTTGAGAAAGAAATAGATAACGTTTCAGCAAACATTTAAATAGCTAATTAAATCTGTTCATTTTTTGGTGTATCATGTAAAAATTAATTTTTTTTTCTAAAAAAAAGAAATCAAACCTTTAATTCACTTAGTAAAAAAGCAGAATGGATTAAAGACAGGGAAGTGATAATGAACTCTTGTTTTAAAAATTACTAATCTTCTTGCTGAGACTATTAGGCTAGATTTCAGGTTCTATGGTCCCAGTTATCTTAATCTCTAGACTTCTCAGCAATTAAAAAAATAAAAATAAAAACACAAGGGTCTTCCCCACTTCTGACAAATCAAAAATTTTCAGAGAAAGGAACTTAGATAAAATTCCTGGATTTGTTAGGCTTTGACAGCAATTTAGAGCTAATGATATTGGTTACTGGTGCAAAATATGGTATTTTCAAGTCACAACACAGTTCATATCCTGCCCGTCATGTTTAGTACTCATCATTTTTATAAAACACTTTATCAATTCTTTTAATATTTGTTCTTTCGAGTTTAGGGGGCAAGTGAAGGAAGACTTCTTTTTGGGATATATGCACAATACCCATCCATCTGCCCTATTTGACCTTTGAGAGAAAAGCAACGAATTCTATCTCCTAAAAGGCTTGCTCTTCATAAGAAATATTTCTGTAAGTCCATTACCTTGTGGCAGCATCAGGTTGTGTAACAAATATTTAAGGCATTTTAGAAAGGGAGATAATGAAGTGTTACTACTGAATTTTTTTTTTAACTGTTTAAACTATTTTCTTTTTTAAAATATATTTTTATTTATTTATTTTTTAAGTATTTGGATTACATAAATGTTACATAAAAATATAGGGGATTCTCATATGCCCCGCTTCCTATACCACCCACATTAACATCTTTCATTAGTGTGGTACATTCGTTACAATTGATAAAAACATTTTGGAGCATTGCCACTAAACATGGACTATAATTTACATTGTAGTTTACACTCTCTCCCGCACAATTTTGTAGGTTATGGCAAGATATGTAATGGACCGTATCTGTGATTGTAATGTCATTTAGGAAAATTCCCAAGTCCCCAAAATGACCCCATATTTCACCTGTATTTCCCTCTCCTTGCCCTCAGAACCTCTAGTGGCCACTGCCTCCACATGAATGATATAGTTTCTTCTATTGCTAGAATCACAATAAGTCTATAGTAGAATACCAGTAAGTCTACTTTAGTCCATAGTTCATTCCCCGATCCTGAGGATTCTGGGATGGTATTGCCCTCTCCACCTCTAATTGAGAGGAGGCTTTGATCCCATGGGGCAGATGGAACTACTGAATGTTAAAACTGGGAATTCCATTTTAAAGTAGCTCCGCTTAATGGAATGAGTATATAAATTAATTTGAATTCCATTACTTTGATTCTGCAGAATTGCCTCCTTAATGCCCAAGGCAACTCTTGTATGTAGCAATTCTCCCAGTTGGAGTTGGTTGAATTCAACCTCTTAGGTGAGAGTGCTCTGTTTCCATGTTTAAAAAAAAAAATCTGCAACTGGCTTCTCAAGCCTTTGAATACTTTGTTATTCAATTGTGTCCACCCCAGTGAAAGAATAGGGTAATTTGCTATTCTCTATATTCAATGACATGCCTTCCATTTAGAGGCACATTCATAAATGTCTAAGAAGTGTGCTTTTAACATTAATCAAGAAATCACATAAAATGAACTGAGTATAGTCACTATTGAAGATTAATATTTAATATGTAACACATGAAAAGTAACATGATTCCATCTTCATCAGGCTTATGAACAAAACAAACAACTGAGAAATCCACACACACACACAGATTGTTTCTATTTTTCTAAACTAGAAATTAATGCAAAAAAAGGAGGGGAGAAGGGAGGGAGGGAGGGAAGGAAGGAGGAAGGAAGGAAGGAAGGAAGGAAGGAAGGAAGGAAGGAAGGAAGGAAGGAAGGAAGGAAGGAAGGAAGGAAGGAAGGAAGGAAGGAAACAAACCCCAACTTTCCAAAGACATAGAAAGAAGAAGGTGGAAATAGGATTCAAGAGACCCTCAAATCCTAGCTATTTCTGACACTGACTTAAATTCTTCTTTGTTTTAAAGGGGTGGGTTTTTTTTCCCAGCACATTTGTGACAGTATAGGGATTTAGGAAAAGGTGGGAAGATGGGGACTTTTTAAGAAGGCTTACCTGTAATAAGCAGTAATGGGAATTCCCCTTGTTTGAAAGAATTGAATATACTCTTGGGTGCCAAAGGCCTTGAGCTTAATCCTGCTAATTATTCAAGCTTGAAATTAGAGCAATATCTTAAAATTGCATAGTTCTTTACCTTTTATAAAGCTTTTTAAATGACACTATCCTCTTTCACTGTCTCAGAGCACTTACCAACACCTGCCATATTATAAATTTATTTGTCTATTTCATTATTCTCTCTCCTACTCTAAAATGTAAGCCCCATAAAAGCAGGGATTTTAGTTTGTATTGTTCACTGCTATATCCCCAGCACCTAGAAAAGACAGTAGGTATTTGTTAAATGAATAAATGAGGTAAATAAACAAATACCTGCTATTTCAGTTCAGCTTAAAACTGTCCGAGATAAAGGCAGACATGGATTTCTCACCCTTTACAGATGAGATAACCAAGACCTTGAAACAACAAATTATAAATTATTTTCAACAGTGTAAACAGTTAAATGGGGTCAGAGCTGTGGTTAGAAAGATCTCCCAATACCTGATTCCAGGCTCCTTATAGTATAACTTCGCTGACTTATGCAGAGAGACTGCTCTATAGCTAGCCAAAGATTTACTGTCATCAGAATCAGTCCAATTTCAGCTTCCATGAAGATACATGCCAGAGAAAAAAGGAATTAAGTTCAAGTCCTTCTCTAAAACTACAGGTGTCAACCTTTCTCAGTTTTCTTTTCATTCTCTTTCCTATATTAAATTCTCATCCACTTGGTGTTTGTGATTTCTCTTCCACTCATCTTCTTCTCTTTCCTATGTAATTATTACGGCATACTTATATCATTTCTTGAGCCCTTCTTACACAATACTAGGCATGTTATATTTGTCACCTCACAACGAGGAAGCTGCAATGTATATGGTACCCAAGCCCAGGCTCTTTCCACTATACCACGCTGCCCCAAGGAAGACCTGGTTCCCCAGAGGCAGCCCTCGGGAGCCCCAGAGCAGAGCCGACAGGCACAGTGACCAGAAAATTCAACAATAGGTAATCCCAAACTGATAAGTTGTAGAGGTGTTGTGGACTAGTAGTTTGATCTGTGCGACTAGAGACCTGATTTTTAGTATAGCAGCCTTTATTAGTACCCCAGCATCTGATATTGTTTTGGGGTATGTGAAAATCCCCTGGAGTTTAATTTAGGATCGGAATGAGAAAGAAGGTAATGATCCTGCCAGCAGTTACCCTGGGAGGACTCAGTCCCTGGTGTTAATGCATGGATCAACTTTATCTGTCCTCCCTCTTTCACAGCTACATCAAAACATGTTTATAAGGATACCGTGCTTTCTTCTATTCCCTCGCCTTGCTTTTTCTTTCCCTTTCTTTTTGGTGAGAGGCCTAATGTTCTGGATCCTACTGGTCTTCATGCCTTCTATAGCTAGGAATGAGCAGCTGCCAAAAGTAACCCCTCATGACTCTCAGTTCCCTCTGGGCAGCCAGTGGAAACACTACCTCTAAATGGGTGCAAAAAACCTTACACCTCCTGTGAGTAAAAACAGAGAGTGCATAGGGGCTCTTTAGAAATAATGGCTGAAGAGAATGGGTAAGGGACTTGGACATTACATGACCTCAATGTTAATTAGGTTTCTTTCATTGAAGATGCAGAGCACATCATGAAAATAAATCCTTTGTGATAACATTTGAGGAAGGACCTAAGGTAAAGAAAAACTGTTTCACTGGTGGATTTATGAATCTTACAAGCAAGATATACTCGCTTGATATAAGGCCAAGTTCTGATGTCTGACAGGTCTCTGCCTATATATTAAAGCACACAGGAGCATCACCAGTGTCCTAGGACAGGGCTGGGCTCCAGATACTTCAGTCAGTTATTAAACAGCTCATGCTATGTTGCACTTTAGTCTGGACAAGACAGAAATGATGCTAAGAATGCACCTCAGCAAAGATTTATTGTGCTTCCCCAGAGTTCAAGTAGTAGAATGAGCCCTGCCGGTCAAAGTGTCAGGCAGGTGGGAAAATCAGGGATCCTGGATCGCTCTTGTGAATGAGTCTGAGTACCCACAGCCAGAAAGAGGCTCTGAGTCCTGCATCTCCAGATGGCCGAGATGTCTGGGAAGACCTAAGTCCTGTATGTACCTGGATATAAGGCAATGAAGGAGCCACTGCTTCATATTTGAGCCTCTCATAATGTATTTTGAGCAATAAATGTTGTTTAGGGGAGATCTGTTAGCCGTACAGTCCTTAAGCAATGTTAATTTTAGTTGCTTGTGGTGATCAGTGTGATAAATTCTATAGTTAAAAAAAATGGAGCCTAGGCCCGATCCCCTACATGTTCTGATTCAATTGTTTAATTGGTCAAAGATGACACCCTAGAATCAATTGGTTTATTTATTTATTTATTTTGAGACCCCTCAGGTGATTTTAAGGTGCAGCCAAGATTTAAAAGCACTAACCTGATAAAATTAGCAATATTTTAAAATGGTATATTTAGTAATTATTCTTGAGGGTTATTATAATCTCACACTGAGAAGTACTGGGTTTCATGATTAGTCATTAGAAGATGACTATTTTTGAAAAACTTTTTTTAAAAAACAATATAACATGTGGTTAGGTTGTGGTGATTATGAATATTTACCTATAAAGAGTCATGTAAATAAAAATCTTATCTAATAAAAATCTCTCCACACCATCAAAAAAAAAAAGAAAAAACAAACCCCCAAAAACCTTTATTAGTATCATAATAATGGCAATGGAGGCTTGGGATAAAATTTCCAATGGCAGCATACAAGAATGCCTCATAATGTTGTTTAAATTGTGCATTGCACAACTCCAAGGGGTTGCATTCACATAGAATATAATGTAATTCACATCTCATTGGGGAAATAGGGACCTAGCACATATCAAGGCTTTCATCACATTTAGTTGTATATGGAAAGATGCTTACTCTGAACATTTTGTACAGAAATTGTAGTGGGAGTGGATTTTTTTTCATATGGGAAAGAGATATAAACTATATTTAAGCCATTTTAATTTTTCTTCTTTTACTTGCAGCAGAACCAAATCTTAATTAATTCAGGCTGCTTTAGTTAGAATATCCACTACAAGCAAAGAGACTGCTTAAGAATGTTCCACAAAAGAAAGTGGAACAAGAAAAAAAGACAGAATTCTACTGATATAATTTAAGTCTATCCATGACTGAAGCTACACTACTTTAGGATTTTTCAGTTACGTAAGCTAACTTTTTGCTTAAGATCTTTGTATTTGTCAGGGTTCTCCAGAAAAACAGAACTGAAAGGAGATATATGTGTAAGTATTAAGAGATTTATTAGAGGAATTGGCTCATGCAACCATGGGGATTGGCATGTCCAAATTCCATAAGGCAGGCTCCAAGTTGTAAACTCATTGAAGGTGACATTGAATTCCCCAGGAAAAGCTGTCTTGAGTAGAGATAGAAATTCTTCTTTTTGACTGCTGAAATCATCACTTTTCCCATCAAGACCTTCAACTCATTGGATGAGGAGACTTCTCTCATTGCTAAATGCAGTCTCCTCAGCTGATTGTAGATAAAATCAGCCACAGATACAATCAATTGACTAATGATTTAAATCTATGAATTATGCTCCCAGCAGCAATCAGGTCAATGCTTGTTTGATCAAACAACTAGACACCACAACCTTGGCAAGCTGACATATAAAATTAACCATCACAATATTTAAAGTTGAGTTTCTGGTCATTTGCAACAAAAATAGCCCAGATGAATCTAGCAATCCTAAGGAAGTATGCTCTCAATAACATGTATGACAATTATTTTGACCAATCACAGACTATGGAGTTGGGAGTCAGAACCAATTTATTTAGTTCTCCAGATTCCCAAGGAATAGAGAGGACTAAAGTAACATCTGGATCACATTAGCATCCACATAACTCTCTTACCATGGACATGGTGTTTTTATTATTTAAAGTGCTAAACAGGGAAGCAGATGTGGCTCAAGTGATTGGGCATCCATCTACCATATGGGAGGACCCGGGTTCGATCCCCAGGACCCCCTGGGAAAAAGGTGAGCTGGTCCTGTGTGGTGAACCATGCAGCAAAAGAAAGACACAGGGGAGAGTCAAGGTGAGACACGCCAGAAACCAGGAACTGAGGTGGTGCAAGTGACAGGGTGCCTCTCTCCCACATTGGAGGTCCTTAGGATTGAATCCCAGTGAAGCCTGGAGGAGAAAAATGAGAAAAGAATACAAGAAACAGACACAGAAGATCACCCAGGGAATGGACACAGACAGCAAGCGGGGAGTGGGGGTGGGAGGGGAGGGGAGGGGATTAAAAAAATGCTAAACAGGATTCTAGTGGCTTAGAATAAGTAAGAAGACATTTCCTGGGAAAATGGTAATTTAGGAAGATTCACCTGGCTTCAAAGTATAGGAAGGACTGAAGGAGGCTTGAAGGGTAGAATAGGAAGCAGAAGAGCAGTGAAGAGAAGGAATTGAGATGGCAGGGTCTGGTGGCAGTGTGAATAAATAGGAAGGGACAAAAATTAAGAAAATCAATCAGCTTCCTACATTCAACACATGTTCTCAACTACTGGTATTTTGTAGTTTATGAGTTTTTTTCACATCTATTACCTCATTTGACACTTAACAATAATTCTTTGGAGTACACAAAGCAGGTATACTAGTTTCAACATTTTACAGAAGTGGAAACTGAGGCTTACTGAGGTTATGGGTCTTGACCAAAGTCATATAGACATCAGAGCAGGGTCCCAAACTCAGATTTTCTGTTTAGTAGTCCATACTGGATGTACTCACTTTCTCTGTACATAGAAAACCATTTACAAAAAAAGTTTTCTTTTCAACAACTTCATTCATTTGTGTGTGTGTGTATGTGTGAATCATACATCATTAGTCATTTTATTGTTCCCTTATTACTCATGACCTCTCCTCAGCAGTGATGTGGACTAAAAGACAGAACTTTCTTGAAATGAATCATCTTTATATGAAATATTGGACCTAAGTAATGGGGAGGGGTGTGCCGGAGAGCAGGTGAGGGAATGACAAAAAACAAACAAACAAACAAAAAACAAACTCAACCTTGAGTCCCATAGAATGGATTTGTGTTAATTTAAAAAAATTTTCCTCTTCTCAGTGCCTTCAATACAAAATCCCTCTCATTCATAATGGTGACAGGAGACCTGATGATTTTAATAATTTACCATTTCAAGAGACCATGGGAAGAGAAAGGAAATCACTTTTAGACAGTGTCTTATTCAAGCAAATGGAAATGGTTTCTGAACCGCAGAAAACAAATAAACATGCCTCTACCTGGAACTTCATTTAGTGTTTGCCTGTTGTCTGGCACTAAAAGATGTGCTTCAAAACAATGGTGCTGTGTGTTCTTGAAGATGCTGAATGCTACCAGGGCTATCTAAACTCTAGAAGAAGAGGATGTTGAATACGGCTAGGACCACTGAGCTTGGATGAACTCCCAAATGCTGGGTGTGAAACCATGTGCTAAATGGAAATGCCAAATTGTTAATGGTCAGCTAAGTTGTCCCAGCTCATATTTTATTATTGCTCAAAACATAATGCACTTAGCCAAAACAAAACAAAAACGTAATGCAAGCATACCACATATATGGCTGCAGTAAATGAACTCCATCATAATATTGATGCTTGGCACTCTGGTGACATTGTAAAGCCTTCTGAAGAATTATCCATTTTCCATTCTTATCATGTCCATGATGTACCTTTCACCCTTGCTTGTGAATTAAAAAATGGGTAGTTTGGAATTCAGTGGGATCCTGCCGAATTCCTTAGGATTGTGGTCAAACATAGTTAAATGGTTATCCTTTTCCATAATGTTATTCTTGGACATAAAAGGAGTATCTTTTTAATAAAGGAAAATTGGCCAGGAGACTTCTTACAGCGCAGTCCTGGTTTGGCACAAAATGTGAGGCGCCAGGGATGTAAACATCCCATCTTCACAACCGTACCTGGCAAAGATGCAAGAAGACACTTTTCACTGGCAATGCTCAGCATCTGCAGCACCACGGTGGGTCTCAGGACTTTGGATTGACCCTCACTTAGATGGTAGAAATCCAAAGTAAAGCAATGTGAACTGTCTAATGCAGACTCCTGGAGCAGAGCGTGTGATTTCTTCCATTTCTATGGAGATTCTCGTTTGGCTGCAAGTCCACTCCAGGGAACAAAGTGTTTCCAGATCTTTGGCAAGAAAAAATAAGTGCCCTCTTTTCAACTTTCTCTAGTTCAAAGAAGTAGAATGCTGACAAGAAAATATAAGTATTACATATACATTTGCTATAGCAATAATAGCTGTTATAAATTTGTGTTTATATGATAAGGGTGTTAACAGTGTCTTCTTATAAGGTCATTATAAGAATTTAACATTCTTTTTTCTAAGCTAGAGGCTATAATATAAAGATAGCAGATGAAATATGTATATGTGTGTGTATATATCTGTATATATATGTATATGTGTTCATATACATATGCAAGGGGCATATTGAGCATGTGGGATTCATGAGGTATCATCATAAAAAGCCACTTGGTTTAGTTTCTGTTTTCAGTCTTCTGCAACCCCTTTCAATTGAGGTATGTCTTCCTCTATCCCTGGATGGAAACGCAGATGATCCTGTGCCTTTTCGGAGCACATCTAGGATACAGACAATCCTACAGCTACTTTAAGTTGTAAAACACAACATTGACTCAGAAACTAGACTTCCCAGTTTAATATATGAATCAATGTAGCAGAAGCTGGGGTGTCACCTTCTCCCTCACACACTTGATCCCATTTGCTGGGCTGGCACACCATCCATCAATTGCTATGCAGGTTGTCTGTGAATCACTCCCAGACAATACCCTCAGGAGAATTGTCCTTGGCTGACAGGAACCAAAACTTTCTGGGAGGTCATGCTCCTCCACCCCTACCCCCCAATAATAACACATTATAGGGGGTACAAAAGGCCACTCCTGCCTCTAGAGCGAACAGTTCTGCTGTGTGGTTCATGTTCCAGACCTCCCCCATAGATCAGGCCAACTGGATTTTACCTGAGATCACAAACTTGCTCAGCTTTCTCTTCTTCCTTATCCCTAGCCTTAAAGGTTTAGAGCATTCTGTCAAAAACCTGATGGCATCTAAATTCGTCACTCAGGCTCTGCTTCTAGGGAACCTGATCTAAGCCAAAACAAAACAAAAAGTCTCTAAGTCTCTGTTTTCATTCAAAGGTAAGATCCCCCCCATACACCCACTCTAGCTAAAGCTGTCTACAGGAAAGTCACCGCCCTTCAGAGAAGGGGAGTGTTAATTTCTTATTAGTTTTCCAACTCATCACCACCCCACTCACCATCAGCTGGATGCTATCATCAGATAATTTTCCTGCATCTATTAAAATGAACATGTGATTTTTATTTTTAAGACTATAACTATATTGGAGGTTTTCTGATGCTAAACCATCCTATATTTCTTGTGGTAGGGGGGATGGGGATCTTATTTAATCATGATGCTTTATTTATTTGGGGGCTATATTGTTAGCAAACACTCATACCCCTTTAGTCTTTTCTCTTCTCTTCCCCATGCTGATATTGTCTAGAATTATAGTTCTGGATTGTTAAGAACACTTTTTTCTTCCCTTAAATCCTGATATTTTGTGGATAAAAGAAACATTGGCACATTTATTCAGTCATCCTTATTTTCCATATCATTGACTGCATCTCCTAGATTTATTTTTATTCTTATTGGAGTATTTCCGTCAAAAGTGGTCACAAAGCGATACTTTGTGTGACAAACCTTGTATGTCTGTAAACATCTCCACTGGGTCCTCCGCGGTGCTGCTTAAATGTGGCTGTGGGTGTCCTCTGTGTGGCAGGCACCCCAAAGTACATTTATGGAATCTTTGAGGACTGGCCCCCAAACTTTGGTGCCTCATACTGCAACAAGGCACTTTCTAGTTGATCTCTTGTGTAGCCGCAGCTCTTGATCCAAGAAGTATATCCATACCCTCTTACTGCTGGGATCTTCTTACTTAACAAGAAGCTTCTGGGTGAGGTTCCTTGACAACTCAAGCCTGGCTAACTTCCAAGCCCATTCATTTGCCCACAGTAAACTCATGTATCCTTGGCTTTCTAAATTGTTGGCTCTTACCTCTTACTGACTTCTTTCCACAGCATGGCCTTGTGGGTGTCTCCTGCCTACTTTCCCAAGACAGGTAGAAGACACCAAACTCCTGGATATACATATTGTGGCTTCCGAATACTCTCTCACTACTACTTTACACAAGCATTGTCCTGGGGGGGGGGGGGGGGAAGACTCTGTTACTTGGCAGCACAGGAAGCCTTCAATTTGGGAAAGAGACAGCATATCCTCAGTATTTCTGAGTAGTTATCTTGAAATCCAATTTATTTAACTTAAGTGGGGGAATACTCCAGCAATCACAACTAAGCCAACAACTCTCTATTTTCATGGCTCTCTCCAATTGTTCACATTTCTAGGCTTCTCTTACATAGGGTCATGAATAAAATGGCTTCTGAACTCTCAAGAGCATTACTAGAAAGTAGGAGATAATGAAGCAATGCCTTCAAAATTCTGAGGGCCAAGTGTTTTTGATAGAATAAAGATATTCTAGATATAAAATATCACAAAAGTTAATTTCACAAGCACTGTTTCTTAAGGAGCTAATCCACTGAATTATGGGAATGAAGCCAAGAAGAGATAATGAGATCCTGAAAACAAGTAATTGATTCAAGAGGGAAGTAAAAGGAATCCTTAGCATGATGGTTAAGGGAAATCTCAAGACAGCAGTCAATATAGCTATTTGAGAACAATTTTGTCTAGATTGGAGCAGGTTAGAAGGCTCTGGAACAAACCTCTTTAAAAAATGATATTGTCAGGGGGGCGGATGTGGCTCAAATGGTTGGGCATCCGTCTGCCATATGGAGGGATCTGGGTTCGATCCCAGTGACCTCCCGGTAAAATAAATAAATAAATAAATAAATACATACATAAATAAATAAATAAATAAATAAATAAAATAAATATTAAAAAAAAAAGATATTGTCAGAAAACTGAAATGTTTGAACATGAGAGGAGATTTATGAAAATGGGAAAAAGTTTGGAGATAATTATAGGAACACAGGAAAATAAACAAATGAATAAAACAAGACAATTAACTCCGGGGGTAGGAGAAGTACTCAGTTGCAAATAGAGTTCATATAATTATAATAATGTAAATCTGGAATATTAATTCAGCCAAAATTATAATGGGAGAATGAGAGACATTTTAAGAGAATGGGGGACAGGCAAAAATCATCTTCCAAAATTTGAAGTTAAAGAATAATGACCCAAATGAAATATTAAGAAGCATACAATTAAGAGACAAAGGAATAAAAAAAGTTTTTAAAACTAAAAAGAGTAAAATGGTGTTTGTATCTGGGGTGGGGAAAATGGTGAGAAGTGTGATGGCAGAGAACTGCTATTTTTCCTAACAAGCCTATAAGTGCTTTAATCTTTATACTTTGTACATATATAAACTTGATAGAAAATAAAAACTAAGTTTGAGAAATCAAAAGTTAAAATGTGGATTATTTAATAAATAGTGTTGAGACAATTGGTTCTTTATAAGGAAAAGATAAAAATAGATTCCTACCTCTCAGTCATCCACAAAAGTAAATTTAAGATGAATATAAGATCTGTGTGTGAAATGCAAAGCCCTTAGCCCTTTGGAAAAAATATATAGGGGGAGTATCTTTATGACATTAGGCTAAGGCAGAATTTCTTAAAAGGCAGGTATTAAAAATCATTAGGGGAAATATTGGGCAGGCCTTTAATATCTATCAATCTCAGTTACTTTATTTGTAAAGGGAAAGCAATAATATTTTGCCACCTGCTTCAATGTTTGGAAGATGACCAAATGAAATAATACATGTAAAAAGCCACTTTGGGAACCATTAAGAACTATATAATTTTAAAAAATCATGACTGTTTGCATGTTGACATGTAAGGGATTGAATATCCTTCAAAATAATAATTCTAATTCAGGGAACCAATGCCAACATCTTGTATATTTCTTTTAAGTGGGTTTTTATGTTGTTATTTTGACTCTGCAAAATTATTCTAGTTCTCTGCTCCTGCTCTGGAGGCTTGAGAAAAAGAAGAAGAAAATTAGGTCCCACCATTTCTCCCAACTCTATCCCATAAATACTGTAAAGATTTGAAAGGGTTAAAGGACAAAGATCTATTAGCAACCACTGGGAGAAAAACACAGTGTATGTAAAGATGGGAGGTGATGTTTTAGGAAATGTAGGTTTTGCAAAGAAAGCCTTTGACAAAGGAGCACAGTGTATGTTTCCATTAAGAGCTTCAAGAATCTATTTTAAAAAATAGTGTTAGAAAATAATATAAAGTGAAGGGAGAACAAAAGGCTCTTTTAGCATATGGACTTTTCTCAATTGTGCTCTTCTAAATAAATGAACTCTCCTCAGAAACATTTGTTAGCTAGATGCAATTAAGGCTGAGGCTCTATCCTCTCTCCACTAATTAATTACAGCAAATGAGCCTGTAAAGTGCATCATAACAACTTAATAAGCTGGGCCAAACTATTTTAGGTTCTGCCACGCTAGTATTTCATCATTGCTTGGTTATCTAAATTATGTAAATGATATTTGTATATGAATAACTGTTGAATTATTTTGAATGTCCTTCAAAATAAACTCTGTTTCTAGTTATATGGAAGTGATCAGGATAGAGAATGATATAGTAGAGGTGAGGACAGAGAAAAGGAGGAAGAAACAGGACAATCTTGAAAGTATACCCAAAATTTAACCTTCAGTAATGTAATATCCCTTCCCTCTCCAGCATGTCTCACTGGCCAACTGAATACCATTCTAACCGGTCCTTTACATTTTTCAGTATTTGTTGGACTCGAACAGTGAAGAATACTATAGCTTCATTAGCCTCCCTTTTTTGACATCATTGGTTATATTATTAATTCTCCCCTTGAATACCTAACTGAACTTGAATCAAAGTGTGACTGATAAAAGCTCTTTAGTAATGTCTCTGCTTTTAATGAAACTTTAAAAGCAATTAGTGACTCAGAGAGTCAATGAATAGACTTTGTACACCTGGGGATGAGTTAAAATATGGCTTACTGTCAATAAAAGAGCCAAGGGCCCTAGTCCAGCTGTGAATTATCTCAGACATAATTATAAGAAACCAAGGAAGTCTTGGTTTCCTTAAATGAAAGGTCAAGGTGTCTTCCAGGTAATAGCATATGCTACCACCTCATGGTGTTAACTGACAAACTTGAGCAAAAGTCAAGCAGATTGTCATCTGTCCCTACCTGAAGCAAAAGAATTCACTGTCCACGAAGGCATAATTCAGGCAGCTCCAGGATAGAAGGAGAAAAGGGAGTGTAGGAGAGCAAAGCTGAGTGAAGGAGGGGTATATTAGGTAGTCTTTTCTATGGACCTTTTTTTCCATTTAATAATTGCATCAAGTTTCTCCAGAGCGTATAATCAGGGATTTCCACTATAGAATGGAGAAGATAGTGGAACAATTCTCTCAAGATACTTTTGAAACACACGCTGTTTAGAGGCAGAGGGAAACATGCCAGGTGGACAAACCAGAAGACATTTTCGAGGGAAAAGCCAGTAACAAGAAGAAATCATTAGCAGGCTTCCTTTTGCACTTTTCGTCGTTACACCCAACATCTTTGGGAGGTAAATAGATGAAAATGGAGACACATAAGTAAAATTTGTGTTTGTCATAAGGGAAAATTTAATAGTGGCAGAAACTCTACTTGAATACATTTCTTGATTTCTGTTCTTAAACACATTTTACACTCAAATTTGTGATGTTTCTGGATAAGAAGTAAATGTATGCATAATTTTCAGGACTAATGCTTTTGGTAAATTTTTGGGACAGAATCAGGACTGAACTATAAAATTGGGGCTCTAAACCCCTTTATTCATTTTCTTCCCTTTCCTATGTAGAATCTATTTTATCAAGTCTGTGCTAAGGATGTCAAATGATAAAAATTTAAGGTGTGTTTACAACATTTTAAAATTTAATGTTTTAAAATTGTGTCTTTAATAAAGTAATCATTAATTTTAAAAATAGTACCTCCTGAGTAACACTTTTATTTTTTTTCTTTATTAGAGAATCTGTGGATTTACAGAACAATCAAGCATAAAATACAAGGATTCCCATATACTACCACACCACTGACACCTTGCATTGGTGTGGAATATTTGTTAAAATTGATAATAGCATATTTTTATAATTGTACACCGAAGCCCATGGTTTAACTTAGGGTTCATTGTTTGGTTCCATGGATTTTTAAAAAAAAATTATTCTGTTGCCATATTCAATATGATATTTCTCCTTTTAATCACATTCAGATATATATTTCAGTGCTGTTAATTGCATTCACAGTGTTTTGCTACCAACACCACTATCCATTACTAAAACATTTCCATCATTCTAAATAGGAACCTCGTACATTTTAAGTCTTAACTTCCCATTCCGTATCACCACCCTGTCCCGTGTTAACATATATTCAAGATTCTGACTCCATGAGTTTGCTTATTCTAAATGTTGCAAAACAATGAGATCATAAAATAGTTGTCCTTTTGTGTCTGGCTTATTTCATTCAACATGATGTATTCAAGATTCATCCACGCTATTGCATTTATCAGGATTTCATTCCTGTTTACAGCTGAATAATATTCCATGGTATGTACATATAACATTTTACATTTTATTTATCCATTCATTGGTTGATGAACATTTGGATTGCTTCCATCTTTTGGCAATAGTGAATAATGCTTCTATGACCATCGATGTGCAAAGTATCTGTTTGGGTCCCTGGTCCCTGCTTTCAATTTTTTTTTTTTTTTTTTTTTTTTTTTTTTTTTTTTTGGTATATTGAGTGGTGGGATTGCTGGGTCATATGGTAACTCTATACCTAGCTTTCTGAGGAACCACCAAACTGTCTACATCAATTGAGATGATCAGTTTTTTTTTTTTTTCCCTTCATTCTGTTAGTGTGTGTATTACAATAACTAATTTTCTTATGCTGAACTAACCTTGCATACCAAGGATAAATCCCACCTGATCATGATGTAAAATTCCTTTAGCATGCTGTTGGATTTGGTTTCCTAGTATTTTCTTTGATTTTTTTACATCTATACTCATAAGAGATATTAGTCTGTAGCTTTCTTTTCTTATGGTATCTTTTTCTGGCTTTGGTGTGAAGGTGATGTTGGTCTCATTGAATGAATTAGGGAATATTCCCTCCTCTTCAATTTTTGGAAGAGTTTGAGCAGAATTTGTGTTAATTCTTCTTGGAATGCTTGGTAGAAAACCCCTATAAGGCCATCTGGTCGTGGACTTTTCTTTATTGGTAGGTTTTTTATTACTGATGATCCAATCTCTTTTCTAGTAATTGGTTTGTTGAGATCTATTTCTCCTTGAGTCAATGTACATGGTTTGTGTCTTTCTAATCATTTGTCCATTTCATCTAGGTTAATTTACTGGCATACAGTTGTTCAGAATATCGTAGTCCTTTTTATTTCTGCAGGGTCAGTAATAATGTCCCCCTTTTCATTTGTGATTTTAGTTACTTGTATTCTTTCTATTTTTTTCTTTGTCAGTACAGCTAAACTTTTGTCAGTTTTATTGATCTTTTCAAAGAAACAACTTTTGGTTTTGTTGATTCTCTCTTTGTTTGTTTTCTATTTCATTTATTTCTACTCTGTTATTTCTTTCCTTCTGCTCACTTTGGGTTTGGTTTACCTTCTTTTTCTAGTTCTTAAAACTTCGAGGTTAGGTTTCTGATTTGAAGTCTTTCTTCCTTTTTACTGGAAGCATTTAGAGCTATAAATTTCTTCTCAGCACTGTCTTTGCTGCATCCCATAAGTTTTGGTATGCTTTCAGTTTCATTCACCTTAAGATATTTCCTAATTTTGCCTTTGATTTCTTTTTTAACCCATTGGTTGTCTAAGAGTATGTTGTTTACTTTCCACATATTTGTGAATTTTCTATTTCTCCCTCTTCTCTTGATTCCTATTTTCATTCTGTTGTGAATATATATTCAGAACATATATTGTATAATTTTAATATTTTTAATTTATTGAGAATTGTTTTATGACCCAACATATGGTCTCATCTGGAGAATGATCCATGTGTACTCAAGGAGAATGTAAATTCTGTTTTTGCTGCGTGAAGTGTTCTATATATGTTTGTTAAGTCTAGTTTGTTTAGAGCATCATTCAAGTCTTTTATTTCCTTACTGATCTTCTGACTAGATGTTCTATCCATTACTGAGAGTGGTGTACTAAGTTCTCCTACTAATAATGTAGAACCACCAGTTTCTTCCTTCAAATCTGTCAGTATTTGCTTCATATATTTAGGGGTTCTACCATTTTGTGCATATATATTTATAATTGTAACATCTTCCTGTTGAATTGTCCGTTTTATCAGTATGACTGTCTTTGTCCCTCATAACCATTTTTTAAAAGATTTATTTTATTTATTTATTTCTCCCCACCCCTCATTGTTTGCATTCATTGTGTCTGTTTGTTGTGTGCTGGTCTTCTCTTTTTGGGAGGCACTGGGAACTGAACCCGGGACCTCCCACATGGGAGGAAGATGTCTAATCTCCTGAGCCACCTCCGCTCCCTGCTTTGTTGCATCTCTCATTGTGTTTCCTCACTGTGTCTCTTGGTTGTGCCATCTCACTGCGTCAAGTTGCTGCATCAGCTCACCATTCCAGCTTGTTGCATCAGCTCGTTGTCTTGCACATCCTCTCCAGGAGGCACTGGGAACCGAACCCGGATCTCCTATGTGGTAGGCGGGAGCTCAGTTGCCTGAGCCACATCGCTTCCCCCTCATAACTGTTTTTGACTTGAAGTCTATTTTATATATCAGTATAGCTACTCGAGCTCTCTTTTGGTTACTATTTACATGGTATATATATTTTTTGCCTCCTTTCACTTTGAAACTACTTGTATCTTTGAATTTAATGTGTGTCACTTGCAGATAGCATATAGTTGGGTCATGCTTTTTAAATAAATTCTGCCAATCTCTGTCTTTTGATTGGAATATTTAATCCATTTACATTTAAAGTCAGTACTGATAATAATGGACTTTCTTCAGCCATTTTGCTATTTAGCCTTTGTGAGTCTTATAGCTTTTTTGTCCCACACTTCTGTTAATGCTTACTTTTATATTTATTTGATTTTTTGTCTTATACTTTATTGAGTGCCTTCTCATATCTATCTGGATATATTCTTTTCATCTCTTTTCTTGTGGTTACTATGGGGTTAAAATTTAACATGCTAAATATATAACCATCATATTTGGTTTGACTCCAACTTACCTTTAATATCAGGCACATATAATTTTGCTATATCTCTTGGTTCCCCCAACATTTTATGTTCTTATTACTGTTTCTTTGTATACTGTCTGTCCAAAAACATATATTAATCATTACTTTTCATGCATTTGCCTTTTAGTACCAGTAGGTAATAATTGGAGTTACATACCAAACAATACACTACAATAATACTGGCATGTATATGTAACACAAATGGTTACCATTACCACAAGTCTTTATTACCTTATGCTGTTTTGAGCCACTGTTGAGTGTCCTATCCTTTCAGTCTGAAGAACTCCCTTTAACATTGCTTGTAGGGTAGATCAAGTGGTGATGAACTCCCTCAGCTTTGTTTATCTGAGATGTCTTAATCTCTCTCTCATTTTAAGAAAGTCTCACCAGATATAAATTTCTTGGCTGGAAGGTTTTTTTTTTTGTTGTTTTGTTTTTTTTCTTTTTTCTTTTCTAGCATTTTAAGTATTTCAACCCTCTGCCTTCTTGTCTCTGTGGCCAATAAACATGTTAGGTGCTCAACTTCAATAGACACCAAGCAAATGCAAACAAAAACAACTGTGATAAAACTACACATTTACCAGAATGCCTAACATGAAAAAGATGGAAAAAGTCAAATGGAGTCACCAGATTTTGCATACACTGCTGGTGGACAGAAGAATTGGTACATGACTTTGGAGATCTGTGGCTGTATCTACTTAATCTGAATATATGCATACCCTATTTGGACAGACAGTATACAATAGAAATCCGTATGTGAATTCATTAGAAAATATGAAGCACTATGTTCATAGCAGCAATTGCAATAGCCTCAAATTGAAAACTACCCAAATGTCCATCAGCAAAAGAATGGATAAATATATTGGAATATATTGACAAATGGAATACTCCACAGTTATGAAGGTAAACTATCTATAACTACACTCAGTAACAGGAATAAATCTCACAAACATAGTGTTAAAAGAAAGAAACAGGAGCCGATGTGGCTGAGTGGTTGAGTGCTGGTTTCCCACATATGAGGTCCTAGGTTCAATTCCTCAAAAAAAAAAAAAAAAAAAAAAGTTCTAAAAGAAAGAAACAACACATAAAAGTATACATGTTGTATGATTCTATTTATATAAAGTACAAAAACAGATGAAATTAATCTATTCTTAGAAATTAAGATAGCAATTACCTTTAGTGGTTAATTACCATATAGGAGCATGAAGTTGACTTCAGCAGTGTTAGAAAAATTCTGTTTCTTGGTCTGGGTCCTGGTTATAAAGATGTATTCAGTTTGTGAAAATTCATCAAACTGTAATCATGTGTACTTTCCTGTGTATACATTATACTTCAAAAGTTTAAAAAATCTTTGTATCAAAAAGATTGAAAGCAAATTCATCAAAGTATTTATATAACTTATCTGGGCTGAGGAGAAGAGAGGACATGGATAATTTAGTTTCTCTTTGCTTTCCTGTCTTTTTCTGAATTCTTTATTATCATCAAGTATTTATAATGGATAAAGCAAATATACTTTCTTTGTAAATTAACTTTTTGAGATATAATTTACATACAATAAAATGTATCCATTTTAAGTGTGCATTTAAATGAGTTTTGATAAATAAATATACTTTTTTAAAAAGTAAACATTATTCCAAAGATGAAAACTAAAAATATATACAAAATATAAATGGAGGTTATGTGGCCAGTCTGGACCCAAGGACAAAAGTCACTATTTTGTATTCTAAACTGCCCTGAGTAATAGTAGGCCCATTGTTCATAAGTAAGGAATGAATAGCCTTAATAAAACATTCTTACCATTTGTGGTGGTTAATTTTGTGTGTCAACATGGCTAGGTTATAGCGTCCATTTGTTTGGTCAAACACTAGCCTAGATATTGCTGTGAAGTTATCCTGTAACATCTACAATCAGTTAGCTTCAAATTAAAGAGATAACCTTTGATATTTAATTGAAGGCTTTAAAAGCAAAGAACTGAGGTTTCCTGAAGAAGAAATTCTGCCTCAGCCTGTTGTCCTCCCATACCAATTTCTGACTTGCCAGCCCCTGCAATCTCATGTGTTAATTCCTTCTCTGCACAACTCTGACTGATACACTACTCTAGAAAGAGTTTCTTTAAAATTGTCCTACCCTAAATCACAGAAGTGTATGACAATCAGAACTGAAAAGGGACAAAATATCAACACTGAACTATAGCATCCCCTGGAAAATATTACTGAACAAATTTAAGACTATTCATCTGAAGAATGAGATATGGAAATGCCTGCCTTGCCAATCTTCAATCACTACTCCATCAAATTTTATTGCTGAAAATAGCCCTAAAAATGGGAAATATCCTCTGAGCATAAGGCAGATTTAAAGAGCAGTGTAGAATATAGGTTACTATCAGGGTAGGAAACTGCTCACTAATCTTTCCTTCCTTCATTCATTTTCATCTTTTTAAAGCACCTACAATGTGCCAGATGCTGTGCTAAATGCTAGTATAACTAGAATAAACAAAAAATTACATGATCCCTACCCTTGTGGAGTTTATACTCCAGTGGAGGATGACAGACAATTAAACAAATAAAACTTTTACAATGTCAACTGTGGTAAGTGCTGCGATGGAAGCAGAGTACCTGACTCACAATAAGGGAGGTAGGGGAAATATGTAAATAGGATGGTCAGGAAAGGTCACTTGGAGAAGATGACATTTAAGCGGCGACCAGAAGAAAACATTTAATGTGTTTAAAGACACAGGGACCCTATCTTGTAGGTCTAGGCAGGCCTCTAATTTTCCCTGCAGGGTCAAAAGAGGGTGATCTTCCAGTGCCTAATTCAATGGCTAACACCGAGAAGGCATCCAAAACTTGAAGAAGTGGGAGGGAGAGTAGGAGATAGAGAGAAAGGGATTCCATCTTGAATTGTCTTTGGCCACTGTGGGAACAGCAGAGAAAACAACAAGCACCATTTCCCACTTCATTCCATCACAGCCTGACAGGACATTTCTCAGAAAGTCACCTCCAATTTCTTCAGGTAACATTGTTATCTGAAGGAGGGAATTCCCTGGTAGCAGGTTAGGGGGATATCATTAAGGAAACCTAGTCTCTCTCTCTCAGATTTCAAGAGTCTCCTTTAGTGGACCAGAACTATGACACTATAATGGCTTCTCAGAGACTTACATGAGGAAGAATCTGAATCAGTATTTCACTGTGTGAGTATATGTTTGAATTTGTGTGTGTGCATATGTCTGCATTCACTGTTAGATCAGGTTATGCAGGCAGAATGGGGAAAAGCCAGAATGTTTCTTCAACCCCCAACCTTTTACTTTCCTTCCCTCATTCCTGCACCTCTTTTCCGTGACTCAATTCTAACATCATTGAGAAAAAGAGAAAAATAGAAGAGAGATAGATATAGGGAGGGAGAGAGAAAAGGCAAGAAAGTAGAAATGTTTCAGGGTGACTTATGTGGGCTTGAAGGTGTGAAGAGGAAGTCAAGCTTAGCTCAGAGGAGAGGAGTACTTGTCCTCCAAACTCCATCTTCCTCCAGTAGGTAGCTGGCACCCCAAGATTTTCACAGATTTTCAGATGCATGCTGCTGCTGAAGCAGAGGAAGAACAGACCAAAGTCATGGAGACATGCCAGATGTTGCTACCGGAGGAGGACATTGTCCCAACAGACACAGACCACCCTGAAACACTGAGTACCAGCAAAGAGGTGTTTCTTTAATTTTCCTTTTTATATCCCCATCTAAGCACAGCAAATGCTTTGACTTAGGCTATGCTAAGTAGTAGAAAATTGTTAGGTGTGATGTGATGGAGGAAATGGGTTGGCAAGGGGGATATAAAAGAAGATGAACAGACTTATCTAATGCATTTTATACCAACACATTTGTTAGAAACTACTATCAGTATTTCCTTTGCACATAATCTTTATGAGAAACATTGCAGGTGGATATTGCACTAAGGCCTCCTCTAATTTGTTTAAATTGTCCACAAACAGACCATATGAAGGCTGAAAAGATATTAACAGTGTATATTGCTGTAATTAAATACAATTTACAACAAAGATAACCCAACATATATTTAATGATGTGTATTGAGAACTAATTGTGCTGGGTAGTAAATGGCAAATGGTACACATAGTTTAATGAAGAGTATTCTTACTTGGTCAACCAAATTTTTCTGATTTTTATCTTCCTTTTTATTAATTCTCCAAAGTGACTTTTTTCATGGTAGAGAACCCTGTCTCTCCCATCTTCAAGCACCTACAGCAGGAACAAATGCAAAGGTTCTCAACAAGTGGTTTTAGAGTGAAAGAAATGTCAATATGATAATTTATTCCCAGGAAGAAAGGGCAAAAAAAAAAGGGGCGGGGAGGGGTGCTGAAGAATCTCAAAATAAGTCTGGCTTACTCAGCAATTTTGCTAAGCCAGGGAAGTATCTGTTTGCCTTTAACTCTGTTTAAGCAAATAATGCCATAAAGCCATCCAAGATTGCATATAGTGGCCATGACTTTTGTTTATTATTCACTCACAGATTCTAGACACTGACTTAGTCAACTATGAATTTATTTCCCTAGCATCATGGACTAAATTAAGCAACATGGCAGCGTTATGGGGCAGGGAGCCTTTCAGAGAACATCTAACCCATCATCACAGACTTTGAAGTTCCCTTTTCTCTTAGTTGCCATGCTTAGGCCAGACTGCCAATAATTGTGATCTAAGGCCTATAGTCTCAGGTCACTAGTTCAGGTCATGACTTGCTTAAGCAGGAAAAACAAGCACATGATGGGTCACAGGGTGCGGTTGGGCAGGCTGTGTACTGCGCAGCTCCACAGGGTGACATTTATAATGTTACATCATACATCTACATATTTATTTTCACAATTTTCAAGAAAATAACAATAAAGAAGGGGTGACTTCTAATTTGCACAAAGGTACTACATAGGTTAGTCACCGGAATGTCTGGGCTAGCCACTCTGAAGCCAGATAACAGAAAACAGACAAAGGTGTTGAAATCTTTACTCTAGGGGAAGCTCATCACTATTTCAGGAACTGGAGCCCAGGAGTGTTCTGGACAAGATCTCCAGTATTTGTTCCAATAGCTGCTGGAGAGATTCTGCCTCATTTTTCACCAGTCTAGATCAATCTTACCCTCTGGATTTAGAAGTTTTTTTTTTTTACTAGTTTCTGACCAGGTTTCAATGCTGGCAGTCTTACAGTTGTTTTTTTATCCTGGATCTATAATCACCCAGGCAGGTTTTGGTTTTTTTTTAATAATGAAGTGTGAACTCTATATCAAAACAATTAAATCAAATTCTCTGTGGGCAGGGCCTGGGCACCAGTCAGTAGAAGTGTCTAATGTGCAGTAGGATTGAGTACTACTCCTCCAGGAGAAGGAAAGAATTGAAAGGGAAATCTGGATGTTCCAAGTCTTAGACAAATTGTGAACATGGAAGAATATATATATATTTTTCCTTTCTTTCTTTCTTTCTTTTTTTACAGGGGAGAGCCCAACACAGTCCCCCACTACCACAAATTATGCAGTCAAGTCACATTTCCCACATTTGGGGAAATCGCAGGAGTCAGCACATCTGGAGTGCAATGCATAAGCCTCATCCTGGAAAAACCACCTTCGTGATCATGGTATTTCCCCTGCCAGATAAGTATGGAAGAATATATTTTAACGATATTCAGACAGGCTTTTTTGTCATTAGGACCAAAGATCAGCAGAAAATTGGAAGACATTTAAAAAAAAATAGGCAATATGATTTGGTATCCATGATTGTGAAGTAGGTTTTCCTTACTCAATTTGAACATTTAGAATTGCACTGCATATGTAAAGAAATATCATCAAATTTTATTGGGAAAATATTCTTAAATGTTCAATTGAGCTTTAAAGTGTTGGAAGAAGAGAGGAAGGAAATATAAGAAGGGAAAGGGGAAGCAAGGTCCATTTAAGAATAAATGGGAGGGGGTGTGTGTGGATGTGGCTCAAATGGTTGGGCGTCTGTCTCCCATATGAAGGGACCTGGGTTAGATCCCCGGGACCTCCCGGTAAAAATAAAGAAAAATATAGAAAGTGCACCACCCGCCAGGCCCTGCAAATGGGTGCACCGTCAGGCCCTGAGAGTGGGTGAGCCTCCCAGGTCCCATGCGTGGGTGTACCATCAGGCTCCACTGAGCCATGCAGCAAGATGATGAAGTAACAGGAGAGTGACACAAGGGAGAGCCAAGACCAGACATGCCCAAAAAACCAGGAATTGAGGTGGTGCAGGTGGTAGGATCCCTCTCTCCAACATCGGAGGTTCCCAGGATCGAATCCCAGTGAAGACAGGAGGAGAAGGATGAGAAGAGAGGGCAGGAAATAGGCACAGAGAATTGCCCCGTGAATGGACACAAAACCAGCAAAAACTGGGGTGGGGTGGGGGGTGTAAAAATGGATATAAAGTATATAAGTAAATAAATAAATCTTTAAAAAAAGAATAAAATGGGGGAGCAAATGTAGCTCAAGTGGTTGAGTACCTGCTTCCTACGTATGAGGTCCCAGGTTCAATCCCCAGTACCTCCTAAAAACAAACAAACAAATGAAAAAACCAACTTTTATTGGGGAGCAGATATAGCTCAGTGGTTGAGTGCCTGCTTCCCATGTATGAGGTCCTGGATTCAATCTCTGGTACATCCTAAAAAAATTAAAATAATAAAACCACAGAATCCTAAAGTCAATCCCAGGAAGAATGCCGCTCAATATAATTTGAGACATAAGTGGCATAACCACAAAGGAAACTGAAAATATCTTCTACAACTGGGACTTATTTATTTAGAAGACCTCATAATTACCTGTTAAATAAACCAAGTGTGGCCTACTCTGTCATTCACTGAGTATTTGATGAAATCATTTTGGAACATTCCAAACTTATGAACCAATTTTATCCCATATCTATCTATACTATTATTTCCTTTTTCAAAAAGACAAGGACACAATAATATGTCAAGGTGTAAGATGAGATCGGTTTTTCTCACAACTGCAGGATGTGAATGGCATGAATTCTTGAGTTCCTTTAATATGTCATTCCTTTGTATTTTAGCTGAGTAAGTTCCCCTTGTCTCCTAACAGTAGCAGGAGGAAGCAGCCAGGAGTATAGGGGCTCTCCAATGCTCTCCCAGTAGAGGCATGTGTTTCTAAAAGGGATTTTTTAAAGGGCAAGGAGGAATGGTGCTGTCTTAGTCTGCCAGGGCTACTATGATAAACCCCACACATGTGTTGGTTTAAACAACAAGAATTTCTTGGCTCACAGTTTTAGAGGCTAGAAGTCCAAAATCAAGGTGTCAGCAAGACCATGGTTTCTCCAAAGTCTGTAACTCTCTGGTTCTGGGGATCTCTCGATCTCTCTCTCTTTCAATCTCTCTCTCTCTCTCTCTTTCTCTCTCCAGCTTTTCCTACTTCTGGCTGCTACTTCTGTGTCCAACTTCCTTTGCTTTTAAGGACTCCAGCAATATGGTTTAAGGCCCACCCTGATTCAATT
Source organism: Tolypeutes matacus (assembly GCA_026826555.1). NCBI lineage: Eukaryota > Metazoa > Chordata > Mammalia > Cingulata > Chlamyphoridae > Tolypeutes > Tolypeutes matacus. The sequence goes on from JAKSZT010054416.1 coordinate 16,022,138, forward strand.
TGGTCTCATCTAAATAAGATCTTTGAAGATCCCATTCACAAATGAGTCAACACCTAAACTAATAATAGCATCTTCAAAGGTCCTATTTACAAATGATTCACACCCACAGGAGCACGGATTAAGATGTCTCCTTTGTGGGAGACATTATTGAGTTCCCAACAATTGCAAACTAAACTATGGCATGCCATTGATTATAAAACACATCCAATTTCAAAGATGTCAAAATGTGAAAAAATGAATGTCTTAAAATAGAAGAAATATGGTAAGTAAATATAATCTTTTAAAACAAAGATATTATGTAATAAAATTTAGTGAGCTGAAACCTTCCAGGGAAAATGATGGAGTAGAGAGCTCCAGAACTCAGTCCTTCCACAAAAATAATTATTAAACAGGCAGGAACTGCCTGGAACAATTATTTTGAAACTCTGCAGGATAGAAGAACACCGTACAGCATCTAGAGAAGAGGAGGAGGAAGAGGCTGAAAAAATTATAGTAAAGAAGAGTAAAATGTTCTTTCTGCATGGAGACTACTGGTACCCATTCCTCATTCTTGAGGCAGGTCACCATGGAGCCCAGACTCTGGCTAACTCACTGGTGACAGAAAGGGATGTAAAAATCCTCTTTCTCTAAGAAGAAGAGTGGGCAAGGCTGATCAATGATTATGAATTTTCATTAATGAATTCGAATTGATGGGGGCAGCTATTGTTTTAATCCACCCCATATGAGGGCGGTAGCAGTCATTGTTTCAACCTGGCTGGACAGAGATGGTGGTAGTCATTCTTTCGAGCTGCTCTGGACAAAGGCAACATAACCACTGTTTCAACCCTCCTGGACAGAGTGGTGGTAGTAGAGAATTAAAGACACTGTGCTTCCTCAGGGCTGCAAGGGACAGTTAAGTGAAGGGTAGGCCAGGAAAGTTCAGCTTTGGGGAGCCATTGGAGAATCTCTTGGCACCCCTCTTGATCCCCTTCCCAGGGCACTTTGAAGCCAGTCTGCACCTTCTTTATGTATCCCTGGCTATGTTTTGGCTGGGAAAGATGAGCTTAGGAAAGTCCTCTCCAGTGTGCTCCTCCTCCAAGATTTGCCCTGCAGTCAAAAGCAGCTTGAGACAATGAAAGGAGTATAAAAAACTATAGAGGAGGACAGCCCGAGTGCAAACACATGGGGAGAAGGAGAACTGTCTGCTGGGAAATAGAGCAGACTACCAAACTCCTGTAAGCAGGAGAACTACAAAACAACTAACAAGCAAAGGCCCAGGATAAGACAGATGCCAAGAAAGACAGGGAAAACCCTGCACACTACATTTGCCTTGGCTGGACCTTCCTGACAGAAGGGCTGAAGGTCAAGAATATCGCTGTGTTATTACCAGCTGGTTACAAACCAAGAAACAGACACCTCAGGGAATAAATCCCAGAGTTAACATTCTAAAATACTAAAATGTACAGTGTACAGCAAAAGAGTAAAAGACAAACAAAGAAATCGGAAATGATGGCCCATTCAAAGGAAGAAGATAAAAATCCAGAAAACACCAACGAAGAAGACAAGAATGTGAATATACCAAACACAGTCTTTTAAAAAGATGATCTTAAAAATGCTTAAGGAGATGAAGAAAAATACAGATAAGAAAACAATGAATGAGCAATATGAGAGTTTTAGTGAAGAGATAGAAATCTTTAAAAGGAGCTCAACAGAACCCCTGGAGTTGAAGATCACAATAACTGAAATGAAAAATGCCCAGGGGTGTTTCAAGGGCAGATTGGAGCTGGCAGAAGAAAGAATCAGTGAACTTGAAGACAAGACATTTGAAATAAGTCAGTCTGAGGAGCAGAAAGAAAAAAGAAATATTAAAAGCAAAAATAGCGTAGAACACTCCTGGGACAAGCACACCAATATATGCATTATAAGAGTCCCAGAAGGAGAAGAAAGAGAGGAAGGAGCAAAAGGAATATTCAAAGAAATAATGACAGAGAACTTCCCAAACATAGCAAAAAACATGAATATGCACATCCAAGAAGCTCAAAGAACACCAAACAGGAAAAGTATGAAGAAACACACATCACATCATATATTGATCACACTATTAAGTGCAAAGAAAAAGGAGAGAGTTCTGAAAGCTACAAGAGAAAAGCAATGTGCTATATACAAAGAGTCCCAGTTAGATTGAGTGCTGATTTCTCTCAGAAACCATAGAGGCAAGAAGGCAGTGTTTAAAATATTTAAAATACTGAAAGAAAATAACTGTCAACTGATGAGACTTTCCTTCAAAAATGAGGGAGAGATTAAGACATTCTCAGATAAACAAATTTGAGGGAGTTCATCACCACTAGACTTGCCCTCCAAGCAATGCTGAAGCAAGTTCTTCAGACTGAAAGGAAAGGACACTAAACAGTGGTTCAAATAAGCATACAGAAATAAAGATGAGTGGTAAAGGCAACCATTTAGATAAGTATAAATGTCAGTGTTAGTGCAGTGTATCGTTTAGTATGTAACTCCACTTACTTCCTACAGGTGATAAAATGCAAATGAAAAATGAGTAATGATAAAACTATGTTTTGGGACAATGTACAAAGATATGTGTTAACAAGTATAAAAAATGGTGGGTGGACAGAGGTGTATAGGAAAAGTATTTGTTACATGCTATTGAAGTTCATCTGGTATGAAACCAAAAATTATTGTTATATGTTTAGGATGCTAAACTTTAACCCCATAGCAATCACAAGGAAAAGAGACAAAAAAATATATATTCAGTTAGAAATGGGAAGGCACTCAGTATAGTACAAGATAAAAATCAAATAAATATAAAAGTAGGCATTAATGGAAGTGAAGGACAAAAAAATGCATAAGATTTACAGAGGCTAAATAGCAAAATGGCAAAAGAAAGTTCTGTATTATCAGTAGTGATTTTAAATGTAAATGGAATAAACTCTTCAGTCAAAGGCAGAGATTGGAAGAATGGATAAATAGTTTGGCCTAACTATATACTGTCTGCAAGAGACTCATATTAAATTCAAAGATACAAGTAGGTTGAAAGTGAAATGATGCAAAAAACAAAAACAAAAACAAAAAAACCATGCAAGTAGTAACCAAAAGAGAGCTGGAGTAGCTATACTGATATCATATAAAATAGACTTTAAGTAAAAAATGGTTATGAGGGACAAAGACAATCATTTCATACTGATAAAGGGGACAATTCAATGGGAAGATGTAAGAATTTTATACATATCTGTATGCCATAACAGCAGGACCCCTAAATATATGAAGAAAACACTGACAGATTTGAAGGGAGAAATTGATGATTCTACATTAATAGGAGATTTTAATATACCACTTGTAATAGATAGAACATCTAGTCAGAAGATCAATAAGGAAATAAAAGACTTAAATGATACTCTAAACAAACTAGACCTAACAGACATATACAGAACACTTTATGCAGCAAAATCAGAATATACATTCTCCTTGAGTGCACATGGATCATTTTCCAGGATAGACCATATGTTGGGTCACAAAACAAGTCTCAATAAATTAAAAAAATATTCAAATCATAAATTGTATGTTCTCCAACCACAACAGAATGAAAGTAGAAATCAAGAGAAGAGGGAGAAATAAAAAATGCACAAATATGTGGAAAGTAAACAACATACTCTTAGACAACCATTGGGTTAAAAAGGAAATCAAAGGCCAAATTAGGAAATATCTTAAGGCAAATGAAAATGAAAATAAAACATACCAAAACTTATGGGACGCAGTGAAGACAGTGCTGAGAAGGAAATTTTATAGTCCTAAATACCAATTTAAAAATGGGCAAAAGACTTGAATAGACATCTATCCAAAGAAGATATAAAAATGGCCACAAAGCACATGAAAAGATGCTCAACATCATTAGCCATATGGGAAATGCAAATCAAAATCATAATGAGGATACTATTTCACACCCATTTCAGAATGGCTGCTATTATTAAAAACTGGAAAATAAGAAGTGTTAGAGAAGATGGAGAGAAATAGGAACACTCATTCATTGCTGGTGTTAATGTAAAATGGTGCAGCTGCTGTGGAAGACATGTTGGTGGTTCCTCAGAAAGCTAAATATAGAACTACCATTTGACCAGGCAATCTCATTTCTAGGTATATACCCAAGAGAACTGAAAGCAGGGACTCGAACAGATATTTGCACACCAATGTTCATAGAGGCATTATTCACAATTGTCAAAAGATGGAAGCAGCTCAAATGTCCATTAACTGATGAATGGATAAATAAAATACATACAATGAAACATCATTCCATTGTAAAAAGGAATGAAGACCTGATACATGTGACAACATTGATCAATCAAAGATATCATGTTGCGTGAAATAAGCCAGGCAAATATTGTATGATCTCACTGATGTGAAACAATTAGAATAAGCAAATTCATAGAGTCATAATCTAGACTATAGGTTACCAGGGGAGAGGGTCAGATTAGGGAATGGGGATTTAAGGCATAAAATATACAGGATGCCTATTTGGAATGATGGAAATGATTTGGTATTGAATGGTATGCTGGTGATAGTAGCATAACGTTGTGAGTGCAATTAACAGCACGAAATATGATTAAAAGGGGAAATGTTATATTGTATACATATATGGTAACAGAATAAAAATTTCAAAAATCCATGGGACTATACTACACAAAGAGAATTATGAATTAGTCCACAGACTTTATTTAATAGTACAATTATAAAAATGTGCTTTCATCAATTGTAACAGATGTTTCACACCAATGTAAGGTGTTGATGATTGTGGGGTGGTGTATGGGAATCCTGTATTTTATGCATGATTCTTCTGTAAACCCACAACTTCTTTAATAAAGAAAAATAAATAAGTAAGTTAGTGAAAAAAAAAAAGTTAGTGAGTTGCTTCACCAAAATATTAAAATATTATAAATCAGAAAACACTTGCCTGTAAGAGAGACATATTTTAAAACTGCCTTTGAAGCGCTAAATACAAAATCAGACCTAGGATCCTGGACGGGGCTGATAATAACCCATAATTACCTGAATCTTCACCTGCATTCCCAGAAGGTGAACTGTTCAAAAGGAACAAAAGTATGGTACCATGGCCTTCATTTCAAAAGGGCACAGGAGCTGCAAAATGCAGTCCTAAAAGAATACAGTAACTTGAGTTTAGTGTTTAGAAAAAACAAATTAGGTTGGTATAATGGTGTTCACCATGGGTATTTATATTAGCACAGTTACACACTGAGCCCTTAGTGACCAGAGTCTGCCTACCTGTTATCACATTCTACAAAGCTGCTAGCACTTTTTTGTATCAGTTTTTCTGGAATTTATCACACCTTTTTTTGCATTTTTCAGCGTGTACTTGTCACTGGATGGCAGGGAGCACGCCTTGTACACTGCCGTATTTCCCCAGGTACCTTGCTCAGTGGTTTACATGGTGAGGAAGCACTCAGAAAACGGTAAAAAACAGATGAGCAAAGAACTGACCAAATGAAAAGCAGTGTCATCACGTAGTTCTGGGGTCAGCAGTTATCCAATGAATCAGAAAAACAATGCATGTGATTGTTGCTTGCTTTGCAGAATGTTAACAGAAAGAAGGGTGAGTGGTGGGGTTCTTAGAAGACCCATGACTCGTGTCTTCCACATTCACTATCCCTGTCTGGCTATGAATAGAAAACGATACCAAACAATGTTTTTATATTTTTAGCATCTGGTGTCAACAGTGAATTCAGCATTCTTTCCTTTGACCGTCCTATCCCAAGATATCCCAACTTTCTTTAACTGTGATGTGTTCCTTCTGGCAGTGCTGCAGATGCTGTTGTGGTGTCCCTTTCCTGCCCCACAATGAATCACAGTGCCATCTGGGAATGTGTATGCACAAGGGAAAAGAAGATAATAGCACGTAGACCTGCACCATGTTTCGTGTGTGGGAAAGAGACCAGAACCTGCCATTGTCGTCAATTAAATAACTAGCCAGCATGACTGCATTTAAGGTGCTCCATCCTGTGTCAGTGCTGTGTTGAACTGAGTTTCTGTGAGGGAACACTGCAGAATCAAATAACAGGAAAATAACAAGAAAGTGATAAATATTTTAAATCACCTTTCTCCTGGATTTCAAAAATGAAGCAGCTATTTTCATATCTGAATAATATCTTATGAGGCAAGCAAGAGTAACTGTCCTATAAATTGTTTAAATGACCCATAAGTTGCTTGAGAACTAGGAAAATATCTTATTCATGTTTTTATCCCCATAGCCTAAGACAGTGCTGGATACATAATAGGTATTTGATACTGTTTGCTGAATGAATGAATGAATGACTAGGAAGTTCTATGCTATCTAAACTGGACAAGCCTTAACACTGAATTACAGGTCACGGTCTCCAGCCAACTAATATAACACTGAATTTCTGTGGTTTGGGTCATTACATACTGCTAGCCTGACCACAGCTAATTCATCCAGGAATCCATGCTAAGGCCCAAAGGGACACCCTACTTTAAATGGATCAATAGGAGTGCCCCATATTGGGTAGTGGCCAATAGACTCCACTGGATCATCTCACTCAGGAAATGTGAATGTAAGTACAGAGAAGAAGGTGACAATCCCTGCTTTTGAATCAGGCATGATGCTTTCCCTCTGAAAGACCAGTGTCCAGAGGGGCTGATTGCCAGATGTGTCTTTATACCAAAACCCCTCACTCTAGGCACTATTTCCAAAATATGTTCTGAGAAACAGCGTTCTGAAACATGAGAATAGATACTACATGATGACAGTCCAGAAAATGCTGAACGACATGTCCTTTCTTGGTTGGTGACAATAACCCGAACATTAAAGCCTCTCAGAAGTCCTACTCATAAATAAGTAAACAAATAAATAAATAAAAATAAGACTGAAAGTTTAACCCTATTTAGCAGAGGGTCCTGAAGTCTTTATTTTGCAGCATACTTATTAACTGTAAAAATGCAGCACTGGACACCTGATTTGAAAACTGGCATCTGGATGTGTCTCTTTCCTCACAACTTAAATAAGTCTAACTAAAAGTCTTGCCTCGATTATGGGGCTTGTAAAATGATCTTTAAGAAATGAGTCTCATACTTGTCAGAATGAAACCACAGGCTCAAAATCAGACCAGATCCTTTTCTATAAAGCAGTTACTCAAATTGTAACATGAGTTAAAACCTTAGATTCCAAAATTTTTAAGACTTCATGACTTCATTTAGGAATCCTAAAAACAACTCTGGACATAATCTGTTAAAAACGCAACTTTCAAAGTGTTCCACGGACAGGAAGATAAAAGTCCTTTGGACTGGTCTATTTTCATTAGTGCCTGGTGATAAATATGTAAACAATTTTAAACTAGGCAAACACACATGCTGAGCATAATAAAATCCATCTTAATTGCTGTTCTACAAAGGAAAAGAACTCTGAGTAACTTGTCAAATAAATAAATGATCTATGCCTTTTCTTGTCACTTTTCTTCTCTTCAGTGAGTTTAATAAATAAAATTGATAGTTTTGGAAAGAGCTTTAGCTCAGCTATTCCAATTGTAACATTCCTTTGCTTAAATATCAGTTACCACAACATTCCAAACTTTGAAGCAAAAGCTGATTCCTGCATTTATTTTGACACATATAAAGCAGCATTGATAAAGTTGAGCTCATCATCCCTGGCCGGAGATTTTCCCGGAGCACACCTGCTTTTTACTCTTTTTACCTACTTCTTCCTCCCACTGCTCTCCTCCCCCATCCCACCCCAGAGTGCTAAGCTCATGGTGGGAAATGAATTCTTAACGATTTGATGCTTGCAACATTAGTCACAAGGAATTGAAACTTTCAGTCCACCTAAAAATGCTAATTAGGATCATGAATAACTGAATAGAAACTTAGCAGTGAGCAAATACATCTAATAAAGGAGAGAAAAGATGAGAACAGACTCCAGTAAAGTTACAGGAATATGAAAATTCATGGTCTGGTAGAGATAAAAGTTAGTGTTTTAAAAAAGAATTCATAAAGACAGAAGTGAAAGTTCTCAATTCTCACCTGCTCCCAAAATAACATAAAACTTTTCTTAAGTCAGAAACTTCTCTCCTATCAAACATCAATCAATGCCTACTTCTGTAACAGAATAACTCTGGGCAAGATTTCAACCACTCTCTCAGGACCACAATTCAAAGCAAATTTTATGAAAAGGTACATACATGGCCAGCTTTTACCCTTAAGAGCTAAGTAAGAAATGGTTCTTGAATACAGAAACTGCTTTTAAATTGTACACATGGAGGTAGGGATTAAATAAGAAGGAAATATAGCAAAGATAGACACAAATTGCAATAACCTCTTAACATTAGTGAAGAGAAAGAAATAAAAACTTATAGTAGGGAAGAAAATTAGAGGCTCAAGGAGAAAGATGGAGAATTTCGTTTCCATATCCATTCTTTGTGAATTGCTTTAATCTTTAGATTAAGCCCTTTGTTTCTGTATTTTGTTTCTGAAATCAGTGGTCATATAAAATCACCTAACTAATATGACCTTAGACATACTAAAAGAAGAGGAAATATCTATGAGTTTTGTGCTCTGGAGCAGAGAGAAGGATATCAGCACATGGACATTCTGTAAAGTAACTGGAAGATCATGACCACGTTATCTGTACATGCTGTACCCAAGGTTTTATCTCTCACCCTGAGTTAGCTCAGAGATAAATTCTTACAATATATTAACATTAAAATAAGGATTGGAATTCATGTTTTAAAAAAAAAAAATTAGAATTTATAGCAACACTTTACCAGTTTGGTCACATTCCAACCTACTCTCCCTGCCCCCAAGGTATACCCATGACTTGCCTAAAAGAAGACTGCTTTATGCTCCTTCTTTATAGTGGGTACACATTCCCTGGCCTCTCCCATAAATGGTAGAGGCAGGAAAAATGACTTTGACAAGGCATATACCAAAATATGAAGTATATATATATAACAAATTTGATTTTAGGGAACTGAATTCAAAGTCAGAGCTACATATGCAAAGCAGTTGTCAAAACTAGATGAGGGGGAGCCGCTGTGGCTCAGTGGTTGAGCGCCAGCTTCCCATGTATGAGGTTCAGGGTTCAATTCCTATCCCTGGTACCTCAAAAAAAAAAAAAAAAAAAAAAAAAAAAACTAGATGAGACCACTATCTAAGTTTTGAATGTTAAGGGGTATAGAAGACTCTCCTGCTCAAAATAGTTTCTGTCCTTGTTCAAGTGTCTTCATTACACTTTGTCACATTGACCAGAATCTCTTTTATTTTTTTAAAAACAATTTATTGAAGTATATCATTCATACATGAACATACATAAACTGTAAGTGTTCAGTAAACATTGTGAACTTATAAAACAAACATGCATAACATCATACAGGGCTCCCACACATCATCCCCCTACACACAAATACTTTGCGTTTGTGAAAGATTTGTTAAGAAATTATGAAAGAATATCATCAAAGTATTACTACTAACTATAGTTCGTATCTTACCCCCCTATACTTTTTTTAAGGATTTATTTATTTATTTTCTTTTATCCATTTCTCCCCTCCACTCCCACCCCGTTTTTGCTGTTTTTGTGTCCATTTGTTGGGCAACTCTCTGTGCCCGTTTCCTGCTCGCTCTTCTCATCCTTCTCCTCCTGTCTTCACTGGGATTCAATCCTTGGAACCTCTTGATGTGAGAGAGAGGCATCCTACCTCCTGTGCCACTTTAGTTCCTGGTTTTTCGTCATGTCTCGTCTTTGTTCTCCATTGTGCCACTCTCCTGTTATGTCATCATCTTGCTGCATGGCTCGTGGGGACTGGCAGCGCACCCACGCACAGGGCCTGGGGGGCTCACCTGTTTGCAGAGCCTGGTGGTGCACCTGCACATGGGGCCTGGCAGCACACTCGCTCACTCGCTCACGCCTGGTGGCCCATGCGCCTTCTATATTTTTCTTTTTTTATCTTTACCGGGACGTCCAAGGGATGCAACCCAGGTCCCTCCATATGGGAGACGGACACCCAACGATTTAAGCCACATCCACCCCTGCTATATCTCTTAAGGTTGACCAAAGATACCTAGAGTTACAATCTTTTCCCATGCAGGATGGTCATATAATAGATCAGGCTTAGTTTATCACTAGCGTTCTAAAAATCAGACCTAGGGAGGAAAACTAGGTCTGGGGACACATGCATGGTTTCTAATATAGCAAATGTTTCAGAATCTCTTTTAGATACTGATTTAGGAAATGTGAAGGATACTATAAGCCATAACTCTTAAGTAACAATTAGCTCAATTTGATTATCTCCCTGTCCAGCAGGAGTAGAAGTTTCCAGTGATATTCTTAACCCTGGCTGTATATTAGAACCACCTAGGAATGTTTGTAAACCATGTAAATGCCTGAACTCCACTCCCAAAAATTCTATGGTTCTGGGGTTACCCAAGGCCCAGGCATCTGTATTTTTTAGAAGCTCCCCAGGTGATTCTAGAATGCTTCAGGCTTGATAACCACTAGGCCAAACACCCTCGGCCTCCTGTAAAAATCATTTACTGACTATGCCTATATTTTCTGCATTTTTAGCATGGGATAGATTAGACTCCTAATAGCAAGATACATTAGGAGAGATAGCAACCACCGCCAAATCTACTTTGAAATGTGAAAAAACAAAGTTGTGTAGAAAGGAAGCTAAAGGAAAAAAAAAAAAAAAAAAGGAAAAGAGACTATGTTTTTTGGTTATTTAGAAAGAAAACTGTTATCTGACTTTTTTAGAGCACAAGAGACCTGATTCCCTTTTCCTAAATAAGTCTTTAAATATGACTCACTGCTTTGAACTACACACTTTCTAATAGCCCCTATATCTTTATCAATTAAATTACAGCTGGCAAATGATAGGAGTCAACCTTAACTGTCAGACTCCAGTCATTCTGATATCACTAGAATTTTAGACTACAAAGTAGGTTCAACAACTAACAAATTCAATTTCCATTTATTTTCATCATGTTTTATCAATAGTTCATATTGGCAATGAACGAATCAACCCGATGGCTCCCTATATTTCAGGAATCTAGGTCAGAACATTATTACTGAATGATGTCAAAAGCAGACCTCAAACTCACCCAAGGTTCTATTATCAAATTTCTCATATAAAGAGCTCATTACATTGAAGTGTGAGGTTTACCAAGAATTAACATTTACCTCTCTCTGCTATTAACTTTCTGTGTGCCTCAGTTTCTTCAGATTTAAAATGAGACTATTATTATTTACCTTAGTTCCCTTGGGATTTTGTTAAAGTATTTTGTTACAATGCTTATACATACTTGAAAAATTCTAAAATGCAATATAAATACAAGCTAAAGAGAAACCTTCAATGCCTGGCAGATACAAATCTGTCAGGGTTAAGTAAGAGTATGGGAAGACCAGACACAACTTGCATTCACTACTTATTCCTAGCGTTAGTCTCACATTCCATTCCTGTCTATTTCAGAAAGATGAGTATTTGGGAAACCAGATAGATAAGCATTCATAGGATTTCAACTATAACATGAAGGTGGAGAAACAGTAAAAATGGTGTGCTATTCAGGTTGGCCTCGTAAGTGATGTTAATTGTCTGCATTCTTGGTGCCAAGACCAATCCTTGTCTAAAGACACCATAGAATCAGCCAACTGAGGCTCTTCTCCATGTTTTGGGGGGAGGTAAAATTAGTTACTACTTGTATTCATGAGACATGGACAAGAAGAAGGCCTCTGGTTGTTCCTACCACTGATATCTGGCTATGAGCCACAGTTGGGTTGGCTAGGTCTGGGCTTCTCTATGTCCAGAATGTGTGAATTGACAGATGTTTGTGGTGACCAGTTCTCTTCTTATTGCATCTCCTTTCCGTTTCAGAGACCAGCTCCCAATTTCCAGGACTCCCTTAAGAGTAAGCATGCATTTTCTTTGGTTTTACTTCTTCTTATTCCTAAGGAGCACTACTATTTTTTTTCCCTTCTGTCCTTCCAGTGAAATCTGGGACAGAGAAAGAAGTTAATAGCGAAATGTTTAGACATACTTGTTGGATGCCATGCATCCCAGCAAGACTCTTCTCTTCAGTAATTTCCTAAAATACCAATGGCACTAACAGACATATGATAAAGAACTTCATTCACTGACTTATGCATTTCTGAAATGACTTTACAACTATGTCACCTACTCATAGGCATTTTAGTAAGTCATGGCCTTATGAAGAAATTAGTACAATTGGAGGCTTGATTTATGAATCTACTGTATTTGGAAATTGGTTATGGTGCAAAACAGAAAATAGTCCAGGAAAGAGCAGGGTTTTGCTGGTTTTTGTTTTGTTTTTTAACAGTTACGAAACATTGGTAAGCATTAAGTTTATTGGCTCTGAGTTTTGATGAATTAGATAAACAAACCTCTGCCCAAGTAAAGATTGCTCACTGCTCTTATTCTAAGATTTTAACATGTACCATTTTCTAGAACTTGAGCTTCCAGAGACAGATGTAGTCCCATTCTACTCTTCAGGATTGGCCCATATGTAGACAATCTTACAATAACAGTAAGCAGGGAGACCATACTTTAAAAGGAGATATTTTTAGAGGACATCCTGATGGAATCTGCCAGTTACCTTTCTTATATCTATTCTACTGTTTTTGTTTTCTTACTGAAAGTACCCTCCTTTTATTCAGGGTAGCAATGAAATTTTGCTTTGAAACTACCTTTCCTGGCCTCTCTTACATTATGGTTAAGCCTGTGATACAATTCTGGCCTATAAGAAATAAGTAGAAATTGCTGTTAAGTGTCCAAAAGAGCTCCTTTTAAAAGGGAAGGGAGACTCAGAAAGTATACATCCTACTGCCTTTTGCTCTTATTTTTTCCTGCCTGGAACGGGAACTTGACAGTTGTAGCTACAGTGTTATCTCAGAACCTGAGGATGAGAAGCACACTCACAGGATGGCAGAGAAGAAACTAGAAGGTTCTGGGTCCTGGCGAATTTGCTGAGCCACCATTTTGGCTTTGACCTGCTTACTGCAGGATTTGTTTTATGTGAGAATAAATTAAACCACTTTCTTTTGTAAGCCTCTAGTTTGGTGGGCTCTGCTACTTGTAGCTATATATAATTTCTAACTGAAATAAGTTCAGTTCCAAAGTTCATCAATCACAACATAAGAGGACATGAAATCATGTCATTTGGAGAATGGTTAAAGGAAATAAGGATTTCTGTCTGGAAAAAATAAGGGGATGGAGAATACAAGGACACTTAAAAATAGCTATATTCAAATATATGAGCCACTGACATATAGAGACGGCCAAAGAAGCCAAACCAGGAAGGGTGGGTAGAAGTAAGAGAAATCATTTTCAACCCAACCTAGGAGGTTTTTCTAATACTCCATGGAGATCTGGTAGACTAAATTAAAACAGTGAATAGAGTAAAGCAGTTAGAAAGGATGACATTTACTTAAGTTTCCACACCCAGCCCAGAATCTATAAATCTACAAATGCCGAATACCTAATATCGAATTCTCTTTAAGACAACAAATAATTATTGAGCATCTATGAAGTGGGTCTTATTGCTTTGCTTTGTTTATTTTGTTTAATCCAACTAACTTTTACATGGCCTGTAGACCTCTTTCAAAAACTGCTGACAGGGAGCAGATGTGGCTCAAGTGGTTGAGCGCTTCCCACATGGTTCAGTTCCTGGTGCCTCTTAGAAAAAACAGAAAAAGAAACAAACAACAAGGAAAAAAAAAAAAACACAAAAAAACAAACTCAGGGGAGCCGATGTGGCTCGATGGTTAAGCGCCGACTTCCCACGTATGAGGTTCAACCCCCAACCCCTAGTACCTCAAAAAAAAAAAAAAAAAAAAGAGAAAAGAAAAGAAACTGCTGACTTTTCCAGTTAGTTTTGAAAGTGCCTTCAAGTTGTCAGAATTTGTACAGAAATGATGGACTCATTTGCAGCTAGAACAACCTTAACAGTGGCTAGAGACATCCCTTGCTTCTTTACCACATGCTGGTGACTGAGCTCAGTGCTTTAAACTGATTATCTATTATTTCACAACAATTTATGAGAAAAGTACTATTATTCTTTCTCCCCTTTAAAAAAAGAAAAAGAAGGCATGGAGAGTTTAAACAATTTTTCAAGATCATATAACTAAGGGTGATGCCGGAACTGGAATTATGTAATCATACTCCAGAATCCTCTAGTAAGCATACTATAGCCCCCATGCCTCTTCTATATCTGGATTCATAAAGATATATCCACTGGGAAGTGGATGTGGCTCAAGCAGTTGGGAGCCCTCCTACTACATGGGAGGACCTGGGTTTGGTTCCCATGTGTCTCCTAAAAAAGAAGATGAGCAGACACAGAGAACACACAGCAAACAGATAGAGAGCAGACAGCAAGCACAAATAACGAAGGGGGGGGGGCGGCGGAGAAATAAATAAAATAAAGCTTTTTTTAAAAAAAGTATATCCACTTACAGCTCACAATAAAGTTGCAAGTAAATTACAGGAACTCTAAAATCAAAACTATAAATTATGAAGGCTGATATCCTGTTTATTTTGAATATTTCTTCACCAACATTTTCTTCTACATTCAGTGTAATTTCATCTTGGTCTCTAAGCATTGCCTCATGAAAAACAAATCTGGAATAATACAAATTAAAATGGCATAATTAGGTGACAAAGGTCATTATTTAGTCCCTGGCTAAAATGGTAAGGGGTTAAGCGAGGTCAACTTTCTCTCCAAAACAGCTACAATTTCCTTTATGAGGTATAGAAGCCCTAAACAGAAGCCTGAATCTTCCCCTACCAATAAATGGCTGGAAGCATGCCCAGCGATTAGAAAATCTTAGAAATGTAGACAGGCAGAAATATTTCATAATAAGTCTAACAAAATAAAAATAAAAACAAAACACCTCCTTTACAAAGGATAAAACTTTTTCTCTAAGAACATTTCTAATAAAGGAATATAAATATGTAAAAACTGGTGCCTTTTAATTATTTCATTTTGAATTATTGTCTATGGTCTTGTTGAGATTTAATATTTGGTACTTTAAAAGCTGAAATAACTGCTTAATTATTTAAAGAAAAAACAGTTACCAACAATACAGCTAACCAAATTAAACATTTATTTAATTATTAAGCATCTTTTTACTATAGCCCGTTTCTATCTGGCTTTACTTTTAAGTCCTTTTGGAGCCTTATTCCATTTTGCCACTTGTTCTGATATATTCTTATTCTTTATAACAAGCTAATTGAATGATAAACTCAGGATCAGAACTTTGAAATCACTGCTTTCAAACATTCCCAAATAAATGACGGGTGTTTCATCTCCCTTTGGCACAAAAGCCTGGCGCGTTCCTCCCCTCTCACCATGGATGCCATCCCTTTTAACTCAGCCTGAAGCATGCTGACTGCGGAGACAAGACTGCAGTCCCGACGGGTTATTAAAAGTATTTGTTTTTCCTCTCTTTACCCTCAGCCTACACGACATAAATGAAATACACTTTTAAAATGGGTCCAAAAAGGATAAGGAAATTAACACAAAGGAGCAGAGGAGAGAAAAACAGAGAAAGAGAGAGAGAGAGAAAGACAGAGAGTAAGATTTGTAGAGATAAATAAAATAAAGAGGAAGCCAGGAATGCTTTGTGATGACTATCATTTTTGGCAGGTGGATTTATGATGTTAATGGCATAAAACAGAAAGCCAGGAGGAAGCTTTTATCAACGACTGACCTCAAAGGTATAACCTCTAACTTTCTTGGTTGACTAAGTGGCTGCCCTGCCTTTCCCCGCCAAGGGGCTGCTGTGGACTGAACCTATTAGCCAGCAACCTCCTTTCTCTTGTACCCAAGCAGGGGTTCTACACACGGCTGTTCTGTGGCACCAAATGTCTTGCTCAGGAGAGCAGCCAGGGTGATGTCAGTCTTTTTGGAGATTCAGCGTTACTCCTTCCTTGCTCCCATAAGGTAATCCTGCAGTTGCTTTTCTTTACTCCGATTATCAGCACATAGGAAGGGGTTGAATTATTCCAAGCTACCAAGTGCCAAGTAAAATTTTCTGGGGGTAAAAAAAAGAAGACTGGAAGGAGGAAAAGGCAAGCCCCCTTTCCTGCTGCAATCCACCACCGTGCATTGCTGATGTCCGGAGAAAGAAAGGAAAAGAAATGTTCTGTCTGTGTTTGCTCTTAATTCCAACTGGGCACTGCCTTCTTTCTCTCTAGTTTGAACATGTTACCCATGAATATGCTCGCACATATGGATAAATGCTCACTCCAAGTCTTATGATACAGACAGAACTCCTCCGTTATTCAGAACTAACCACTCCAACCACTCAGGGTCCTCTGAAACACATCCATACCCCATGAAACAAAGTAAACAAGTAAATAAAACCTTCTTGGTAGCTAGAATACATGTCATTACATTCACAGGCCAAAGTTGGGACAGTTTCTCCCAGGACAGATTGCCAGACCTTTGCCCAGAACCCAGTTTACTCTAATTAAGACTTAGTTCCAAGCAGTTTGGCTGTTGGGTACTGCAGCACACAAAGATTAAAAACAGAGGAATGGAGGGAAGTATACTACCCAAGACAGACATACTAACAGAGTACAATGACAGCCAGCTGGTCCTCAAAGAAGACACAGAGTTAATGAAAACAGGGCAAGCCAAAACCAATGACAATGACCAAAGAATTAAAATGTCTACATACTCCAGTAATTTCTTTAATATATTGTATAGCACAGTAAAATAAATCATGTTGGGGGGCGGATGTGGCTCAAGCAGTTGAGCACCTGCTTTCCACATGGGAGGTTCCAGGTTTGATCCCTGGTGCCTCCTAAAAGCAAAAGCAAACAAACAAACAACAAGCAAACAAACGAAAAACCCAACTCAGGGGAGCCGATGTAGTTCAATGGTTGAGTGCTGACTTCCCACATATGTGATCCTTGGTTCAATCCCTGGCCCCGGTACCTCAAAAATAATAATATAAATAAATAAATAAATAAATAAATGAATAAATAAATAAATAAATAAATAAATCATGTTTGTATTGAGTATTAACAAATGTTTAATGCATTGTTTACAGAAGTTTTAAAAAGTTTTGGCACCTCTATAGGTAAGTTTCCATTTTTTGGAATATTCACTAATTACTGAAATCATTAGACCTCAATATTCATCTTTAGGATACATGACCACATTTCTAGCTGGCTGATACTTGCCAGGGGCAAAGCCAAGCCAGAAAATGGGGAATAAAAGTGGATGAAATACATCAAATTTGGATTACTGGGCAGCAAAGCTGGAGATTGGGGGAGGGGGAGTCATAACAAACGTGGATGTACTGAGAAGCTTGCCCAAATGTACACTTCCCTCTTCAAGAACACATTGGTGCCAGTTCATGGGCCCTGCACGTAACAATGGTGCCAGTGCAGTGAGGAAAGGGAATCGTTCCTTCTTCATTAAGGACTTAGAGCAGTAACTTGGAATCCTCAATGATCATCAGAACTATTTTGTAAGAAGGCAGACTCCCAGGATCCACCCTGGGATATGGTTTGGAATATCTACCTGGAACCTTGGAGTCTGCATTTTTAAAACCTCAGCCAGGTTAGGAATCACTAATATGGGATGTTGTCGTTTTGGATGCTCCTCTGAGTGCCTGGACTTTTCAGTCCAGCCATCTTCACTTTGATGGATATATAACCTGCTACTCATCCCATCTGAAGGGCAGCTGGCTGTGCTTGCTGGGATGTGCTCACAAGCAGCCTGGCTCCCCACTGTGGCCATGAGGTGCTCACAATCTCTCATACGTGCCCAGTGAGTCGCCTAGCTGGCACCTGAACATCTTCAAAGAGATTAAGGCAGAAATGAGAAACAGTAAAATGACCCATAAGTTGTTTTTCTATAAGGCAATTGATCTCCACCCATCACCATAAAAAAAAAAATGTCTGAAAAGAAATAAAAAGGAAACAACATTTTACTGCATCAAAACCTTTTATGAGGAAAAAGTGTTTTTTTTCCTTAAGTTTCTTCAGGAGGCTGGTACTGGTGGTCAGAAGGTTCCAACTCTAACCACTTTCTAACTTTCTGCCTCTCTGCTTAATAATAAAGATTTTTTATTTATTTATTCCCCACCCCCTCATTGTTAGCTGTCGAGGTCTGTTCTCTGTGTCCATTTGCTGTGTGCTCGTCTTCTCTTTAGGAGGCCCGGGCAACCAGACCTGGGACCTCCCATGTGGGAGAGGCGCTGAATTCCTTGAGCCACCTCAGCTCCTTTCTGCTTAATAATAAAAGCTCACACTTGGGTACTGCTTACCCTGTTTTCCCCAGAACCATTTTATTTAACCGTTCATGCTGTCTGGCTGGCTGGCTTCATTCCTTTCATCAGCTTAATTTCCCACAGAAACACTAAGGTCCTCCTAACCGCATAGCTTTCTCAAATACAATCTCACAGAGACCAAGTCTTTAAAATAAAATAAATCATTAGTAATGAATTTGCAAAACCTTCCACCATGGGTAGAGCCAAACCCTGGCTATGTTTCTTTGGTATTTCAGCTGCTGGATTGCCTATTCATTATGTTTTTTTCCATTATGTAGAAAGCAAACATTAATATCTCTGAGCACACAGAAAATATCTTCTGCCCAAACTAAGTAAACTCAGCTGTCAACAGGACAACTTGTTTAACCTCTTCTCTTCTAAAGCAGAACAGGGATAGTATATAGTATGAGATCAAGGGAAGGAAAAGATTAAAATTCACATCACTTTCTGCATCTTCAAGCAAGAGCTCTATTAGGAGTGTCAGAAAAAGTAAGGGTAAAGTGGCTGCCAGCTTTGACTGTTGAGCTATAAAGTTTTCTGATCTTTAGATTCCAGCTTCTTGGAGGCTGGGATCGTGGTTATTTGCCTCTGACTCCACACAGGTGTGTTTAAAACCTGACCCACAGTATTAGTATGTTTGGGACTCTACCCAGTTTCTAGAATATCCAGTTCCTTTTAGCAAGTAGCAACCTTTACATTCTTGGTGCACAGCAATTAAGTGAACTAAAATTCCCTGGAAATTAGAAAGGTTCCTAAACATATCACAGTATGAATATATATTAGATGGGTAGGATGGCTTGCGGTTGGGGAAACAAGGAATATATATTTTTTGAGTCAGTCAAAACAAATTGTGAGTGGATTACCTGGACTAAAATAAGAAATAGCTATTATCATTGTCTTTGACTATTTGACATATTTAAATTTAATCTAAGTGATCTACAAAAATTCTCCCTTCAGCATGTTATTTTGTCATTCCTATTTCTGAAAACATATTCCCTGAGGTTATATTTACTCACCCTTATGAATATCTTAGGCATAGTCACTCAATAAATATCTAATGGATGAACACCATTTAAAATTTTTAATGTAACATCCCAAGCTTAGAAAGAGAATTTCACAATTTAAGAGAGTAAAAGTGTTTCATCACAGAGAGACAAGTTTTGTAGAAAACAGAAGTGGGCTGGAGTTCTAGTTAGTCATTTACCAATGGACAAGCCTCAAACATTCAGCTTTCCCATCTATAAAATGGGGTTAATACTATTTTCAAGCTTGCTATAAAAATTAGAAATAATGCCTGAAAATTTCCAAGCACAAGTGTCTAGCATAGATGATGTTGCTGGTAAGTATGATGAGTGTTCTTTTTAATACTACTATGAGGGTACCTATTTATTTCCATCATTCTCTGTGTTCCAACTTTTTCAATCTCAAATAATCCTACCATTTTGCTTACATAATTTCCCAGAACAATAGAATAAATTCAGAAGTGAATAAGGAAGCATACTACAAAGTAAAGCATACATGATTTTTCAATTTTGGAAATATTAATTTATTCCAATGTTCAGAGATTTAAGGAGAGCTTCTCTTTACCTATCAAGAAACAGAAACTGATGCTGGTTAACTTGAGTTAAAAATGAATTTATTGGAACTATACAGGAAGAGTTCATAGAACTGGAGGAAATGCTTTATATTCAGTTCTGGAGAAGGAGAGGAATGAGGCAGCTCTGGGAATCAAGCTAGAGAAACTAAGGGAGTGTGTCTTAAGGACAATGAGGCCAGCATGTTCTACCTCTAACCACTTTCTAAGTTCACACAGTTTGGATATACCACAGATTATTTAATTTTGTTTTTATTGATGGATATTAAAGTTATTTTCTACTTCAAATGTTAATGCCTTTGCTATATTAAAATGCAATAAAATGTTGCATTGAAAATGAGTACACATACATCTTCATGCACCATCCTTGTTATTTCCTTAGCATAAATTTATAGTTATGGAATTGAGAGTAAAGCAAGAAGTAATTAAAGGTAAACAAATACATTTTAATGAATTAGAAAATGTAAAAATGACAGACAAAAACAAATACAAGAGTAAATCCTTTGGAGAAATCAAGTTTATGCAATATTGGGAGTGAGTATTGAGAAATATCCACAGTTACGGAGATGTTTTTCAATTTTTAAAAATATGCACATATAATTTTATGAAATCTCAATAAAGTTAGTAAAAGTTTAAAACTCCAAGACTCCATTTTAAGAATGAATATATCCCTAATTTCCATATCAGAAAAAAATAGAACTTGCAAATACCAAAAAGAGTTCAAGTTCACATTTCAATAAACATTCATATAAGTAAAATTCTAGCATTCACAAACCACAGAGTACCCCAAAACTAAAGTTCTGGGGTAGCTCACCATTCCAGACCCTCCCTCTCAGCCTTACTTCTCTCTCCTGATAGAACTAGCCTTTTTGGGGCCGACTCAGTCCATGAGGCCAATACATGAATCCCCACTGTGGTCAAACCTCAAGTCGTTTTAGTTTCTGTTGACCATGGGTGAATTCAAGTCAGAAGGGGAGCAGGCTGTCATCTAGCTTCATTCATGGGAAGCATCTAGGTCTCAGCTCCTGCTCTTTGAGAAATGCTAACACAACTATAATACAAACACAAAAACAAAGCAAAACATTAACTACAAGAACGAGAGGAAGAAGATATTACTTTAGATTGGAAGAATGCAGCATTTGGACAGATATGCATTGGCACGCGACACACAGAGAAAAACATACCAGTGCTTTACTCCCTAGCCAAAGGAAAAAAACCCAGGTCCAGTCAGTCATGACCACAATAAACATATTGTCTAAGTCAAGTGATACCAGGTAAAATACAGGTTGCCCAGTTAACTTTGAATTTCAGATAAACAAACAAATAATTTTTTAGTATGTCTGAAACATGCAATATTTGGGTGAAACTACCACAGGGAAAAGAGTGTACTATCAGTAAGTCTAGCAGGAATGCCTTTAAAGTGTTTTGGAGGTTCACAGAATGTTGTCTTGTCTTTCCTTGTTCCCTTACCTCTCAACTCAGTAAATTCAGAGGAATATACTGGAAGCACCATCCTAGCACAGTTCAGGTGTAACTAATGCTGTGTAGAGAAAAGGGAAGGGCTCCAGAAGGAGACAGTCCTAGAGAGGCAAGTAGAGTGATCCCTGCTCCTGCCTCAATCCGGGTACGGTATGCAGCAAGCTCTCAGAACTGGCAGCTACACAAGAGGCCAGGCCAGGGAGCAAACAGCCAGGCTCAAGGCAGAGAGTCCAAGAGCTTGGCAAAGTCAGCCACTTTTCCTGGACACATCACTGATTTGTGAGTTTTAAAAGGGGAGTAGAATTGACCATTTTGGTATTTGGAATTTCCACAAAACTGTTTTCAATGACGGCTGTGATAAATATTTTTCAAGTGGAGATAACTCCAAAAACGACCACACTATATCATCATGGCTAGTAAAATGGGGTATGGAGCCAGACAAAGTTGGGTGTAAATCTCAACTCCACCTATTCCTATGTAGTGACTTTGGTCAGAATTCTCATCTTCTTTGCAGATTAATAAATTATTATATATTTGGAATTAGATCTGGATGGAAAAATGCATTTACAATAGCAGCCATAAGAAAAACTAAATTTTAAGGGTATCTCTCCTGATTCTGTATGTCTGATAATACAAAGATAAAAGGTTTTTGTTTTATATGTAAAAGAGAACATATACATGACTATGTAATTTTATCTTACAATAGAAATATGTAAAGGATAGGCATTTTGTTCTGATATGCTGTGTGAGGGCCAAACACCCAAATTATTGACCAAAATACTTTGTTTCCAGAGCTACTTCTTATGTAACTAGGAAAAGCAATTAAATCTTCCAGTTCTTCCATCTGTCAGAAGAGTGAATACTACATTTGCCATCTGTCCAGTTTTCAGGTATGGAAAATACTGATGAGAGGATCAATATTTTCAGATGATAAACTAAGAGTAGGGTTTTATATTAGTTCATTTAATAGTTCTACTTTAGTTCTTAAAAGAATTGTCAGTATTTAAAACCTCTGCTCTACATAAAAATTTTTGTTTTTTGATTTTGTTTATTGAAATGTTTCAAACATATAAAAAGTAATATACAGAGACAAATTATTTTGCCACCCAGATTTAACAGATATTAATGGGCCCCCATTGCTTCATATTTCTTCTTCCTTTTAATAAGTTACTCCAGATACCGCTAAAGTCATCATCCTACCCCATGTCTTCCCTTCTCTATTTCCCCAGAGGGTCCAGAAGTTTGAGAAAATCAATTCCATGCAAGACTACATAATTTTACTATATATGTAATCATGAATTAATACATATATATAGTATTATCTTTTTAAAATTTTTATATATTTAATATCATAGTTACATATCCTTTAGCAATTTTTTAATGAGGATTAACTGAGTTTATTGTGAAAGCATATTAAAAATTTCCCAAAACTGATAACACCTGACATGTGTGTAGCTCATAGCAGCTGAGTGTTTTCACATATTATTGTTTTTTTTAATTAAAGATTTATTTTTCATTTATTTATTTCTCCCCACCCCCTGTTGTTTGCACTTGCTGTGTCTGTTCGTCTTCCATGTTTCTTTAGGAGGCACTGGGAACCAAGCCTGGGACCTCCAACATGGGAGGAAGGCGCCTAATCACTTGAGCCACCCCCGTTCCCTGCTTTGTTGTGCCTATCATGTTTTTCTTCCTTGTGTCTCTCTTGTTGCATCATCTTGTTGTGTCAGCATGCTGTGCCTGCCTGTCGCACCAGCTCACTGTCTTCTTTAGGAGGCACCAGGAACCGAACCATGGACCTTCCATGTGGTAGGCAGGAACTCAATTGCTTGAGCCACATCTACTTCCCTATTACTGTTTTTTAATAAAATTTTATTGAAGTATATCATTCATACATGAACATACATAAACAATAAGTGTACAGTGAAAGTTGTGAACTTACAAAACAAACATGCATATCATCATAAAGGGCTCCCATATATCACCCCACCACCAATACTTTGCATTATTGTGAAACATCTGTTACAAACTATGAAAAAGCATCATCAAAATATTACTACTAACTATAGCCCACATCTTACATTTGGTGTATTTTCCCCTAACCCACCCAGTTATTAACACCCTGTACATTTGTTATAGTTCATGAGAGCACATTCTCATATTTGTCCTGTTAACCACAGTCCATCTTCCATCACTGGATTCCCTGTGTTATACAGTCCCATGCTTTGTACAGTCCAATACACTCAGTGGCTCTCATTTTCATCACAGAACTGTGCTGTCATCACCTCAGTCAATTTAAGAACGTTTTCATTACTCCAAAAGGAAAAATCCCAAGCCCTCTTATACTCTCCTATTGTTGACCCTTAGAATTGATATAGTATCTTCTTTGCCATTGCTGCAAAGTACAATATTATTGTTAACTATCGTCTATAGGTTACATTAGTTGTAGTTTTCCCATGTAGCAATTTGTGTTTAAAAAAAAAAATTTTTTTTAAAGAAGCTTTAGATTACCTAAATGTTACATTAATAATATAGGGGATTCCCATTTGCTCTACCCACTCCCTTCTCCCTCCCACACCTTCCCACATTAACAACATCTTTCATTGGTGTGCTACATTTGTTACAACTGATGAGCACATATTGAAGCATTACTATTAATCGTGGACAATGGTCTACACTATAGTTTACATTCTGCTCCACACAATTTTATAGGTTATGACAATGTATAATGGCTTGTCTCTGTCATTGCAATGTCATGCAGGACAATGTCACGCACGATGCCCACTCTGCTTCTAATTGAGAGGGGGCTTAGATCCCATGGGGCAGATGGATGGAACTCTCTTGCCTGTAGTTGCAGACACTCTCTATTCCTTGGGATGGGTGTTGTTCATCATCATCTCCTTGTTAGTTGTCCTGGGTGACTCCAATGAACTGGAGAGTAGGTGTTGCAACTCTGCTGAGATTCAGGGCTCAACTTGCACATGGGCGGACCAAAGATTTAAGTCTCTAGGACATATATTTAACAAATATAGTGCTAATTATAGGTTCAAATAAAGAAAGCAGAATAGCCATGTGTAGGGAAACTATAAATGAGTTTTACTCTGGTACACTGGGGAGCATAAATTCCAAAATAAGATCCACTGACAGGGTGCTGAATCCTGAGTTTGCCCTGCTTATAGTGTCTAGATGTCTCTAAAGTCCTCAGAAGCCCTGCTGTTTGAGGCACTATTTACTATGGTACTCAATGAGATCCTGCTGAAACCTGCATAAGCGTAACCTCAGGAATGACCTCCCGACTCACTTTGAAATCTCTTAGCCATAAAAACTCAATTGTATTTAATATTTCCCCCTTTTTGTCAAGGTCTTTTTCAAGTGCATTGCTAGTTGGTGGTTAGTAATAATCCCTTGGTGCCAGGGAGGCTCGTTCCCAGGAGTCATGTCCCACACTGGGTCGGGTGGGGGAAGGTAGTACATTTATAGGCTGAGTTTGGCTTAGAGAGAGGCCATATTTGAGCAACAAGGAGGCTCTCAGGAGGTAACTCTTAGGCAATAAATAATACTAGGCTAAGTTTCAATTGCACAAGAAAAGGTTCACAAGTATAATCATCAATACCAAGGGCCTGTTTTTTAATTAAATATTTTGTTTTTCAAATTTATTCATATTGATACATGTAGATTGATGCAAATGCTTCCTTTTAACTGTCAAAGAGTAATAGCTCACAGTTAATTCACCCATCACATGACTGGTGAGAGTTATTTTCTCTTTTTTTTACTATTCCAAGCAATGCTGTAATGAATATCCATGCACACATATGCAAATGTTTCTCTAAAATATATAACTGTATTTTAAAATGTAATTGTTCTGACTTTTGTACATTCATCTAAAAAAAAAACTCTAGGTATTTTTATTGGAATTGCATTGAATATCTAGTTAAATTTGGGGAGATTAATATTTTTGTGTGTCTGAACCATGAACAAGATATATCTCTCCAATTACCTAGTCTCTTTTATGTTTTTAAATAAAGCTCCATAATTTTATACATAAAGAAGGAAAAAGTATGTGTGAGGTTTTTTCCCTAGGTACCTTATAGTTTTCATTTTCACAAGGTTGTTCTGTTATATACAATCTCTACTGAGTTCTTTTTTACATTGAATCTTGATTGTTAATTTTGTATCCAGAAATCTTGCTGAATGATATAAGTTCTAAAGATTCTCTTATTTAAAAATATTCTTGGATTTTCCAAATGTCTTTATCTGCTGATTCCCTTAGGTTTTCTTTTGGATAAACATAGTATTTGTGGATAAGAATAATGCCACTTCTTTTCAATCCTTGTACCTTTTAAAATTTTTTCTTATCTTGTGCTAGCTAAGATATCCAGTATCATGTAGAATATCATGTAGATGTTATGAAAATTGGCATCTTTGTCTTGTTTCTATCTTTTTGAAATACTTCTAATGATTTTAATGAGTTATCTTTAATTGGTAAGTCATTTTCTAAATTTTTCCACGTTTCAATATCAGTATCCAGAAATAGGGTATTTTAATGAATACATAACAAATGAGCATAATGAAAAACCACTTTAAGTTTGAAATATTCAATTACTGTCCTAAATAAACATGAGTAATTATTCTCTTATCCTTTAGGCCAATATCTTGATATCCAAGCCCCATATTTCTTCTAGAAATTTGGGGGTTTCTAGAAGAAATTTGGGAGTTTCAAAAATAAACTTCAAATAGTAACAGGAATTTTAAATAAAGCTGTCTTCATCTCACTTGTTAAAACAAACAGTAAATAATGAATATCTTCCAACTAATACAATTAGCTGCTTTCATAAGACTATGGCAAATAATCAAAATAAACTGTAAATACTTAAATCAATTTTTAAAAGTGCAACCACATGGTCATTTCCTGCTTTACTGTCATTACTAGTTTCTCTGATCTGTTTGGAAACATTTTAGTAAAGGCAGAGGCAACTTCTTGACTGCACTCCCCCCGCCCTGCAAATAATCCTCCTACTTGTGGGAAGAATATAATCCTAAAGTTCTTTTGTTAAATTGTCAGGAACATGAAAAACCTTTTTTAGTGGAAACACTGTTATAAATGATGGTTCCATTCTGCCATCAACCCACAAAAAACTACTTAATCCATAATATACCAAAAGTACCAAATGTCCTCTTTCATCCACACCTAACCCATTGCATATAGCATAGTTTTATAGTAGTAATTTACAAGAGGTGATTTTTAAGGCTCTCATAATGGGTGCAATGATTTGTACATTTGTTGAAAATAGAAGGTAAATAATCTTGGGCTCCAATGGTTCATTTACTCCTTAAATTAGATCATATATAACTGTTTTCATTTTAAATTACAATAAAGGTCTTGAGAAATGCTTCAAATTAACTTTGTTACATTCAAGGGACTTTGTACACCAGAAGTCCTACGTCCAGTCAACAGGGCCTTTCTACTCTATATCAGTGTTCTCAAATGTAGTTGCGTATGAATCATCTAATGAGATTAGATTGAAATTACACAGTCCTGGCTTCCACAATCCCGACCCTCAACAGATACTGATTGCTAGGTCTAGGGTGGGATTGATAAATTTGCATTTATAATAAGCTCCCTCCTCAAATTCTGATGGAATTTGAATCAGATTATACTTTGAGACCCACTTCTCTAGATTAATATAGTGTGCACATAAGGTTGATTGTGACCTATACCAAACCTTTATGTTTTCAAGCCTTGTACCACCAACACGTACCATATTTCCTTTAAAGGACAATGATCCTGTGGGCACCGCTTCCTCTCCCAATTCAATCTTGACCAATAAAAACAACTCAGGCATTAACTTACTAGGATTAGGAGCCCTGTACCAGATTCTTATTTTACATAACATCTTGGTAATCTCCTCTGTTCTGACATCCAGTGCCATAGTGAATAAGATCTAAATTCTTGGGTCACTGACAAAATTCAATGTATTTTGTTTTTGCTTTTTAAAAATTTTCTCTTTTTATTTATAGTCTAATCATTGTTATTCCACCATGAATGTGACTAAGCTTGATAAATTGTCAAATTTTACCCAATATCATTGCTGGCATGTTATTATATCATAATTATTCTTAACAACTTTATTGAGAAATAATTTACATACCATAAAGTTCACCTGTTTAAACACATAATTCAATGTTTTTTTTAGTACCTTTGCAATGTGAATACATCACCAGAATCTAACTTTAAGCCATTTTCATCATCCCCAAAAGAAACCCATACACATTAACATTCACTTCCCATCCTCCCACACCACCACTCCCCCCAAGCCCTAGTTAACCATTATTGTACTTTCTGTTTCTATATATTTGTTTGTTCTATGTATTTCATATAAATGGAATCATACAGTATGTGGTTTCTTATGATTGTCTTCTTTCACTCAGCATGTTTTTGAGGTTCATTCATGTTGTAGCATGTATCAGTACTTCTTTTTTTATGGCCATATAATTTACCATTATATGGACATGCCACATTTTGTTTAACCATTTATCAGTTGATGGACATTTAAGTTATTTCCACCTTTTGCCTATAAGGAATAATGCTTTGATGAATATTGGTGTATAAGTTTCCATTTCTTTTGGATATATATCTAGTAGTGGAATTACAAGGTCATAACATACTCTATGTTAACATTTTTTTTTTTAAAGGTTTATTTATTTACTTACTTTTTATCCATTTTAACCCCTCCCCCCATTTTTGCTATTTTGTGTCCACTTGCTGGGCAATTCTGTGTGTCCGTTTCCTGCCCTCTATTCTCATCCTTCTCTTGTCTTCACTGGGATCCAATCCTGGGAACCTCCAATGTGGGGGAGAAGCGTTCTGCCACCTGCACCACCTTAGTTCCTGGTTTTTTGGCACGTCTCATCTTGGCTCTCCCCCGTGTCACTCTCCTGTTATGTCATCATCTTGCTGCGTGGCTCGGCAGGGCCTGGGGGCTCGCCTGCTCGCAGGGCCTGATAACGTGCGCACTCGCACACCGGCCCTGGCGGCCAGCACACCTATATTTGAGGTCCCGGGGATCGAACCCAGGTCCCTCCATATGGGAAACAGACACCCAACCATTTGAGCCACATCCACCCCCCTCTATATTAACATTTTGAGGAATTATCAACCATTTTGTAAAGTGGCTTTATAATTTTACGTTCCTACCAGGAATGTGTGAGGGTTCCAATTTCTCCACATTTCTTGTCAGTACTTATCTTTTTTCTTTTTTTAATTCTAGCTATTGTAGTGAGTGTGGAGCGGTTTCTTACAGTGGTTTTGATTTGAAATTTTCCTAATAGCTAATGATGATGAGCATCTTTTCATATGCTTATTGGCCATTTGTACATCTTGTGTAGATAAATGCCTATTTATGTTCTTTTCCCATTTTTATAATTGGGTTGTCTTTTTATTATTGAATTATAAGTGTTTTTGATATATTCTGGATACATGTCCATTAGCAACTAAATGATTTGCAAATATTTTTTCTCAGTCTGTAGGCTGTCTTTTCACTTTCTTGATGGTGTCCCTTGAAACACAACATTTTTTCAATTTGATGAAGTCCAAGTTAACAATCTTCTCTTTTATTGCTTGTGCTTTGGGTGTTGTATCTAAGAAATCATCAT
Source organism: Tolypeutes matacus (assembly GCA_026826555.1). NCBI lineage: Eukaryota > Metazoa > Chordata > Mammalia > Cingulata > Chlamyphoridae > Tolypeutes > Tolypeutes matacus. The sequence continues at coordinate 16,051,162 of JAKSZT010054416.1, forward strand.
TGCCTAGCTCAGGATCATGAAGATTTACTTCAGTGTTTTCTTCTAAGAGCTTTATTACAATAATTATTTTATATATGCAAGTGAATGGGAATTGAGATTTTAAATTGTATAAGTAAAGCACCAAGAGGAGACAGTTCTGATGATTTCATTTATCAATAGCAATTATTAGGATTACAGCATGGTTTCTGGGCATTAGCAATAACTACAAATGAGCTAATAAAGAGAATATAGTGCCAATGAAGACAGAACTGCAAAGTCATAGTGAACTTAAAAGGACTTAAGGACAGTCCAACCCATACTCCCCACCCTATCCCTGTGACAAACCAGCACCACCCAACCTATAAGTATCATTACACCACTGTCATGCCCCTCCACTGTACTTACACACTTCCACCTTATAGATTTTGCCCATATGGGCATTGGCTCACAACCTAAGGAGTAGGGAGGGAAATTGGATTGGTGAGAAAGCACAGGTGGACTTTGTGCCTCTGTTTAGGGTGACTCTAGGGGACACCACAAGGCAGCTCTGACAGTTTCCAATCAGAAGAGAAGAACTCAGGAACCCTGACTCAAGCCCTCTTACCATGGCACATCAGATAAAGGGAATGATAATTTCCAGGCCCTGGAAGGAGTTCTTCCATTAAGGCTGCGTCATTCATTTGTTGTGACAACAGGAGGTTTGTCCTTCTCTACCTGGTAGAAAGCTGTGTCTGAGCACACGAAGTGTCTGTTTTGTCACCATTCCTGCCATCCACAACTGCTACTTCTCAGGTCCAATGGCCAAATAGCCAGGATCACTGACCAGCTGTTCTCCATGTCCATGTAGGAGGAAGGACCAGAAAGGTACTATTGTTTATAACAAAAGGAACACAGGCAAGGATAAAAGAAGAATTTACTGATGGCCTGTCAAAATGACCTCATCAGAGAAACAAATAATTAACATCATGGGGATTTTGAAGCCATTTTTCCGTCAAATTTCCTACATTATGTGAATTAGAAACTTCTAATTCATAGAAAAGACTCCTTCAGTGAAAAATAAGGCCTACTGTTGAAACATTATTCCTTCTCTTCAAAACATAGCACAGAATGATCATACCAAATATTCAGTGTGAACAACTTAATGTATTGACTCACATATCTAATAAATTTAGGATCCTCTACAACCTAAAAAAAAAAAAATTCATTCTATAAGCAACCATTCTACAGAACTTCCATTGTTACTAGGCTCTTTTGCTTAGTATCAGGAAGGTATCACTGTATAACACCTGAATCTATCTGCTTCCTCAAGTTTTGTTGTCTTTATGTTCATGCTACCCCCATAGAAATTCTTTCTCTTGTTCTAATGGACACTTTCTAAAGTAAGTCTCTGCACCTGAAGGCACTCTGCCTGTTGAAGGAAAGCAAATCCAGTTACAACACAATGGGGAATTGTGAAAGATCATTTGGCAGTCTAGTGGAAAACAAAATGTCTTCTAAGGACCTGGTGAAGAAAAATGCAGAATGTCTTTTGTATCTGGCATCCTTCATGTAGCACTAGAAGTGCTTTTAAGACATGATTTGATTTGTGTTCATGATGCATGATCTTTCTCTATGCTGTAGGAAAATGCCCAACTTTTTTCTAGACCCTTTGTGAGAGAATCCATTCTCACCTGAGTGGAATGGTTTGCTGGATCTTCTCTTAAAGCCAAGTAACGGATAACCTGAATCTTTGAGTCTTTTCATCTCTAGACTTTTTTAAACATATATTTTTATTAGAGAAGTTGTGAACTTACAAAATATTCATCCCTAGACTTTTAATATACTATAAAATGGTTGTTCTAAAGATAGAGAAAAACAATCAGGTAAGTTTTTTATTACACAAAAATACTTGGTAGATCCAGCAAAAAGAGCTCAAGTTTTTCAGATAATATTGGTCTAGAATATCATATATTCTGAGATATTGTTACCTACATGTTTTATTCTTACTCCTCAATTTTTATTAAATATTTGCTCATATTTTTCCATTTTGATTCAATTTTATCTACTTGTTATTTAAAATGATTTTCAGGTTTAGAAATACAATCAACTTTGCAAATATGTGGGCATGGTAAATTCTCTCAATATTAATGTGACTCACAATTATTATCTCTTCTTCTCAAACCAAAGCTTGCAATATAGAAATCAATCATCCTATCACCCTAAACCTACTTTGATCAAGCCTTTCCATGCAAAGATGGATGATAAAATTTATTAAATTTCCTTTAGTGAAATTTCCTTTAGAAGTCACTGATATGTGGGACAAATAAATTTTACCACAGCACCACTCTTAGAAACAGGTTTAATTAGGACAATAATCCATTCATTCATAGGGATACTAATCTAGTGATGGAATAGGGGCAGAATGGTACGAGGGGGAGATATTGAACAAGAAATTAGAAGGCTAAATTCCAATCCAAAGTATGCTATTATGAACTTGAACAGAGTACTTAATTTCTCAGAGTGCATTAATTAGGAATGTGCAGAGATATAAGTAACTGAAAAACTGACTAAAAGTGGCTTAAGAAATAGAGATAATGAATTGTCTCACACAGGAGGAAATCTGGAGGAAGGATGTTCCAGATTTGGTGCAGTGCTCACTATAGTCATCAATGTCCCAAGCTCTTTCGATCCTCCTACCCTGTTGGCTTTCTATCCTTAGTCTTGACACCTCATGGTCCCAAGGTGGCTGCCACACTCTTGGCATTACCTTCCCATTCAAAAATATAAAGTTAAGGAGGCTTAAAATGATTTTTATCAAGTTACTTTATCTCTTTCACAATGAGAAGAATATTTCCCTCATGCAACCCAACAAATTTCCCCTTATATCTTTCTGGCCAAAACCTGGTCACATGGCCACCCCTATCTACAAGAGAAAGTGAATATCTGGCTTACCCAGTGTCTATCCTAGGAGAAGACAAAGGAAAAAGGATACTTATGGGCTTGTTTATAAACTGTGGGAGTTGGAAAAACTGACCTCTCAGGTATAGTTCTAGACTAACAGGTAATTTTTGAAAATAAAAAGTAATGAAAACAAATGAGCCAACTTTGTGTTTTTAAGAAGCTCTGTTTTTTATTCAAATTTCCTGTGAAGGTATTTTTCCTCTCTCTATTTAAAAACGATAACAAAACAAACCTCTTCTATCCATGATTCTGAAGTACTAAAGTGAACAGTCTCTCTTCCTCTGACTAGGAAAAAAACCTTTTGAGTGGTCCAGACACTGAGTCATTCAATTTAACTTTGATGGGGCTACATCTATTTTTGAGGTTTTTCAGTCATGGTTTAAGAACCCTGACTGTCTACAGACACTTTGGATATTATTACCAAGCACTTTTCTGGGTTTATGCAGCACTAAATTTAAAATGGAAAATTAAAGATGTAAAAGGCTAAGTAAATAATTCTATCAGAAAAGGCATGTGTGATCATCTTGTTTTTAAAAAATCCCAAGAACTCAAAATGTTTGGAATTTGTCCAACTGGCATTCCTTTTTTGGATGCCTCATAATCCTATGTAAGAAGGCAATGTACATCTGCTTTATTTTTTTTTTGGGGGGGGGGTGTGGATAACCAGGGCCTCCTACATGGGAAGCAGGTGCTCAACCACTGAGCTACACCCACTCCCCTTCTGCTTCATTTTTAAAAAAAGAATGACACAGCTGCATCTTAATACTAAAAGTAGCCCCCTTGAATGAATGTGTGTTCTGAAACTAAAACAAGGCACTACATGAGAAAAGCTCGGAGGCCAGAACGTAGCCAGCTGTGTATGCCAGATGTGATTATAGAGTGACGGTGAACAATCCGCAATCAGCCTATTGGTTTGCCAGAAGCTGTGGACACCCAGAAGAAGTTCAGTCTGAATACATAGACTGAACTATGTTAAATGGTGTGTTAAAAACTCCCTGGAAAAATGCGTTTTACCAAGATACTCTATGGGAATATTTAGCTATTACATTGTAAATGCTGTTATTTTGGTTTCTAAAAATGTCATTCCAGGAAATGATTCAAGGGAGGAGTTATAAAGATGGCTGTTGGACAGAACCAAAAAAAAAGAAAAAAAAAAAGTTAAACCTAGAGTACAAGCATTCAAACAGCTAGAAAAGGTGAAAGCATCAATTACTATCTGCAATAAAATAGATTCTTAGAATCCAAAATAAACTGATTTTTTCCCCTCCATTTGCCATGATGTCCCAGGAAGCTGGTTATGTTTTGAAGAGTCCCTGCTATTCACTGTTACAAAAGTATTAATGTTCTTGTTCTAATGGCTTTGGATCAAATATCAGGTTGAGAGAAAAATCAACTGAAGGAAGACACCAGGAGATGGCTCTTACCCTTATCTCCCAGCAGCCACAGCCAACAGGCAGTTGAGGACTTTGATAAGAATTTCTGCAGATTTGGGGCTCATGTTCTTTTTTATTCCTCTCATTGCCTGAGAAGTGCAAAATGGGGACAGCTAAGAATAAAGGCTAGTCAAGAAATAACTACAGTGAATGCCACATTAAGAGTTTGAGTTTTCTCAGAGGGATGCTAAGACAGCTTAGTAACTGAAACTTAGTAAGTGGAAATTCATAGAAAAAAAGAAAGACAAAGAGGAAGAATGGGGGAGGGGAACCTCCTTTTTCTCCCTGAATTGGTTCTTGTTAGAGAACAACTCTCTCCAAGTGTGGAGTTCTTGGTTTAGCAAACTTGCTTCTCATCAATGATATTTATCAATTATGTGCCTATATTTAAGTATAGTTTTGTTTCTTTTTTTACTGCTGTTCTGTTAGATCTACAAATCACAGCAGATCCCTAAGAAAATTACCTCAGATAGAATAATAGCCATCTATATATACATTATTAAGGTTAGTTAGCCATAACTTATGAGTAAAAACTTTTCAGTGTATTTTCAAAATATCAATAATTTCACTTACACTGCTATCCAAGTAAACTCAATGCCCCTGCCCCTTCTTGGCAACATAAACGAGCTTTTTACTCTTCACTTTTAAACTCCCACTTAAGCCTTTACTACCTAATATGTTCCTCATGTGTTTTAAAGTATATGCTGTATACAACTTTATTATTCACATTGTTACTTCCCTATGTCTCCCCATATTACACACTGGGGAATAAAATTGCAAAATTCCCTACATTTTTTTAGCCAAGCAAAGAAGAGAGAGAAAGGGAGGCAGGAAGGGAGGGAGGGAAGGATCAGAGAGGGAAGCTAAGTCAGTGAATAATTATTGTTAGTAAATGGCACAGAGGTGGTACAACCGCCTCGAGCATTCATATTCATAAGTGGAATAATTTTAATATCATCTCATATTTATGAATGTGATTTTAAGCTAAGAGATTGAAGCTAGAAGAGTTGTCTCCATGCCTTCAGTATGTATGGCAGGTGACTGCTTTCCATTTCCCACTTTTCTCCCAAGATTCCTGCAGCTCCTGTCAGTTATCTCTCCCTTTTTTTTTTTTTTTTTTTCTTTTTAAGGAGAGCATTTTCTCCTTTCTTCATACCACCTCCGCTAGAGATATACATATTCAGCTTATTGGAAGTCTGACTCTGCTTCATCTAGGAAAAAAGAAAGCAACTCATAGTTGCTAATCAGTATTAGGCATTTCACACTCTAATAAATACATCTGTCAAAATATTTCAGCAATTATATAATCTCAGATAACAGAAAATTACACTGAAATCATCCCTTAGTATTACAGTGATATGTACTTGTTTTTGAAATTTGTTTTCCTTCTCTTATCTGTTCCAAAAGCATTATTTCTGGATAAGGGATAAGAAAGTTAATAGCCAATTGTAAAAAAAAAAATTTTTTTTTTAAATTTGGGTTAAAATTAAAGAGTGCAAAACAACCAAAGATCAACTGATGTGTTAAAAGTGAGCTTTTCCTGGGAAGTGGCTGTGGCTCAATTGGTTAGGCTCCTGCTTACCATATGGAATTGAATCCGGGGCCTCCTGGTGAAGGCAATCCGGCCTGTGCAGTGCGGTGAGCTGGCACAGCAAGATAACACAACAAAGGGAGATAAGCAGACACAGAAAAATGCACAGCAAATGAACACAGCAAGCACAAGCAGCAAGGGGGGGATAAATAAATAAATAAATATAAATCTTTACAAAAAGCAAGCTTTTCTTATTTTCTTTTAAATAATTTAAAAAAATAGAACTAGTATTTGCATTGATTACTTGAACGTGTGAAAGAAAATTCACCTTTTACATTCCACTTTACAATGGATCAGAGAAAAGAATTCAAATAGATCTGGAACATGAGTTTTCATTTTCTTTACTGGTTAATATTGATTTTTTAATTCTTTCTTAGTCATTTGTAATTCATCTGGTGTTGGACTATTTTTCAGATCTGAGGCATCCCTTATAAAAATGCATATCAGTCAACAATTTAGATAAGTTCACATACCTAAGGAGGAGAAAAGGGTTTCTTACAGCCTTCCCTTTATCACTGAGGACAGGTTGTTACCATTTAAATGCTAGATTGCACAGATGCAATTGCCTTAGAAGTCTTGTAAATGAAATGTCTCTTTCCTGAGGCACCTCTAACACACATGTTAAGAGGTCAGAAGCAGCAATAGGGACTAAGAAGATACATGACAGCATAGCCATTATTGTTCAGAAATCACATGAAACTTGGGGTATGCTGAGAAAATGAGAAGGTAATTGGATGAAGGAGTAAGAGAGAAAAGAAAATGTGTATTATGAGAAATTCAATATGTAATAGACAAAACATTATAGAGCTGAGGTAACTTGTTCTTTTTGAACCTGAATGTATTCTAGATGTACTCTTGACTAGTTTTGCTATTACAATAAGATACTTAGCACTATAACACTATATTCTTATAAATTACTGTTATTTATTAATTTAACATTAAATTCAACAGCAACAAGAAATTACTATATACAATTTGAGCCACCAATTGAAAATAAATCATGTTCACCAACTTCCAGGAACTTACCATTTAGAGGAGAAACCATATAAATATTAAATTAAACATAGTGTAGTATTTTAAGTGATCTACAAAGCAGAGAACCAAGGGCTGAGAAGAGGTGGCCTCGCAATGTAAAAGAACACTGATGAGGATTTTATGGCAGACTCTTGTTTCTTGGCCAGTTGGAAAATGTCCTTTGGGAAACTAGCCCTTGCTAAAGTTCGTCCCTGTGGATGGGTGGGGCTTCACCCTGAATTTAGTGGAGCACGTGACCCCAATCTGTCCAATTAGAACACCCATTACCCTAAACACACCGATTGATTCCAGGGTGGGCATGTGACCTAAGGTTGCCATTTCTGAGTGAATCCTGCAACTTGTGTGTAAGAAAGAAATGCCTCTTTTTTTATTTACTTAAATCTGGAAGGGAGCTGCTGGCAGGCATCTTGCCCTCATGAGCCACCTAAGAAGGTTAGTCTCCTGTGGTTGCTGTGAAAAATCATCACAAACTTGGTGGCTTAAAACAATGGAAATTTATTCCCCCATAGTTCTGAAGGCAAGAAATACAACACTAGTTTCACTAGGCTGAAATCAAGGTGCCGGCAGGGTCCTGCTCTCTCTGGAGGATCTAGTGGAGAATCCATTCCTTGCCTCCCCCAGGTTCTGGCGGCTGTTTGTATTCATTTGCCTATGGCCACATCGCTTCTATCTCTGCCTCCAACTTCACATCACCCTCTCCTCTTCTGTGTATCAAAGCTCCCATTGCCTCTCTCTTATAAGGGCACTTACGCTTTTTTTATTAGATTTAGGGCCAACTCAGATAATCCAGACTAATTTCCCCACTTCAAGATCTTTAATTTAGTCACACAGATAAAGACCCTTCTGTATACACACCTATCTTTCTCCCCAATCAGTATGAACCATTTGTCTTTGGATCCTAAACATAGCACAATGTAGGAGTTGGGTCAATATACAAATATACACTGAATCAATGAATGAATAAATAAACTGGAAAGTAGGCAATGTAAGAAGGAGTGCTGCGTTAAGAAGATGGAGGGTGACCACAAGCTGCAGAGGCTGGGAAAGACTTCACGGTGAGGCAGGGTCTGAGCCAAACTTGGAAGAGGGAGAAGACTTAAATGCGCAGGGAAGATGGGAGAGGATTCTGAGAGGTTAATATTATTTTAGCAAAGGCCAAACACCTAAAATGTTTTTTGGTACTAATTCTACCTCCCCAAGAGAATATTTTTAGTTTTCATAGTTCATCATGCCATAGCATAAATAGCTGTATTGCATTATTTCCACACCAGCCAGCCTCTTCTGCTAGACCACAGGCATGAAATATGGTTGCTGCTTTATTATGATCCTTTTCCCAGACACAATAATCCATTTAAAGTATTAAACTGCATTGAAAGCCAAAAACCCCATGGATGGCTTGCATCCAACCACATATGCTACATTTAAAAAATTTCAATAGGGGAAAATGGTCAATGTTCAAAATTGTTCATTGATAAGTACAGAATGCAATGCAATAAAAAAAGGTTCATATGAATTATCAAATGACAAAAAAAAAAAAAAAAAAAGTGAAACTCACATAGTATCCTAAAAATGACAGACTCAAATTTGAACCTAGGGAAAATATTTTAAAGAACTGATATTGCTAGTGTTTACTAAAAGCAAAAAGTCACTAATTCTTTATTATTGCTCAGATCTAACCACTCAGAACCTTTGAGTCACTAGAGTAAGAAATAAATCATAAGAAAATAAGCTGTTCTATGCTTTTAGCTTTTTATTGCAATATAATATACATATAGAAAAGTATACATGTTATAAGCATATAGCTTAATGAATTTTACAATCTGAATAGATGCATGTAACCAACAGCTAGCTCCAGAATAGAACATTAGCAGGACTCCAGAGCCTTACCTAATGCCTTCTTCCAATCAGTGTCTGTACCCAGCATGATAACTGCTATCCTGATTTCTAGCACCACAAGTAAGTTATACCTGTTGCAGCAGTTTGATATTATTTATGAATTCCAAAAAAGATATTATGTTTGTAAACTGGTCTGTTCCTCTGGGCATGATACTCTGATTGTATTAAATTCAAGTTTTACATTTACTTGATTAAATCAAGATTAGGGCTTTGATTTAGCCACGTCAATATGGCGTGACTCAGGGTACCCGCTTGGTGGGCTGACAGAAACAGACACTCACTCAAGAAGACACACAGAAGAAGACACGGAAGAGAAGAGAACTTGGTCATTTCGGTCCTGCCATGTGACAGAAAGGAGAAGGTGCAAAGAGCTAAAGCCCTAGGGATTGCTGAGCCATTCACCTGATATTTGCAGCCGAAGAGACCAGAGCCCTGAGCAGCTAAGGCCCGGAAAGAGCCCTCCAGCAACAGTTGAGATTGGAAGAAGCTGGGCCATGGAGCCTTAAGAGGAAGAGGAAGGCTGAATCTTGGCAGACATCAGCAACCATCTTGCTTCAACACGTGGCAACAGGCTTTGTTGAGAAAGTACCTCTTATGGTACCTTGAGTTGGACTCTTTGGGGCCTTGTAACTGTAAGCATTTACCCCAAATAAATACCCTTTATAAAAGCCAGCAGATTTCTGGTACTTTGCATCAGCACCCCTTTGGCTGACTAATACACCTGTTTTTATAGTTTTCAGATTTTCGTATGAATCCATATAATATTTTGGGCCTGACTTCCTTCCCTCAGGATTATATTTCTGACACTTATCGATATTGTTATGTGTAGATGTAGATCATTCATTCTCATTGCTGTCCAGCAGTAGTTCTCAAAGTATGGTTCACACATCCATTGAGTTCTCGAGACCTTTTTGGAGAGTTCAGAGGGTAAACTACTTCCATAAACACAGTAAAACATAATTTATCTTTTTCACTGTGTTGACATTTGTACTGATGGTACAAAAGCAATAGTGAGTAAAATTACTGATGCCTTAGCACAAATCAAGGCAGTGGCACCAAACTGTACTAGTCATCATTGTATTATTGTTTAATATCATACATTACCAGTCAATAAAAGCAAAACAAAAATGCCAATTTCACTTAAGAATGTACTTGCTAAAACAGTAAAAAAAAATAGTAATTTTATTAACTCTCAACTCTTGAGTACATGCCTTTTTAAGAGTCTGTGGGATGAAATAAATTATGTATAAAATACTTGTACTGCATACTAAAGGACAATGTACAAAAAGCAGTCATAAGGAAAAGCACTTGTGCAATTATGAGTTGTGAGCTAAACTGGCCATCTTTGTCATAGAACACCATTTTTACTTGAAAGAATGACAGGAAAACTACAGATATTGAGACCTGGGAATTTGGCAAATATTTTCTCAAAGATAAATGAAGTGAGGCACTTCATGGAAACCAAATGGCAGTATTTGATGCCAATGATAAAACATGGGCTTTCAAACAAAAATTAGAATTTTTGAAAACTTGTATCTACCACACAATGAACCTGTCAGCTTCTCAATAATTAGAGTTTCTTTGTGGAGATCAGTCATGATCTTAATATATGTGATTTTTAAAATATTATATAAGGAATTATTTGGAGGACCTGTATAATTCAGTAAACCAATATATAACCAATGCAGAATGTTACAAAAGTGTTAATGGGCAAAAGATCCATTCAAAGTATAAGCCAGACCAATGGATTTTAATGTAACAGAGTATGAAAAGTTCATTGATGACTTCAGAATTCACACTATAACTAACCTTTAAGAAACTTCTACCTGTAAAGTTTTGGTGTAGTATCAAAGAAGGATATTCACATTTATCTAAAAAAAAAAAAAAAAAAAAGACAATGAACATACTTCTCCATTTTCCAACTATATATGTATGTGAAGCTGGTTTTTCTTCATATACTTTAATAAAATATCACAGCAGATTAAATGGGGGAAGCATAGATGAAAAATCCACCTGTCTTCTTTTAAGCCAGATATTAAAGAGATTGCAGAAATGTGAAACAATGCCTCTATTCTTGCTGTTATGGTTAGGCTAATGTGTCGACAGGGCCAGGTAATTGTGTCCAGGTGTTAGGTCCAGCAAGCACTAGGCTAATTGTAATGCAAGAGCATTTATGGACTTCAATCACCAGTGAGTTTACTGCATGGATGGCTGATTACATCTGCATCAATCAGGGAGATTGCATCAGCAATGGGTGACGCTTTTATCCAATCAGTTGAGTGCCTTAAAAGGGGAAGTGATTTCAACATTCAGAGAGAATTTCCCAGCTGTCTTTGGACAGCCAACTTCTCCCAGAAACTCATCAAGGACCTTTCAATGGACTTTCATCGGAGCCCCTGGCTTGCAGCCTGCCTGTGGAACCTGGACTTGTGCATCTCCATGGTCACAAGTCTTATAAAATCTCATATTATTGACAGATATCACCTGTTGATTCTGTTTCCTGAGAGAACCCTAATAATACACTCACTATATATTTTTTGGTTTTGGAAAATAAAGTCATTTTTAATGAAAATATGTTATTCATGTTAACATACAATGGGCTTGGTATTGTTATTTTAGAGGGAATTAATACATAAATATTTTTAAATTTTCTCTGTTTTAAATTATAATTTAGTAAATTATCTATGTTTATAACCCACATAATCAAAAATTCTTTGGGGCCCTCAATAATTTTTAAGGGCATAAATGGGTCTTGAAACCAAAACATTTGAGAACCCTTGCTGTATGGTATTCCACTGTGAGCAAATATTTAATTTTAACAGTAACTTTTGGGGATGTACTTGAGATGGTATATATTTAGCTAAATTTCCTCATCTGGCTATTCTGCCATGGTGTATTCTCCTCTCTAGGCCCTTTGCACTGGGACAAATAGATCACTCTCTGGGCCACTACTTCCAGTGGCTGTTACATCAGCTGCACTGTCTTTTTCCTGGCAGGGCTATTCCAGAAGGCTCTACCAAGACTGTGGGACTTTGCTGTGGCTTTAAGGATTTGGTCAGAAAGAGGTCAGAGTAGGACAGAGAATACTAGAATGAACTAAGCAGACCTTTTCTTGGATTTGTGGAATATGCTTCCCTGAGCTTCTTAGTTTAACATCACCTCCTAACATCAAATCTAAAACAATCTCCCAGTGTCTCTGTAACACATAACCTTGTTTTGTCTACTCCCCACCCCTAGAATGTGAGTGCTAAGATTTCAGAGAACTTGTTTGTCTTGTTTATTGCTGTACCCCCACTGACTAGGACCATGTCTGGAATACAGTAAGTACCTAATATGTATTTATTGAATAGACAAATTGCTCCCTTTTCAGAAATCTGTTTATTTTGCAATTAATAAAGGACAAATAAAAATTTAAGAGCCAGAATTTAGTTTTATTTCATGGGATATCGGGATTTACCCCATTTGTGTATTTGTGTGTGTGTATAAAATAATGGCTGTTGGGGATTGTATCACGTACACCATAAAAGATATATTTGAATCTTAATCTGAATTCCTGTGGATGTGAACCCATTTGCAACCAGGACCTCTGAAGACATTATTATCAATTAAGGTGTGGACTCATTTGTGAATAATAGGATCTTTGAAGATCTTATTTAGGTGTGGCCAAACTAAATCAGGGTGAGTTTTAATCCATATGACCAAAAGACTTTATGAATAGGGAAAATTTGGATGCAGTCGGTAGAAACCAAAAACCTGAAGAAGGAGAAGCTGTAGAAGCAAGAAGTCAGCATAAACCAGAAGAACAGAGACAAGGAGAGAGAGATCATCACATGATGGGAGGCAGAGATGCAAGCCAAGGAACCCAAGGATTGAATCAAAGATAGCACCAACTGCATAGACTACAAGGAGAAAGTGTGGCCTTGCTAATGTCTTGATTTTGGATTTCTAGTCTCTGAAACAATGAGACAATAAATACTTATTGTTTAAGTCAACCCATTGTATGGTGTTTGTCATAACAGCTCAGACAAACTACAAAAGAAAATGGTATAAAGGATTTGACAAAATTCCCAGGATCTACATATTTACTTAAAACATTGCCTTTTCTTTTCTTTTTTCTCATTCCATTATTTTCAGCCATATATACAGTTGTTGCTAAATAATCTCATGACATCTTTGAAATTTATGACTTCTAAATAGATTTCCATCATGTTTTTTCTAAATTATTTCTTATTCATATTCTGTATATTTAACAATTTATATATTTCATTATAAATTACATTCTCCATTCTGCTCCTTAAATGTTTTCAACTCTTACAGATTTTCAGATTTAATCCTGTTGGATAAGAGAGTGCACTTAGACTGGTCTCTAAGATTTTTGAAGTTGGAAAAGTATTTTTATTTAAATTTTGCCAGCATTCTCTATATGTACTAACATAGAAAGAGCTCTAAGATATGCTGTTGAGCATATAAAAAGCTAGGGGTAAAAGAGCATATACCTTTTTCTTTGTTCTCACTTTGTTTTCTTTTATTAAAAAAAAAAAAGACATATAACCATATAAATATTTGCATGTGTATATACTAGCTCTGTAAGATGACAGAAAACTGGAAACCTTTGTTGGCTCTGTGGAGGGGACAGGAAGACTGGGAAAAGGGGTTGAAGGAGACTAACTTTTCAAAGTCCCCTTAAATATCCTAAAATTTTATACACTGTGTAGGTATTACTTAGTTATTTAAGTTTAAGGAAGTAAATTAGGTAAATAAATGTTTATCAGCATACACTAATTAAAAGTTAGAGATTGGCAGAGTAAGTTAAAAAACAAGAACCAACTATATACTGTCTGTAAGAAATTTAAGTTAAATATAACAATAGAGGTTATGCTGAGAGTGAAAGGATAGAAAAAGACAACAAGTAAATATTAATCAAAGGAAGGCAGGAGGGGCTATATTAATATCATATAAATTAGACTTCAGAGCAAAGAAACTTACCAGAGACAGAATGACATTACATAATGATACAAGGGCCAATCCACCAGGAGGACATGGTAGTCCTGGATACTCCCAACAGTGGAACTGTAAAATATGTGAGGTGTAAAGTAGAACTGAAAGGAGAAGCAGACAAACTTCAATTACAGTTGGAGACATCAACACCTCTCTCCCAACAATTGAGGGAACAACTAGACAGAAAAGCAACAAGAATATAGAAAACTCAACAGGATCTAATCAACCTTTTTAAAAGAACACTACACCAAACAACAGCAGAATGCACATACTTTTCAAGTATCCAGGGAATGTATACCAAGATAACCATATCCAAGGCAAAAAAACAAACCTCAAATCATTTAAAAGAATTGAAATCATAGAGAGTGTGTTCTCTGACCACAATGGAAGCAAACCAGAAATCAGTAACAGAAAGACAGGAAAATTTGCAAATACTTGGAAACTAAACAAGACATTATAAATAATCCAAGAGTGAAAGAGGAATTGTCAAGGAAAATTTTTTAAATACATTGAAATGTGCTTCAATATGTGTTCATCAATTGTAACAAATGTACCACATAAAGGATGTTGTTAATGTGGGAAAGTGTGGGAGGGGGAGGGAATGGGGCATATGGGAATCCCCTATATTTTTTTATTTAAACTTGAAGTGAAAAATTGTTACAAGGGACAAGAATATCACTATATATTGCTAAAGGGTACATTCAACAAGAAGATGAAACAATTTTAAGTATATACGCACCAACTGGCAAATCCCCAAAATATACGAAGGAAATAGTGAGAGATTTGAAGGGAGATATAGATCTACATTAATAGTGGGATACACCACATTCAGTAATGGATAGAATATCTAGAAAGAATATCAATAAGGAAATATAAGACTTGAATGATACTCTAAACTAACTAGACCTAACAAACATATATAGAATAATTCACACAACAGCAGCAGAATACTCATTCTTCTCTAGTGCAAATAGATCATTCTTCAGGATAGACCACATGTTAGGACATAAAACAAGTCGCAATTAATTCAAAAATATTGAAATCATATAATTTATTTTCTCTGATCACAACAGAATGAAGTTAGAAATCAATAACAGATGGAGAAATAGAAAATTCACAAATTTGTGGAAATTAAACAACCAATGGGTTAAAGAAGAAATTGTAAGGGAAATTAGGAAATAAATTGAAGCAAATGAAAATAAAATACAACATAATAAAACTTATGAGATACAGCAAAGGCAGTGCTGAGAGGGAAACTTATTGCTCTAAATGCTTATATTAAAAAGAACAAAGGTCTCAAATCAGAGGCCTACCATCACAACTGTAGGATCTAAGAAAAGAAGACCAAACTAAATCCAAAATGAGCAGAAGGAAGACAATAACAATGATTAGAACGGAGATAAATGAAATGGAGAATAAAAAAATAATAGAATCAACAAAACCAAAATTTGTTTATTTGGAAAGATCAATAAAGCCGACAAAATATTTAGCTAGACTGACAAAGAAAAAAAGAGATGATTCAAACAACTAATACAGTAACGAAAGGGGGACATTAGTGCCTACATTACTGAAATAAAAAGGATTATAAGAGGATAATATGAACAACTGAACCCAACAAATTAGATAATCTAGATGAAATGGATAAATTCCTAAAACACACAAACTACTACACTAACTCAAGAAGAAATAAAAGATCTCAAAAACTAGAAAAGAGATTGACTCAGTACTCAACAAAGGAAAGGCCAGGACCAAACAGCTGTGCACGTGAATTTTATGAAATGTCCAAGAATTAATACCAGTCCTTCTTAAACTCTTCCAAAAAATTCTATATGCCAACATCACCCTAATACCAAAGCCAGATAAACATACAAGAAAAGAAAGCTACAGACCATTATCTCTTATGACTATAGATGCAAAAGGCCTCAATAAAATACTAGCAAACCAAATCCAACAGCATACTAAAAGAATTATACACCATGATGATATAGGATTTATTCCAGATATGCAAGGGTGGTTCAACATAAGAAAACCAATTAATATAACACTTACATTAACAGAATGAAAAAAAAAAAATGATCATCTCAATTGATGCAGAAAAGGCATTTGACAAAATGCAGCACGGCTTCTTGACACAAACAAGAAGGAATAGAAGGAAACTTCCTCAACATTATAATGGACATATATGAAAAACCCACAGCTAACATCCTACTTAATAGTGAAAGACTGAAATCTTTACCTTTAAGATGAGGAACAAGACAAGGGTGTTTGCTGTTATCACTATTATTCAACACTGTACTAGAAGTCCCAGCCAGAGCAATTTAGGCAAGAAAAAGAAATAAAAGATATCAAATTGGAAAGAAAGAGGTAAAACTTTCCCTATTTGCGGATGACATGATCCTATATACAAAAAACCCTGAGAAATCCATAAGAAAGCTAATGCATAATAAAAAAAAGCAGCATATTGGCAGGGTATAGGATCAACACCCATAAATCAGTAATCTTTCCATACAGTGGTAATGAATGATATGAAGAGGAAATTAAGAAAAAATGCCATTTACAATAGCAACTAAAAGAATCAAGTTCTAGGAGTAAATCTAAATAAGTATTAATTTGCTAAAAGAAATGAAAGAAAACCTAAATAAATGGAAGTACATTCTGTGTTCATGGATTGGAAGACTAAATATCATTAAGATGTTAATCCTACTAAAGTGATTTACAGATTCAAGACAATATCAATCGAAATTCCCACAGCCTTCTTTGCACAAATGGAAAAGCCAATCATCAAATTTATATGGAAGGGTAAGGGGCCCCAAATACCTAAAGCCATCTTGAAAAAGAATGACATTGGAGAATTCACACATCCCAATTTTAAAACATATTACAAATCCAGTGTAATTAAAACATCATGGAGCAAATTCATAAAGTCAAAATCTAGAATATAGGATACTGGGGCTGAGTAGGAAGTAGGGAATGAGGAGTTAAGGTTTAAATTGTAGACAGTTTCTATTTGGGTTGATTATAAAGCTTTGGTAATGGATAGTGGTGATCGTTTCATAACAATGTGAATCTAATTAACTGTACTGAAATACATATTTGAATGTGGTCAACAGGGAAAATTTTAAGATGTTGTTTTAGTTTGCTAAAGCTGCTAGGAGTAAAATACCAGAAATGGGTTGACTTCTATAATGAGAGTTTATTAGGGGAAATATAGTTTCAAGTTGCTGAAAATGTCCAAATCAAGGTAACAATAAAGATGCTGTCTCACCAAGGTCAGCTGTTGGCAATCCTAGAGTCCTGCCACCTGGCAAGACAAAATGGAGGCTGATCTCTGCCAAGGTCCCTGCCTTCCCCTCCAGGCTCACTTTCTCCCCGAGCTCAGCTGTGGGCGGTCAGGCACATGGTTCATCTCTCCCTTTTCCTCTCTTCATGCTGCTGCACTGATTCCAGCCTTCGGCCTCTATCTCAGCCCCTTGAGGTTTCACTGCTTTTCTGTCTTTTTGCAGCTGTAGGCAATCCTGGAGTCTTCTCTCACACCACAGGGTAAAATGGTAGCTGTCTTTCTCTGTGTCTCCTCCATTTATAAAGGACTCCAGTAAAAGGATTAAGACCCACCCTGGGTCCCACTTAACTGAAATGGTTTAATCAAAAGTGACCTAATCAGTGTAGCAGATGTAGCTCAAGTGATTGAGCTACCACACAGGAGGTCTGGGTTCGGTTCCCAGTGTCTCCTAAAGAAGACAGCTAGCTGGCATGATGGGCAGGTGCAGCAAGCTGACGCAACAAGAGACACAAGTAGAAAAACATGAGAGATACAACAAAGCAGGGAGCGGAGGTTCCCAGTGCCTCCTAAGGAGGACGAGCAAGACTGTGAGCTGACACGACAGCCAGGCGTGGCAAGCTGATGCAATAAGGTGATGGAACAAGAAACACAAGAAGGAAAACACAATGAGAGACATAACAAAGCAGGGAATGGAGGTGGCTCAAGCAATTAGGCACCTCCCTCCCATATCAGAGGTCCTGGGTTCAGTTCCCGGTGCCTCCTAAGAGAAACAAGGAAGCCAAACAGACACAGCAAGTACAAACAATGAGGAAGTGGGGAAAAATAAATAAATAAAATAAATCTTTTTAAAAAGTGATCTAATCAAAAGGTCCCTTAACTGAATCTAACCAAAAGGCCCCACATGCAATAGGCTTCTGTGCACAGGAATGGGTTAGCTTAAAAACATAATTTTCTGGGGTCCACAAAAGACTCAAACACAAAGGTCACACATTGTGTTATTCCATTTATATTAAATGTCCAAGATGAGCAAATCCTTATGAACAGAAAGTCATTATTTAGTGATTACCGGGGCTGGAGAGGGAGGACATGGGGAGGATTGCTAATGGGTATGGGATTTCCTTTGCGGGTAATGAAATGTTCTAAAATTACATAGTGGTGATGGTTGCATAACTCCATGAGTATACAAAAAAGAAACACTGAGTTTTACACTTTAAAAGAGTGAACTTTGTGGTAGGTGAATTATATCTCAACAAACTTTTTTTTTTTTTTAATCACATGGCATTCTGTAAATCAATTTTTAAAAATATTTTTACAATGGATTAAACTGTAGCACACAAAAACAGAGAAGTATATCTTTATCTTCTGGCCTAAGAAAGGTTCTATTATGACCAAAAAAATAAAGCTTATAGTGCAATGATCATTTTATCTCATTTTTGTAAAGAACATAACAAAAACCTGTATATGCATATATCTGTCTATATGTTTGTATAAAATGGGAAAGGGCTAGACTAGGTGTTGGCCACACGTCTGCTGAAATTCAGGGCTCAAGAGGCATATGAACAAACTGAGGATATAAGTCTCTGGGACATATATATATAATGGGTATCATGCTAATTATAGGTTCAAATAAAAGGGCTAGAGAAATCTCTTAACCATAAAAACTTTTGTAGTTAATATTTCTCCCTTTTGGTCAAGGTCTTTTTCCAAATACATCACTAGTTAGCACTTGGTAATAATCCCTTGGCGCCAGGAAGACTCATTCCTGGGAGTCATGTCCCATGTTGGGGCGGGAATGTAGGGAATTTATATGCTGAATTTGGCTTAAAGAGAGGCCACATTTGAGTAACAATATCTTAGGCAACAGATATTACTAGGCCAATTTCAATTTTACAAGAATAAGGTTCACAAGTAAAAGCATTAATATCAATAGCTTGGCATGTTGATATTAGGCACTGCCTATGTCCTCTAGAAATTATTGCCACTTTATTAGAGAACATAGCAGGACTCCAGGATGGGAATTTAAAATTTTTTTGGTTATTGTGTGGGTCTCCAACCCTGAGATAACCTCCCAGGACCACAGAACACATTCATATTCCATAGATGCACCCTTACACATATATCCCCCACCACTGACACCTTGCACCAGTGATCCTCCCTTATCATAGTTGTAACTTTTCTGTAATCTAAAACCGCCTCAAAAACAAAGCCAAGTAAGCAGATGTGGCTCAAGCAGTTGGGCTACCGCCTACCATATGAGGGGTACCCGGTTCGGTTCTCAGTGCCTCCTAAAGAAGACGAGCAAGAGAGTGAGCAGACGTGATGGCCTGGCACAGTGAGCTGCTGCAACCAGATGATGCAATGAGGAGACACAACGAGAAAACACATGAGAGACCCAACAAACAGGGAGTGGAGGTGGCTCAAGTGATTGGGTGCCTCCCTCCCACATGGGAGGTCCTGGGTTTGGTTCCCAGTGCCTCCTAAAAAGAAGATGAGAGACACAGAGATCACACAATGAGCAGAAACACAAAGCAGACAGTGAGCACAAAACAATGAGGCAGGGGGAGAAATAAAAAAATCTTAAAAAAAAAAAAAAAGCCAAAAATAATTTCTTGCCTTGTGCCTTTCATCACCATAAGATCTGTTATCTTTTTATGAATGTTTACAATTTTTTCTGTATATTCCCCTGGTTTCTTCTCTTTTTCTAACTTTATTTTTAAATAACTTTTAGGTTACAGAAAAGCTGCATCGTAAATATAAGGGATTCCCATTTACCCCCCCCCCACCTCTCCTACATTTTCCGCTACTAATACATCTTATATGAGTATGGTACATTTGTTACAACTGATGAACAAATATTGAAGCATTGCTGCTAACTATGGTCAACAGTTGACATTGTGGTTTACAGTTTGCACCGTACAATTTTATGGATTTTGACAAAATGTATAATGGCCTGTATCTGTCACTGCAAGATCATGCAGAACAATTCTAATGTCCTAAAGATACCCTATGTTCCATCTATTCTTCCCTCCTCTTCCCCTTAGAACCTATGGAAACCACTAAGTTTCAAGTTTACAGGAATAAAGCTCATAGTTACATGCATTAATATTGACGGCTTGACATATATATGCACTGCCTATGTACTTGAGAGATTCTTGCCTCTCTATTTGAGAATATAGCACAACTCCCCCGATAGGAGTTTAATATTTCCTTTTTTATTGTTTTGGCCTCTACCCACTGAGATAAAAACCTATGAGAAGATGAACACATTCATATCCCATAGAAGCATCCCCCAGGTGCACACTTTCCCACACAAACCCCCACCACTGACACCATCCCCTGCCAAATTTGCCAAAGGAACATTCCCACAATTGTATTTTCAAGAACAGACCTCCACCTCCCCAGAGTTCACCTGTTCCTTCCTCCAGACCTCCCCCCAGTTTCATGGATAGTACAACCCCCCCACAACCCTGCTCACCCTCACACTCCAGCACCACTGACCCCACTCACATCCCTGCACCACCAACACACCCATCCACTGCCAAACCATCCCTTCCACCTTATCATAGGCTCTTCCCAAATTGAGCATTGGCTAACTACCCTCTACTCCCTTTCTGCCTCCTGGTAACCTATCTAACAGACTCTATCTCTGTGAATCTGCTGAGTATGCTTAGGTCATATCAGTGAGGCCATGCAATATTTGTCCTTTAGTGACTAGTTAACTTCATTTAACATAAGGGTTTTTTTAACTCATCATCGTTGTTGTGTGTGTCAATACTTCATTCCTTCTTACAGCTGAGTAATATTCCATTGTATGTATATACCATGTTTTGCTTATCCATATGTTAATGTACACTTGGGTTGCTTCCAACTTTTGGCAATAGTGAATAATGCCACTATGAACACTGATGTGCATATATCTGATTGTGTCCCTGATTTCAATTCTTCTGAGTACATACCTAGAAGTTGGATTGCTGGATCATATGGCGATTCTATAGTTAGCTTCCTGAAACCGCAAAACAACCCTCCACAATGGCTGCATCATTCTACATTTCTACCAGCAGTGGGTGAGTGTTTGCATTCCTCCAAATCCTCTCCAACACTTGCAGTTTTCTGTTTTTTTTTAAATAGTAACCAATCTAATAGATGTAAGATGATATCTCATTGTAGTTTTGATTTGCAGTTCCCTAATAGCTAGTGAGGCTGAGCATCTTTTCATGTGCTTTTTAGCCATGTGTATTTTCTCTTTGGAAAAGTGTCGATTTGAATCTCCTGCCCATCTTTTAAAGGGGTTGTCTTTTTATATTTAATATGTAGGATTTCTTTATATATGCTAGATATTAGACCCTTATTGGATAAGTGGATCCCAAATATTTTCTCCCATTGTGTAGGCTGCCTTTTAATTTCTTGACAAACTCTTTTGAATTTTGAGGAAGTCCCATTTATCTATTTTTCATTTCATTGCTCGTGCTTTGGGTATAAAGTTTATAAAACCATGTCCTATTACCAGATCTTGTAGATGCAACTCTACCTTATCTTCTAGGAGCTTTATGGTCTTGGCTCTTATATTTACGCCTTTGATCTATTTTGAGTTAATTTTTGTATAGGGCACAAGATGGTGATCCTCTCTCATTCTTTTGGATATGGATATCCAGTTCTTCCAGCACCATTTGTTGAAGAGGCTATTCTGTCCCAGTTTGAGTGGGCTTGGTGGCCTTATCAAATATCAGTTGGCCATATATGTGTGGATCTATATCAGAACTCTCAATTCAGTTCCATTGGTCAGTATGTCTATCCTTGTGCTAATACCATGCAATTTTGACCACTTTGGCTTTGTAGTATTCTTTAAAGTCAGGTAGCATGATTCCTCCAATTTCATTTTCATTTTCAATGTGTTTTTGGCTATTGAGGGCCCTTTGCCCTTCCAAATAAGTTTCATAATTGGCTTTTCCAGTTCAGTAAAAAATGCTGTTGTAATTTTTATTGGAATTGCATTAAATCTGTAAATAAATTTGGGTAGGATAGACACCTTAAGGATATTTTGTCTTCTAATCCATGAACATGGAATATTCTTCCATTTATTTAGGTCTTCTTTCATTTCCTATAACAATTTTGTATAGTTTTCTATGTACAAGTCCTATGCATCCTTAATTAAGTTTATTCCTAGATATTTGATTTTCTTAGTTACTATTGTAAATGGATTTTTTCTTGATTTTTCTCCTCAGATTGCTCAGTATTAGTGTACAGAATTGCTACTGATTTTTGTATGTTGATCTTAAATCCTGCCACTTTATGGAACTCATTTATTAGCTCTAAAAGCTTTGCTGTAGATGTTTCAGGGCTTTCAACGTATAGGATCATGTCATCTGCAAATAGTGAAATTTTTACTTTTTCCTTTCCAATTTGGATGCCTTTTATTTCTTTTTCTTGCCTAAGTGCTTGACCAAGTATTTCCAATACAATGTTAAATAAGAGCGGTGACAGCGGGCGTCCTTGTCTTGTTCCAGATCTTAGAGGGAAAGCCTTCAGCATTTCATCATTGATTATGATGTTAGCTGTGGGGTTGTGGGTTTTTTATAACCTTTATCATGTTGAGGAAGTTTCATTCTATTCATATCTTTTGAAGTGTTTTTATCAAAAAAGGATGCTGTATCCTATTTCTTCTTTTGTCAATGTAGGTTGCTTATGTGTTTCTGGAAATTTGCCCATTTTCATCTCAGTCATCCATCTTGTTGGAATATAATTTTTCAAAGTATCCTCTTACGACACTCTTTATTTCTGTGGGACCACTGCTGATATTCCCTCTCTCATTTTTTATTTTACTTATTTGCATCTTCTTTTTTGTTAGTCTCCTTAAGGGTTTGTCAATTTTATTAATCCTCTCAAAGAACCAACTTTTGGTTTTGTTAATTTTTTCTAGTGTTGTTTTATATTCTCAATTTCATTTAGTCCTGCTCTAATCTTTGTCCTTTCTGCTTGCTTTGGGATTAGTTTGATGTTCCTTTTCTAGTTCCTCCAGGTGTGCAGTTAGGTCTTGATTTTAGCTCTTTCTTCTTTTTTAATATGGGCACTTATGGCTATAAATTCCCCTCTCAACATTAAAGTCTGTTTTGTCTGATATTAGTATAGCTACTCTCACACTTTTTTGTTTATTGTTTGCATGGAAAATTGTTTTTAAACTTTTCAATTGCAACCTTCTTGCATCCCTGGGTCTAAGGTGAGTTTCTTGTAGAAAGTATATAGATGGGTTGTATTTCCTTATCCATTCTGCCGATGTGTGTCTTTTGATTGGAGAGTTTAATCCATTAGCATTCAATGCTATTACTGTAAAGGGAGTATTAACTTTAGCCATTTTTTCTTTAAGTTATATATGTCATATTTTGTTTTTAATTCTCTTTTTGTACTTTTAATCACCTTTACTAATAATCTTCCTTTCTACACTCTCATCCAACCCTTTCTCTCCTGTTTTTTTTTTTTTTCCTTTCAATCTGAAGAACTCTTTTTAGAATTTTTTGAAGTCAGGACTCTTGTTGACAGACTTTCTCATTTTCTGTTTATCTGTGAATATTTTGAACTCTCCCTCATTTCTGAATGCCAGCTTTGCTGGGTACAGAATTCTTGGCTGCCAGTATTTTTTTTTTTCTTTTAGCACCTTAACTTTGTCATAACACTGCCTTCTTGCCTCCCTGGTTTCAGATGAGAAATCAGCACTTAATCTTATTGAGCTCCCCTTATATGTGATGGATCTTTATTCTCTTGTTGCTTTCAGAGTTTCTTTTTGTCTTGAGCATTTGAAAATCTGATAAGTATATGTCTTTGGGTAGGCCTGTTAGGATTTATACTGTTTTGAGTGCACTATACTTCCTGGACATGTACATCCATGTCCCTCATAAGACCTGGGAAATTTTTGAAAATTTCAGCCATTATTTCCTCCAACATTCCTTCTGTCCCCTTTCCCTTCTCTTCTCCCTTTGGGATGCCTATAATGCACATGTTTGTACATTTCATGTTGTCATTCAATTCCCTGAGTCGCTATTGAATGTTTTCTATATTTTTTATCTATCTGTTCTACTAGCTGTGTGCTTTCAGATGTGCTATCTTCAACATCACTAATCCTTTCCTCTGCCTGTTCAAACCTGCTATGTGCTGCCAATGTATTTTTAATTTCTTATATTCTGCCTTTCATCACCATCAGATCTGTTATCTTTTTATGCACATTTAAAATTTCTTCTTAATATCTTTTATCTCTTCCTTCACTTCATTAAGTTGACTCATGATATTTGTTTGGACATCCTTGATGAGTTGTTCCATGTTCTGTGTCTCCTCCTGCTTTTTAGTTTGTTCATTAGACTAGACCATATTTTCCTGTTTCTTAGTATGGCTTGTATTGTTTTTGCTGGTGTCTAGGCATTTGTTTACCTTGATGTTATTCAGTTAGTTATTCAGTTAGTTAGTTTCTCTTTCTAGTCTAGGATTTTATTTCATTTTGTTTTGTGTTAAAGGTCCTCTTTGACACTTAGTTCTACTTATTCTATATCCTTGTAGTTGTCCATGTTCCCCTGAAAAAATATTAAGTCCCTAAAATAGGAAAGAAAGAACAGAAAAAGAATAGAAAAAAAAATGAATGGAAAAAGAACTATAAAAGAGTCAGGACAAAAATAAGTAAAAAGAGTGAAAAATCATAACAAATAAAAAGGAATAAGAATTTTAAAAGGTGGGGAAAAAATAAAAGACCAGAAAGAGGAGAAGAGGAAGAAAGAAAATGAAGACCAAACAAGAGAAGGTGGAATAAAAGAAAAGAAAAGGAAGAGGGAAAAAAGAAAAGAAAGAAAATAATGAGAAAAAAGAAAGAAAGAAAGAAAAAAGAAATAATGGTAAAAGAAAAAACAAAACAGAAAACTCCTTCTCAAGCTACTAGCACCCATCTCAGGCTGCCAGTGTTCACCAATCAATCACCGTGTGGCCCTCCTCCACAAGTAAGGTAACTGAAGTAGAAAAGAAAGAAAGAAAGAAAGAAAGAAAGAAAGAAAGAAAGAAAGAAAGAAAGAAAGAAAGAAAGAAAGAAAGAAAGAAAGAAAGAAAGA